>PYAF01004012.1:4434-15301 GCA_007407185.1 Glycine tomentella | reverse complement strand
TAGAGTCAAATTTACATGTTATTTCAAAAATACTTCAGAGGAAACATTTAACCGATATCAAACAGAGGAAAACCTCTCAATAAGTGTATAAGTTCTCTCAAAGGTAAGTGTTTCTCTCACATCTATCACTGATATATCATGGATAAAATTTGCAGTTCATTTCCCATCAAATCATAATGCATATTCATCATGGATCATTAGGTCTTTTATTGCTGGGCTGGGCTTAGAAAGAAATCTTGGTTTTTCTAGATAATCAAAAAGACCTCAGGACTAGGAGAGCAAGCTAGAAACATAGATATTTTCAACTTTTATTTTCTATTCCTTTTCTCATTTACCAAGACTTTTTGTTTTTGTTTTTCTTTTTCTTTTTCATCCAACTTTTCTTTTCTTTCATTTTTTTATTTTTATTTTTCTTTTATTTTTCTTTCTTTTCTTTTCTCTTTTTCTTTTTCACATAAATACATGTAACCACTGCTAAAATTCTTTTTCCATTCTCATAACTATCCACAAGAACTTTTTCATCACCAATATTCCCCTTTTGCTCTCCTAACCTTAGGTAGGGTATGGAAATCCTATCCTAGGCTAGGGTTTGAATAAAATATCACTGTTTTAGGCTCAAAGGGGTATTCAAAGGATAAATCATTTAAGTATGTTAGGATAGCTTTTTGGCCAGTGGCTAGTAATGTACTCAAAAAGAAAGATGGCCTAAATCATATCCATGAATCATATGCTTATAACAACTAGAAATTCATGCAAAAATTACTATAGATTATATCAGTGAGATCTCTCTGTGTTATAATGTCTGTTTAGATGCACATACTCACTTGGGCTCAAGGTCTGTTTTCCTGTTTTCAACCAAATCATCTGTCTCCTACTGAAGTTATTTATCAATTCCCATGTAAAAAGACTTTTACCTTGATTTGATTTTTTTGAAAAGACCATTTATTTTTGTTTTTCATTTCTCAAGGTTTCCTACAAAAACTTCATTTTTGTGGTTCTGATCCTTTAAAAAGAAGTTTCAAAATATTTTCAGTTGATTATTTTCAAAACATGATATCAGTTAAGCCCCAAAAATATTTTTACAAGCAAAAAGTATTTTAACATGTGTAATTTTAGAAAAGAGAAGCTTCTATGTGCAAGTAAAAAGAAGCAAACATAGTAACAGTCAAAGTACTGGATTTAAAAACTATAAAGCAGTAAAGAAATTTTAAAACGATATCACTGTTTTTGAAGATCGTGGCTGAGAAGCTTGATGTCCTCCCTTCAGCTAATCAACAAAATCTGCTACGTTCTTTTCCTTACTTTTGCCTTCTTTAACAAAATGTACCTATAGCAAAATTCTAACAAAACAGATGATATTTTCAAAAAGATAAGATATAAAATAAAAGACAGAATTTTAAAAACACTGGGTTGCCTCCCAGGAGCGCTTCTTTAACGTCGTATTAGCTGGACGCTTTTTTTATGGCTTTGGCTCTAAATGATTGGAAGATGTAGACGAGCCATCAGCCACCTCATTCAAGACATCCACCTTAAGATATTCTTTTTCATTTGTAGGGTGCTTGATATCTTCAAAAACATGGAATTGGATTTCATCAGTTTGTACTCTGACAGTGAGCTTTCCTTCATCAACATCAATTAGCACCTTGGCAGTCTTCATAAAGGGTCTGCCAAGAATCAGTGGAATTTCACTGTCCTCCTCCATGTCCATTACTACAAAGTCGACTGGGAAGAAAAATTTGTCGACTTTTACCAACACATCTTCAATAACGCCATAGGGATGCTTGATTGATCTATCAGCTAATTGCAGTGTCATCCTGGTAGGCTTAACTATAACCTCTTCTATCCTCTTCACCATGGATAATGGTATGAGATTGATGCTTGCACCTAAGTTAAGAAGAGACTTTGCCACAGATAAATTTCCTATAGTAACAGGGATTGTAAAGCTACCTGGATCTCTTGATTTTTCTGGGAGAGTCTTTTGGATGATAGCACTGCATCCTACATCCAGCTCAACTATCTCCTCGTCGGTGTATCTTCTCTTCTTAGTAAGGAGATCCTTCATGAACTTGGCGTATTTTGGCATCTGCTCCAACGCCTCAGAAAAAGGAATGTTTATGTGTAACTGCTTAAAGATGTCAAGAAAGCGCTTGTACTCCCTTTCCTTTGAATTCTTGGTTGGAGCATGTGGATATGGCATATGTTGGACTGGTGGTGGGATTAAGGCTGCCTTGCCTTTGTCACTCCTTCTCTTTTTCTCCTCAATTGTCACTTTTTCCTCAATTCTTTCATTGGTTTCTTCCTCATTCTTTTCTTTTTCTTCTTCTTTCCTACCAACCACAGTTCCACTTCTTGTGATAATGGCATTACACTGCTCCTTGGGGTTGACTTGAGTATTTGCTGAGAAAGATCCTCCTCCATGCTCAGCTACTGCTTTTGCTAGTTGTCCAATTTGCACTTCTAGATTCTTAATAGAAGCTTCATTATTCTTTTGATTGCTGATGGACACTTGCATGAACTGAGTTAGGGTATCTTCCAGCTTCGTCAGTCTATCAGACTGATCTTGCTGTGGCATATTTCTATTTAGAAAAGCATTAGAAGAACTTGAAAAAGGAGGGTTAGTGGGGACATTATAAGCATTATAAGTATTAAAAGGTTGATTAGAACCTGGACCATTGCGATAACCCTGGTAATTCCCTTGATAGCTTTGTTGAGGTCTTGATTGATTTTGCATGTAATGTGCCTCTTCATTAGGTACTGAACAATGGCCATTTTGATGGTTGCCTCCACAGAAATCACAACTCAAAGTTTGTTGAACTTGATGTGCTTTGTGTGATCCTCCTTGCTGAAGTTGAGGAAGTTGGCCTAGCTGTTTTGTTAAGGCCTCTAATTGCTGGGTCAAGAGCTTGTTTTGAGCCAAGATAGCATTTTGAGTATCAAGCTCTAGTATGCCTTTCCTCTGAATGGGTGACCTATCATGGTGAGACTGATAGTCACTTGCAGCTATTGAGTCGATGATCATTATTGCTTCCTCGGGACTTTTTGACATCATGGTTCCCCCTGCTGAAGCATCTAGAATCATCTTGGTTTGAGGCCTCAAACCACTGTAAAAGATATGCAACTGAGCGGCGTCATCAAAGTTGTGGTTTGGGCATCTCCTCAATAGTGACTTGAATCTCTCCCAAGTTTCACAGAGGGGCTCATCAACTCCTTGAGCGAAAGTGGCAATTGCAGACTTAGCGTTGATGAATCTCGAAGGAGGAAAGAATCTAGCGATGAATTTTTCTTCTAATTCGTCCCATGTGCTTAGACTCTTGTTGGGTTGTGATTGAAGCCAAGTCTTTGCTTTACCTGTCAAAGAGAAAGGAAAAGCTCTAAGATATACAACTTCTGCATCCTCGTCTGATGCTCCCATCGTGCTACACAGCTCCATGAAAGTAGATAGATATGTATATGGGTCTTCATGGTCTAATCCGGCGAAAGGATGCGAGCCAATGAGACTAAGTAATGCAGGCTTCAACTCGACAACTTTGTTGTGAAAAGGAGGGATAACTATGCTGTTATAATGCTTGGGTCCCTGCTGATAGGCATAGTCTCCAAGTGTCCTCCTTGGTGGTGGTCTATTCTCTTCTCCACCTCTATCCGCCATGTTAGTATCTACGATTGGTTTTTCGGGTGAAGGAGGATTAATAGACACAGGCTCCTCGGAATGCTTTTCGGATTCTTGCTTCTTTTTCTTTCGATTCTTCCTTTCGGTTTTTGAGATTTCTGGATCAAACTGAGGTATATCTATGGAAGACTTACCTCGCATAAAGAGAAAGGATAACAACCACAAAAACTAGAAGATTCCGTTAAGCACCGAGTTTTAACAAAATAAAAGAAGAGAATATATACAAAAATAAGAAAATAAAGACAAGAAAATCACTACTAAACTGAAATTTAAACAACTAAAGTAAACAAGCCGTTGTATCGTTGTAAGTTTCAAAAATAAAAGATCGTCTCCACAGGGATTTGGGTTTACGTCGGTTGATTTAATTTAACAATTTAGTAGCTTATATACAGATGAAAAAGCGATGATCCATTTGTTTTGTTTTGTGGAAAATGTAAACTAGCGGAAAATAAGAAAACAATTACGGGAAGTAAATAAACAGATACAAGTCAAGTGAGAGTAGGATTGGATTTCCTTTTACTTATCCCTTTATAATTGATTTTACCTATGCGTGTTCTATCCTTGTTGCCACACACGTCTAGTTAACCCTAATTCGATTCCTCGCAATTACGGTCCTATGGATATTTTACTAAACATCGATCCCTCGTATATTTAATTAAATACCCAAGCTTTAAGATCTTAATCACGTGTTTAATATGACCGAAACATTAAGCCCTATTCCTAGTGACGTAACGTAACGAGTGATTAAATTCAGTTCAAACCCTAAATTTACTTTCCAGTCGCCTTTAGGGTTAAGTTCATGAAACTAACGGTTAATTAGAATTAAGCGTTAAGCGTAGAATAAAATCACAAACAAGGAATAGAACAACACATAAATAATTAGAAGAGCATAGGGATAAGAAAAAGTACGTCCAATCCTTAGAGAAGCTTAAGTGAACATGGGTGGAACCTCCTCGAGAGAATCTCCGATTAAGCTTGTCATCGATCCTCCTTTCGGCAGAACCTCCTTACAAAAATCACACAACCTCACTTCCCTAAGTTCCTACACTCACTAAGAACTAAAGAAAACAAAGAAGACAAGTAAGCAAGTGAAATGGGAGAGCAAGAAATGGAAGAGAATGGTGCTGGCCTCAAAAATTCGTCCCCTATTTATAGGTATTGGCCAGCTGCTTTGTCCACTCGCCCAGGCGCCCCATTTGCACTAAATTCACTAGCCTGGGCGAGCTAAGGTCGCCTGGGCGCCCTTTTTCTTCATATTTTGCTCGCCTGGGCGAGCTTAATGGCGGTTCCTTGGAACTTGATGTCGCCTGGGCGACCAAAATGAACTAGAAATGCTGGCCTGGGCGAGTTAACATGACTTAGTGCTGAAGAATCCTTTTGGGCCTTGTGGTTCTTGGGCTTTGAATGCTGTTTGATGCCTTTTCTTTTACTTTCTTCACTCCTTGCTCCTTCTTTCGTAATCTTGTGCCTTCCGTAACTCGTAAACCTTGCAAAACAAGAATCAATTACTTGGACGAAAGCTTATCAAAATACAAAAGCATCGCTTACCTTCACATCATCATCATTTAACTAGGTTTCTAAGGTTATCTTGTGATTGAATCTATTAAAATGACGGATAAGTGCCATATTGTATCCTATAATTCACTGAAATGTGGCACTTATCAAAGGATATATTTCAATCGACGCTGAGTGAGACTAGTTTGGTTGATGTCTTCCAAGTTTTTTCGACCGATGTTGGGAGGTGATGTTTTTGGCCGACATTGGCTGAAAAATAATCTTAGATGACGTTGGTCGAAAAAAAGTCCTTCCCAACTTCGGAAAAAAACCTAACTGACGTCGATTGAAAAATAGTTCAGGCTGACGTCGACTGAAAACATCTTCGTTGGCATCGACTAAAAATACCCTAATTGACTTTGGTCAACAACCCTAACCGACCTTTGCCAAAAAATAACTCTAACTGACATTTGCAGAAAAAACCCTAACCAACATTAGTCAAAAAATTCCTAGCCCCATTGATCGAATAAACCCTAACCGAAAACTATAAAAAAAAACCTTGTCAATGTTGACTAAAAAATAGTTTTGCCATACATCGGCCAAAAAAACCCTAGCCAACGAAGGTTTAAAAACCTTAGCTAACGTCGGCTAAAAAATAGTATTGGCCAATGTCCAAATAAATGTCCGACGTCAACAGAAAAAACTTGGACAACATCAACCAAAAAATATCCCTGATAGACGTTGGCAAAAAATACCCTCATTCAAAGTCTATCAAAAAATAACCTTGACCAAAAAAATAGCCTTGGCCAATGTTGTACAAAAAAATCCTAACTTAAAAAACTTTGGCCAACGTCGATGAAAAACAACTAAGGTCAATGTCGGCCAAAAAAACCTTGGCAAACGTCGACTGGAGAATAATCAAAATCGATGTCAACCAAAAATTAGTCTCAATCAAGACTCGCTAATAACCGTTCAGGTCATTGTTAACCGAGGTTGTTATTATTTTTGAAACTTTTTTAAATGTTTTAAAATATACTATTTTAAATTAAAAATAATTAAGTTTTAAAATATTTTATTTTTGTAGATGGATTGGGTATATCCATGAAAAAAGTGTTAATGGATAGATCAAATTAATTTTTATATAACGGATCAAATTTTTTAAATAATTTTTTAATGGATTCCAATGGATTATTTTGATCCTATGATGAGATTTATCCAATCCATCCAGTTTGTCACCCCTAAGTCAAGCCTCATAACTACGTATATAGGTCATATGATACTTGTTCTCCGTAATGTTAGCTTCTTTAGTTACAAAAGTAATATTTAAGATAATACTCTGCAATCAAATACATTGTATCTATTGACATTTAAATGAACCAGATTAAACTACTAAAACTGAAGCCTTTTTGTACAATACTTGGTTCACGCTTCATAGAAATCCAAGTTAAAACCCAAATGAATACACCTAAACTTATATGACCTCAAGCACAAATAGCTTCTCTTTCATCATAGGCATGCCTGCTCTCGATGAATGTCTGTCTAAATTTCTCAAACATTCCATCCTTTATTGACTCTCTTATTACATGAAAGAACGTCAAGTAGTGGTGTGTATTGTGGCTGCAAAATTCAGTATAAATTAGTACTATTATGCTTTATTAATATAAGTATATGTTATTTGTAATAGCAATCTACATTAATTTTAAGTGAAGAAACTCATACATTTCTAACAGAATCTGTGCCAATATTTCATGAACATTAAATAGGCGATTGATGTATGCTTTAGTATGATTCTGGCATGTATAGCAAGTGCAGTTTCCTAAAGTGGGCCACATATCTTTCCTGCATGAAAACACAAGCAGATGAATGAGTAAATAAGGCAGTGTTAGGGTTTAAAAATTATTTTAAATTATATTAGGATTCAATATCAATTCTAATGTATTTGGTCTTTGTTCTCTCTTTTCCTCTCTCTATCTTCAAACCCCATAATTCCAACGTGGTGCCAGAGCAGTTTGGTATGAGTCCTAGTGAAACCGTGGTTTGTCGGTTTCATAGATCTCTAAGTGTTATAATTGATAGTGATCAACATGACATTCTTCAATTGAAACATCTCTTTAATTAATTTTCAATTAAAGACCTAGGTAAAGTTCAATATTTATTGGCCAAGTAGCCCAACCCAAGGATGGCCTAGTAATTTCATAGGAAATATGCACATGGTATTCTTGAAGAGATAGGTTTGTTGAATGCCAGGTCGGTTAACACTCTTATGGATCCAAACATCAAATTTGTAACCAATCAAGAGGAGGCACTAGCTATGTCAACTCCAATGATCAATTGACATTTGACAGATGTCTTAACCAAATCCCTAAGAGGTCCTTGAATTAGTTATATATGTAACAACTAACAAGCTTGGTGCATATGATTTATAAGGGGGAGTCTTGCAAATTTGATAAGGATCTTTGTAATTAGTGTACAGATCTAATTTGTAGGCATATCATTTGATGTTTATAAGAACAAACTCTCCTATATTTATTTGTATTCTATTTATTACATTCAGCCCTTATAAAACACACTTTGTTGTGTAGTTTAGACATGGTTTCTATAACACCTTGATTGAATCACACTAGAATGAGACTGTACAACTGAGGATGGCCTAAAGAAATTATTTGATACTACCTATACCAACGAGATGCATCTACTTTTCGGTAGTCCATCACTTCAAAACTTCATAATTAAGTGTGTTTGGCTTGGAGTAATTGTGCAATGGGTGACTTTCCAAAAAGTTTTTTGGAAAGCGTGGGAGTGAGGACAAAGCACACTGAAAAATCTAGTGTTGGTTTGTAGGGTCAGTCACTTTAATCAAGAGAATCTTAACAAATACATTTGAGATGTATAGTAGCAAGAGTAAGTGGATTTATCACTGAGAGATAGCCCCCAAAACAAAAAATTCCCCTTGTTGCTTTTCTACTTCACTCCTCCCCATACAGAATTCATCCTATAGCATTACTACTCCATACTTGGAGTGGGACATTAAAACCCAATTCCAGTGCCTTCAGCCACAACCAAATGAATAACATTATATCATCCAGAATTGTTTCCCCTCGGAATTCTTGATTGTTAAAAATGTACTTGTTCCTATGACGCCAAATACACCATGTTACAACAACCCATAACACCATCCACCCCTACCCATCAATTTTGTCGCTTTCACAGTACCAATGTTACAGAAAATGTTCCCTTGGCACCACCTATACCACTAAAAAAACCCCAATCCATGAGTAACACTCCAACCATATTTCCCTTACCTTTTCACAGTTAAAAAATAGATAATTTGCTGATTCCTCAACCCTCAAGCATAATGAACATTTATAGTTTTGATCCGATATAGGTATTTGTCTTAGACTTAGATTTCTTCTGGTTGGCAACCTATTCCACACCAGCCTCCACACAAAATGACCTACCTTATTTGGGACTTTAACTTTCCACACCCTTTTCAATATCTCCTATTTTGAAGATCCAACTAGTGCCTCATACAACCATGCATAAGCCCCTCTAACAGTGTATAGATTTTCGCTCCCAGCCACCCACATCCAACTATCCTGTTCACTTGGCTGAATACTATAATTATTCAGTTCAGCCAGGCAATCTAACACTCAAATCACCTCCCAATCCTGAAAATTTCTTCTCCAACCAAAAGCCCATTGCCAAGAAGACCCCCCTATACAGCCCATTTGTGCGCCACTTTGCAGTTTTGTTGTTCAAACAAGACAAAACGGTGTTGGAATTTTTCAGCTAGCAACTCATACCCCCCATCCATTTACGAGTCCAGAAATTCACCTACTCCCACATCCAATTTTTAGTTTCACGCCTTTATTGAACCACTTCCCAACCTCTGAGGCGCCATATGACTTCTTTAATTCCCTCCACCATAATGATTCCTACTGGTTGTCCCTTGTAACACCCCGTAGGCCTCCGACGTGTTATCATTAATAATATCAGTTTAACGCTTAAAACATAGCTTATAAAACTTAGCGGAAGCACAGAATCGCTTTTCTTGATACATTATGTATGGAATAATCATGTCTCATACAATACACACACATCTCATGATTCACACCCCTGCTGATCCAGTTTTCAACATATCATACATAGGCAGATAATTACATACTCATCAGTTATGCTCATGAGGTATATATATATATATATCAACAACAATTCTGTACAAACATATACATCATAAACCGCACCACACATGCCGTGGTGATACAAAATATCAGCCCTCACAGAGGGTATACAGAACTGTACATAATCTAGGGTACACACCCCAGCCCTATCAAAGGTACAAAACATAAACCATACAAAATGAGCCTTCAAGCTCCCACTGTGGCCATCAGCTAAACCACTTAGTCTCAACTGGGCCTCCTGCCCTGAGACTGATCTTCTCGTCTAGATATATCACCTGAAATCATACAAATCCCCACACGGGGTGAGATAACATATCTCAGTAAGCTCAGGGTTCCTGGGAAATCATTCCCACCCTGACTCACAGATTCACAACATAAGCATCAGACAATCAAATCAAACATCATAACTGGCCCCATGTCCTAGCCCTCTGGCCCTCATCATATCATAAACATTAATACATAACAAATGGCAGAGAACCCTCCATGCCCTGGCAGAGAACCCTCAATGCCTCGGCAGAGAACCCTCTATGCCGTTCCATGTGGCAGAGAACCCTCCATGCCCTTGGCAGAGAACCCTCAATGCCAATAATACAAGGCAGAGAACCCTCAATACCCTATATTCAATCTATTGGCCAACAGACTCATCTCAATTATAATCATTCATCCAATACAGATGCACACAATCTCAATATAATCAATGCAAGTAATGTCACAGCCAATGCATGCATCATGAATCATAACCAACACTCCCCAGGAGTGTGGTGTGCAATCAAAGCGGGAATTCATCCCCCAGAACACTGAACTTACCTGGTAAGGTATCACTCTGCAGTTCCTTCCCAGGTCTGTGGCTCCCACCACCAACAGCCTCAAGATCAATGCCTAATCAAGGCATAACAATCTCATATCAAAACCAAACCAAACGACATTCCAACACAAAGCATATCATAATATAATTCCCTATCCTAGGGTTCAAAGAAATCAAACCATCAATAGGCTTCTCACAGACCTATCAAGGTCCCTCAGGGCTGCCAACAAAGCATCTGAGTCATCACAGACTCAATGCAGCCTCTTGTCTGAGTCCCAACTATCCACAGTTTTCATAATCCAACATATAACTGGAATGGTTTAAGCCTTCACTAAGGCACCATTCCACTAGCCTCTCAGGCTCAAGATAATCATAAACACAGCTCTGACATATCAAAATACAGTTACAAGTGACCATCACACAGGTCACATAAGCATCACAGAGCCAAAAACCAAAGTCATCTAAATAAAAAACTGAAAGCTAATCCTTCATCTATTCATCGCTCTAAACAAGTTTCTCTTCAGGACCCTGGGCTAATTCTAGCCCCAGCTCAAGTGGGTCACTATTCATGAAACCCCTCAGATTCAAAATTAAACGGTGAAACTTGTGTTTCTTACCTCAGTGGCGACTCCAACAGCCTCAGAACAGCTTCCCCTAGCTTCTATGTTCTAATCACGCTGTGGTTCTGCGCCAAGCTCAAGTTCTCTGAGCTTCTCCTCT
>PYAF01004011.1:17562-39199 GCA_007407185.1 Glycine tomentella | reverse complement strand
TTAATTCGTGTAATGAAGTTTTAGGTTAATCTTCGCTTAGTAGATTAATCTGGACTGATAAGGATTAAGTAGGACAGATTATCTTTCGTGAACCAAGGATATTAGAGGCGCAATCTGTTCTAAGGTCTGACTTGTTTTAAATCCCTGCAATTAATTAGTATTTCTGTTTTATTTTAGAATTTCTTGCATTCTGTTAAAACCCCCACTTTACACGTTTAATCCCTAACGCAGACAATTGGTCCTTGAGAGACGACCTAGGAGTCACTTCCTAGTACTACATTTAAACTGTATTAATTTGGCCGAGTGCGACCTCGATCAAATTTTGTTTCATCTCCATCCTCATCCATTGGATCATATTCACTCCTAAACAAACCATTATCAAAACCAGCAAGCATAGTCTCCTCTTCTCTGAGATAAACTCCATCAACACATGGACTAGGATTGAGATTGTCAGATTCTTCATGCATACCAGGCACATTATCCATATTGGTTGCAAGCACGCTAACATGATTAGTAGACACAATTGTAGAATTTAACATGTGGTCCATCCCGCAACATGTGATCTACAACACACAAGCAAACAAAATAAACTTAGTTGTCCTCCATAATGACAAAAAATTATAAAATATTACAGTGGTCCCCCTCATAAACTAATAATAGAACAAACAAAACCCTTAAAAAACTCAATAAAGCCTTTTATGAAATTGAAGATGTGTGAAGTGCAACTTGCGAACACCCTTCAAATCGAACCCAACAACCTTTGTTTTTTCGCTAATACCTTCTTCTCAGCCACAAACCTTTAAATCAAATTCAAGAACCTTCACACAACCAAAGCCTAAACCAGGTGTAAGTGTAACTACTTGCCTTCCTTCGAAATGAAAGAGATTCTCTTAACCAAGACACTCTTTCTCATCATCAATGTAACCTTAATGTAATTCAGATTGTAAATTGTAAAAAAAACTTCCCAAATCCTTTGAGAGCAATGTTATGAAACCCAGCCCGGTCATTGACCCGGTTGAGGCAGTGGATCAGTGGTCCAACTGGTGGATTAGTAATTGGCTCGATTTGACCCGGTATATATTAAAAAATTCAAAATTATATATATATATAACATTATTTGATTAAAAAGAGTCTATTCATACTCCAAATCCAAAATAACAATTAAAGTATTAAAGTTGATAATACAAGTCCACAAATATTAATTCAATAACACAATTACTCAAGTCCATGCCCATTAATAAGTTTGGAAATGAAAGCACAAATAAGATCAACAAGATAACATCCATAATTTATATCCAAGGAGTTAATGTAGGGTCAAGTTCAGGTAATCCTTCTTCATCATAAGAATGAGACTCTTCACCAATATTGCTTTCATTTGGATTAACATCTTCCATGGTGTTGTCTGGTGGTTGTGGCACATCATCATCCTCATCTTCATCCAGTTTTAATTTATCTATCGCAACATCGTTATAGATTGATACAAATTAGTAATTAACATAAGTACATAAGTGTTTCCTAACAAATACTAATGTTATTAAGAAACATACCAATATCATCAGAAGTTAATTGGATGGACATATTTGCAAGATCATTACGTAAAACCTCCATTTCTTCATGAGTTAAGAATGGTGATGACTCCTCCAACACCCAATTAGAATGATCATCAAGGGTTTCCAAATTAATTGGATCATAATTTTGTTTCCTTAGTCGATTCCTAAATTGATCAAAATGGTCATCAAGGATTTCCTTCTGGGCCAATATGCTTTGCAAGACAATGAAATTAGTTGCAAACCGAGTTGGAGTTGGACGAAGTATGTCTCTTCCACTTGTATGTTGCCTCACCAAGAATAATCCATAACAATGATTATATATGTACTTAGTAATTTTTGAGGCATGTGAAACAATGTCACTTACTTCCTCAAACTTAAAGTCTTGCAACATCAAATTGATGCAATGAGCAGCACAAAGAGACCAATACAATTTAGGAAACTCTTTTTCCAATAACCTACCAGCAGCAACATAATTGGCAGCATTATCTGTCACAATGTGAACAACATTTTCTGCTCCAACATATAACACCATCTCCCTGAAAAGCTTAAACAACATTTCAGCATTTTTAGAAGCATAGGAAACATCAACAGACCTTAAGAAAATAGTGCCTTTAGGATAGTAAACAAGAAAATTAATGAGAGTTCTCCTAGACGATCAGTCCACCCATTAGCCATCAGAGTACATCCAATTTCCTTCCAAACTTCTTTATAACTTTCAACAAGCTTCCTCACTTCATCAAACCACATATTTAACAAAGGACCACAAATTCTATAAAAATTTGGAGCTTTATACCCTGGACTCATGGTACTAATAGCATCAATCATAGGTTGATAATATGTTGAGTTAACTGCATTAAATGGAATTGAAGCATCTATCATCCATTTGCAATACTTTGTCACACTTTTCTACAATTTGCTTATTTTGCAAGACACTCTTCAAGCTAGGTTGAGTTCCAGGAGTTGTTCTAGGCATGCAATAATCATCTACATGAGGAATGTTCTTCCCCTTTTGAGACTTGGAAGAAACTGATTTTGGAGTTCCACTTGATTCCTCAACTATTCTCACAGGGTCTTCATCCATTTCAAATGTATCACTTTCATTAGATTGGTCTTGTACTTTTCTTTTCTTGTTTTTTTCAATATGTTCAAGTAATTGCTTCATTTGATGTTGGACATCAGTAGGAACCTTCTTGCAAGCTTCTACTTGGCCCTTTTGTCCAGTCAAGTGAGCCTTAAACCTATTAATACCACCTCCCTTAACTCGTTTATCACAATAAATACACACCATTGTCACTTTTGTAGCACCCTCATCAATTTGTTTACAATGTTCCCAAGCTGGATCATTTTCCCCTCTAACATTTTTAGAATTTTTTGGAGTGGATGCTTCTTGAGATTTTAGGGCTTCAATAGATGACATTTTCAAGAGAAAGTGAGAACATTAGCTTCATTATTTATTGATCATATCATCATATAATTGGTAAAGAAATTTGAGACTAGGTAAGTAAAATTTGATGAAGAATAAAATATAAAGAACTTGACACAAGGGGACATGCTCTAGAGTATTCTTTTTCAGGTGTTATCTAGGAATGTAGCAAACTATCACCAATGGAAATGCCTAAAAATAAAATCAAGAGAAAGTGAGAATTTTCAAACTGTAGTGTTGCACGTTTTCCCCACTAGTAGTATTACTCAATCTAGTTCCAGTCCTTTATTATTGCACTAGACACAAAAAAATTGAAGATTAGAAAATTGAAGTTTCAGAATTTCAAATTGTTCTAAATCTAATATTATCCAGAACCAGGTGAAACTCATTTACAATGTGCAGCAGCCAAAAGTAGTTATGCTCTCTACCGGTATGATTTTTTATTCGTTAGAATCAAGACAATATTAAGACTTATAATAATTCACTCAAGTGTTTTACTCAACTAACTTATTTAGACCTTTTAATTTTAGTGATGTGATTTCTACATAAATAAGATTACAAATCTTATTAGCTCAATTATTACGTTACCAAAATTTGCCCCTAATCATCTGTCTTGTCTTTTTGTCTTTTTCATGATTACGTTCATTTCTAGTCCAGTAGCCAATATTTTTGTGTCTAGTCTATCACAATCCTTTGGTAAGAGTGTATATCAGTATTCAAGTACATTCCTAGCCCTTAATTTGTAATGTTCTATTAAATATTAATATTACATGCCAGGTCCACTACTATTATCACGTGAATGGTGAATTGCTATACTTAAATAATGAATGATGATGAGTCTTATTTATTGTTATTGCTTGGTAATTATAGTTTATTCAGATTCAAAGGGACTCCACATCAACTTTCCCTTTCAGTTGTCAACCCTTTGTCCCTCATCGCATATATATGCCACAGGATTTTTCTTCCCTTTAATCTAAATCTGGGGCTTAGGAAGCAAAGGTGCCACAGGAAAAGAAGTGACTCCCAGGGGAGAAGTCTTGTTCCTAGGGCATTGGGATAGGGGATTTTTTATTGCCAGCAGGTCAAGATATAGCAAATTGGAAAGTAAACCAAAAATCAGAGATACAATAATTCGAATCCATAATTACCAACAAAAAGCCATTGGTGCCTTTCCAGTTTTAACTAGAACTAGAGTTGCAAACGAAGCCCAAATTAGAGATGCAGTAAAGGGAAGAAAAACCAACTATCCGAGCGCGAAGCTTAAAGAGAAGAGTGAGAACTGAGAAGACAAACCTTTTCGATGGCGACGAGCTAGAGAACGAAGAAGACAATAACGACGGCGGCGTGACGAGCTTCTGCTTCAAGCCTTCAAGCCTTGACGAGGACGCGACAACGATGAACCAAACGAGCTACACGGTCGAGGACTGAAGTTGAGGAGGAACCGAGGGTGAGGTGTGACACCGTTTTCAGTCACTGAGGGTGAAATCGTGAGTGAAAGAATGAAACTTTGAAACTGAAAGTAGAGATTACTCAGATAGGGCTCCAAGTCACAACCCAAAACGACGTTGTTTTCAGCTCTCTTTTTTCCACGCTCAACCCGATCTGGGTTCCAATAACCGGTTGGGTTTCTGGCTTGGACAAAATCGGGCAGGTTCCACCCGGCCAAATCGGGTCATGTGCATGACCGATTAAATGGCAAACCCAGTCCGGATGCAGCTACGATTCCCGGTCCGACCAGTCGGGTCGAAAATAACAATATTCTAACTTTTAATTTTAATTTTTTAAAGACAACAAATGGAACCCTAACGTCGTTAGACACAAGGGTGGTCAAAGTAATGTTGTAAAAGAGAGGAGTATCAAGTGTAATTACTTGAAACCTCAGGGGGTCAATGTCATGAACTCTTTTATAAATATATAAGAATAAAAATAGAAATGAGTAATATTATAAATTGATGAATAAAAAAATATACATATGTATAAGTTCGATTTTGATTAGTTTGTAAAATTAAATTCAAAATTCGATCCAATAAAATATTTTGATTTTTCAATTTTTGGATCCGTTGATTGATTTTTCAGTTCATATTGGATTGGATTGGTCTATGAACACCCCTAAGGAGGATTAGCAATCTTCTAACACATCTTTTTAAACACAATCTTTATTATTAACTACTTCCATTTTAAAAAAATAATCACTGCAATCTTATTTATAAAACTCAATTGCCAAATGTATCAAATTTAAGAAAAGTCATTAATTTAGTTGATAGAAATAAACTTGTTCTAATTTATACTTCCTCTATTCCTATTTATAAGACCTAAGTTGGTACTTTTTCCATTTTATAAGATCCAATTCATAATGTTTCTTGCATTAATTATTTTTAAACTAGAAAAATCCTTCATTAAAACAAGAGAGAGAATGTATTGATAAACAATTAAAAGAGACAAGAGTATTAATGAGGACAATTTTGGAAAAAAGTTATAAATTTGAGATAAATTTATTACTATCAACTAAATTAATCAATTGTTTCTTAATCTTAATGTAATAGGTAATTGGATCTTATATATGGGAACGAAGGGACTATCTTTTTTCTAAAACTACATGTCATTAATACTTCTCTGTCTCTCTCTCTTCTCTTCTTTGATATGAACTCTTCTCTCTCTTTTAATTGGTTGTCAATCAATATAATTATTTAGAAGTATTTTAGTCTAAAAAAATTAATGCAATGAACAATATGGATTGAGTCTTATAAAAAAGAACAAACATAATTTTTTATTTGAGTCTTATAAATAGAAACAAAGAAACTAGTCATTTAAGATTATTGAACACAAATTAAAAAAAATACTAAATTGATATAAAGTTAGACTAAAATACCTTCATTTTTCAACTATTATAACTCAATTCACAACACACATTATGTTTATAGGAATACCTCAAGTGTGAGTTTCATTGGACATCCAAAAGTCCTAGTTATGATGATTACCAAAATAATAATTAAACAAGAAATAATGTACTTTTAGTATGTTTAGCAAAACTAGTCATAAGTTACTTTAAAACTTAGAATGTGTTTGCAAATTACTTTAGTAGATTATAAACTAATTTAACTAATTTATAAGTTGGTTGGATGAAAATAAGTTTGTTTAGTACACCAACTTATTTTAGTATATTTTAACTTATTTTCATAAATTATAAGTTATCAATTCTTTTTCCCATTTTTTTTATCTTCATTAGTTTACGTGAAATCTCACTTTATTTTATTTTAATTTAGTAATTTCTTAACTATCCTGACACTTCCATAATGTTACATATCTTTTACATTTTTCACTCTCTCAAATGATGATATGCATTCTTGACAAAACCTGATCAACTTACTACTTGAATTTATTCTATTATATGTAGAACATCTTGCCCTTTTTTGTAAATATTCGTCGGAAACACATTTCCTACGGAAAAAAATCCACAAGTAATTTTTTTGCGAATTTCTTGAGGAGTATTCTTTTAGGATGGGAGGTTAGTGACTCTTCCCTTTGGGCTAAAAGAATGACTAAAGGTTTCCTTTGTATGATTACTATTGTTGGTATCTTGTTGTGTTGGTGTTGATGGTAGATTTGTATGAATTCGCATTATGTGATTGTTGTTGTAACATATTATTTCTCACAATGTCTTATTAAGTGATTTTGATTAGATTTCAAGAGTAATTAAATTTAGGGTAAAATATGTTTGGAATCCCTGTAAAATTTGAAAAGTATTAATTTTGTCCTCATAATGTTTTTAGTATTAATTTAGTCCCTATAAACATAAAAATATTTTTGCTGGTTTTCAGTGGTAACTTCATCAGACGATAATCTGACTTGGCTAATAGACTAACACGTGTAATTGGATAACAAATGAATTAACCAAACTCCCAAAATGAATTAAACAATTCCCCCAAAAATTACAATTTATCGTCACTTCTTGGCAATTTTCTCACACTTGTTGATTAAAATAAGGGAAAAGATGAAACAACAATGGGTTCTAGTGTCTTATGAGTGTGTTTGGGAAGGTAGAGAAAGAAAGTAATTAAATTTGTTAGTCACATCAGGGAACCGTCAAACGAAGATACTATTAAGAACCAACAAAAAAATTTTATTTTTACAAGAACCAAATTAATACGAAAAAATTTATGAGGATGAATTTGTACTTTTCGAATTTTACAAGGACCCCAAGCATATTTTTCCCTTAATTTAATTTAAGTGTCGTAATTAATAAATTAATTATGGGGGTGATGGTTTGTGATGTCTATATATATGTTATGATTTTTCATGTGAAAACCTTGTTTTTGGTGTGAATAGTAAGTTTTAGAGTGTTTGGGTTGAGATGTGGGCCTTGAGTGATGAGAAAAGAGTGGGTGAGCTTAGGAAAAGATAGGATGTGAATAAAGAGAAAGGGGTGAATCGTATACTCAATTTTATTGCCCAAACTGAACCACAAAACACAAAACACTCTGATTTCACTATTTTCTTCTTCTCCAAGACAACCCACCATTAGAGAGAATGAGAGCTTGAAAACCTTAGCACACAGGATTTTGTTGCTGAGCTTCATGTTCAAATTTGGACTGATTTTAGAGGTATGAGACCCTTCTCTTTCCCTTTTCATCCTCCATTTTCGTTTTTCTCCATGGGCACTTTTTAAAGCTTCATAAAAGTGTTCTCTTTCAAGGTTTTGATGTGTTTTATGTTGACTTTTAGGGTTTAGGTGGTGTGGATTATGTAGAACTTCTATAGGAGTGAGGGAAAGCTTGGATCCTTGACCCAAAGTCTCCTCCTTTATTCCTTCCTTCTTCTCAAAGCTAGTTCATTGAGTTTGGATAGGTAAGGGAAGCTACTTTGATTGAATACTTTGTTTAAGTGGTTTATACTTGAAATGTTGTTTTTGGGTGTCGAATGACTTTTATGTAGGGTGTATGATGTGTAATTTTATTTGGGTTTAATTTAGAATCCATTTGAGGTCTTAATTAAGAAATTTGAACTCTGTAGACGTTTATGCTTAAGCCCTATCCCAAAAATGTGGTTGTTGGATTTCAAGTTTAAGCGTGACTTGGCTTAAGTGCAAATAAACTTAAGCTTAAGCGTAGATGAATCTAAGCTTAAGCATGACTAGGCTTAATCATAGATAAATCTAGGCTTAAGCCTGAGTGATTGTTGATGCGTAAAATATGTTAGGCTCGCACAAGGGCAAGTGTACCCTACGCAATAGTAACAATGAACTCAAAAGTTTGGATATCGAACCCAAAGGATCAATTATATTTCTAATCAGTTAAGTTTATTAAACCAACAGTAGAGATGATAAAAAAATGAGAATTTAAATATTTTTATGGTTTTTTGTTTTATAAAAAAAAAAGAAATTAAACAAATATAAAGAGAGGTTTGAGTGATGATAAGAATGGTTAAGGGTTATGACTCACTAGTAACAATTTTCCCCAAACCTAGTCCTAACAAAAATTTCTTCCCCGGTTAATTACCAGTTCCGAAAATCTACTAAAGCCTATGATCAAGGTCAAAAAATGCTCTTTGCCTTAAATCAATACCCTAATAATCATGGATCTATCAATTTAAGTCAAAGGGTAAAATCAATTCTAGGGATGATTAATTAAAGATTAACTTATCTATTGGAGGTTACCCAAACAGCTTGATCATGCAATTTGGCATAAAACATTCTCTACCTACATCTACCAATTATATGTAGATGATAACTACTATGCAATCGATTGAGTATTAGAATAGTCGGTTCCAAATAAACATTAAAATGAGGAAAATAATTAATTAACATAAAACAATGAGGAATTTCATTTAGAATAAGGAGAGGAGTACAAATGAACAGTTATATAAAAACCCTCGGACTAGGGAGATCAGCCATTCATGATCAGAGAAAAACTAGCAATCCTATAAAGAGTAAACATAGATATAGCAACAAGTAGAAACGATGATCACGATCCTTCCTATCAATGTTGTCCACTCTCTTAAGCTCTCTAAAGCCCTCAAGGTTCTCTTAAATTCTTAAAAGATAAGAATAAATTTGAATTCCTCTTTTTACAAAGTCCCTATATATAACTTCTTAAAGGTATCTCACAAAAAGGCGCACTACGACCATGGTCGAATTGACCATGGCCCTCTTGGTTAACCTTGGCCCTCATGAATTGACCCTTCTTGGTTAACCACAACCCTCATCAGTTGGCCCAGACTGTTGTCAAATTTTGATGTTCTTCTAGAGGACTTTTATCACTTTATTGTGGTCATGTTGATTACCATGGTTGTGGTAAATGTACCACATTTGTGATCAAGTGTAGAGTCTTCAAATCTTCATAAATTTGTGCAATTTCCAACTCTTTCACTTAATTGAGCGATTGTGATTCTGCAATATAAAACTAGTGTTCAAACGTGAGTTCTGCCAAGAAAATACATGCAAAATGACACAAAAACTCATACAAAACATAACTCAAAAAGTGGTTTATCACTTCTGAAATTTCCTTTGGTGCATTTAAATTGAAATTAAATCTTAAATTCTTCTTGAGGTGTATATGAACCTTAAATGGAATGAAACGAGTTGATATATCTTGTTATTCTCATGTAATTCACATTCATACGTTGAGATTGGTGTTTGATTATGAGAACTTATGGTGTGAAAAGTCTCATGATGTTTAGATTAACTATGTGAGAGTTCATGGTTGGTGAGGATGATATGAATGGTGAATAATGATGAATTGAACAAGATGTGAATAATGAATTGATAATATGTTGAATGAGATATGCATGATGAGTTGAGGATGGATTGAATTATCATGAATGGGTTGAATTGTTGATGAAATGAATTATATAGATGATGGAATATTTATGTTAATTGATAATGTCTTGAGTTGTGTTGATTGATTTCTTGATGATAATATAACATCGTTTGATGAGGTGAATGTGGTAATGTTGATAAGGTGATGATAATTGATAATAATCTTGTCTTGTAACCATCCATATGTGTTGGAAGGATTACAATAGTCTTTGGGAAGGTTTTGTTGAAAAGAAAATTGTAAACTTGGGATGGTTAGTTCAACCCCAAAACTTCATCTCACTAAAGCAACCTACGGATCTCGCCTAGTGGACTATCTTCCTAAGTAACACCCTAGGTTTTGACTTTGAATGGCTTGTTGAAGTGGTGAGAACTACATCCCGAGAGGTTTAGTGACTTTTCAGTGTTTGAGATAGATTGTTTTTTATGATGAAACTTGAATACTTGGGATTGACCATGAGTGACAAGGTGTGTACGAATGTGTCGTACTTAAACCTCTCAAGGAATCTAAGTGTAGTCGTTGTTAGGAGTAGGAACATAAGTTGTGGGTGCTAGGAAGGTCCTAAACCTAGTGTTGGAGGTTGCTAGTGATGGCTAATGGTAAAAGGGCCTATAGAATGGATGGGTAGGCGAATTCCTTAATAGGTTATGATTGTTGCAAGACTTACCAGAGGTAAGCCATTATCTACACTTATCCATTTTTTGATAAAATCACACTTCCTCTGTAGGGTTAAGTCGAGTCTCCCTAAATAGTCAAGGTGTGACTATGTTAAGGAATGTACTTGGGTTTATCGCTCAAAAGGGGACATCTCCATGGAGTTGAGTCTGTCTTTGAAGTCAATGATTGATCGATTGATGATGGTGTATGATGATTGATGAATTGATGATTGTCATGATATGCTTTGTTATATAAATTCTAAGACTTATGCTTGATGTATGATTTCTACATATTATGTTATATATGTGATGATAATAGTAGATCATGCTTTACCGATTTAAGTTTTATTTCATTTTAGTATGTTTGTTTTTGGTAAACTTATCCTTGTGTTATTGTACATGTGGTTCATGTCTATGATGATTTTGTATCCGGTGTCTGTGGGGAGCAGATGGTTAGGAGGTGACCATGTGTCTTCACAGACTTTTTGGATATTCGTACTAGGATGTTAAGATGCAAAGTTTGTTGTTTACTTTTTAATATCTTGTATAGTGTTGACAGGGCTCAAAGGCTATGAAGTTTACCTTTATAAGGTTATATATGTTTGTATGCATGCTTTAAGGAGATTTTGGGTTGCACTAATATTGTATAAGTGTATGTTATGATGGAGTGTCATAAAACACATAATTATTCAGTTTTACAGTCATATCAAATGATGTTTTATCTTGATATCGTGCGTTTTAGCTTTGGCCTTTGAAACACAAAAAGTTTACAAGTGTATTCATGATGAAATTAACTAAGAGTTTTAAATAAATTAAAATAAAGTCTTCCCCTTGAGGTATTTCTAGTTCCATGTAATGGCAACAGGTCATTACAATTGCATCTAATGCAACCAAAGATGTATGAAGTGTCTAGCAACTAAAATTATTTTGATGATAACAACAAGATTAAAATTTGTGAAGATCTAACTTGTGTTACTATTGCAGGTTTTCTGTGTTTTTGGACTCTAATCATCCTTAAAACACATACATATAACCTTGTGTTTACCCATATATTATTGTGCTATGTATGAAAGAGTCCAATATTTGTCTTAGCAAAATTATCCATCGATTTAATACACAAGCGTCCAACTTAATTGAAGCATCGACTAGTTTCTTTTATTTAAATTGTTCATTATCTTTCTATCATACATGCTTTTATAAAGGATCTCATATACGCTATCTCTCTTATAATCTTAGATGACAAGTTTCCTATGAGGTAAATCAAAACAATGTGAATACACACAATAACCAAGGGGGTGAATTTGTTAAAACAGAGTCTTTAAAATTTCTTTAAAACAAGCAGCAGATTTAGGATCTTTATCACAATTAAACCAAGAATGCTTCAATCAATCAAACCACTCAGCCCAAGAAAACAATTACAAAAACTTCACTTGTTGAGTAATAAAGAATTCACCAAGAATCACAAATCAAGATAACAAGAAGAGATTAAAAGATAGAGATCAACACAAGAACTTATACTGGTTCACCTCTCAACAAGAGAAGCTACATCCAATTTCTTCCAACCAAACCTTGGATAGAGTTCCACTATTAAAAAATATGTTCTTTACAAGCATACAAAAGATCACCCTTTATCAATCCTAGATAAAGAACTTAAATCTAAAATCCTATTAGACTTCTAATGACCAAGACATAAAGAACCCTACTGTACTCTTCCCTCTAAAAACCCTACTCTAGAAAAGCTTTAAAGAACCTCTTTGTAATAGCAACTTACAAGCTGAAATGTAAAAATAAATTACACACGGAAACTAATAGAGAGAAACAACCTGATAATCCACAGTATATGAATGCATATGATTACCAATCTTGATCAAGGTTGAAAGCAAACAAGTTTCAGACCAAAATCTCCAAAAGCTTCTTTGAAATCTTGTCCAAGAAATCTTTCAATTCACCATGAAGATTTGAATATGAGGACAAGAGCTTTGTTACTCAAACAATCTCTTCTTACTTCAGAAGGCTTTTGAAAACTATGAAAATTCGTAATGTAGTGAGTTGTGATTTTCAAAAGACCCAACAACTATTTAAAACAAACTGTTGTAACTGAATGTAATCAATTAAATAACCTAAGTAATCAATTAAAACTTCATTTGTAATCGATTGAAAACAACTTTAATTGATTAAAATGTTCTTTAGTTTTCTGGAAAGATTATATGAACAAAGTAATCGATTATTTTGACCTGTAATCGATTACTACAGAGAATCATTGTTCCATAAATGAACTAAGTAATTGATTAATGATAAATGGTAATTGATTAACACAGTCAAGTCATGTTCTATGTTTATACTGAGTAATCGATTACTTAATGTTGGTAATCGATTATTTTGTTCTTCAAAGCTCAGGTAATAAATTACCAATATGTCGTAATCGATTAATACAGTGAAAAATAGTTTTTCCAAAAACTTAAAACCATGAGCACTTTACATTGATTCAATCATGAAATCTTAAAACCTTTTCACAAACCATGTGTTTTTGTAAAATCATGAATGAGTAATGAATGTTTATGCAATGCAAAGGATCATAGGATGATTCTCTCCTACATCAAGCAATTTACAAATGCCTTCAATTGAATGGCATGTACAAAGCTAAAACACTTTTTCATCTTCAGCATATATCTTGATCCTTCTTCATGCTCCCCCTGTATCTAACAATCTCCCCCTTTTTGGTTTTGATCATGCCAAAACTCAATTGAACATATTTAGCCTTTATGTGCTTCCAAAGGATGAATGCTAGGAACTTTATACTTGATATCTGAAATCAACTTAGCTTTTGCCAAGAACAAGTGTCAAGTATACTTTGCATAAACAATGTATATTCATTATATTGCTCCCCTATCTTAGGTAATTTGATATTAAATCCATATAAGAGCAATAAACAATTCAAAGTTTAAGAATTCAGATTCATAGTAAATCAAATAAGGATTTAATTGCACTTGCACATCATATATTTGTTCATTTTTCTCCCCCCTCGATATGTTAATATGTTCTTATTTTCTCTCCCCCTTTTGGCTTATCAAACTCAAAAAGAAGAGACATGCAACCAAAGACTTTGAAATAGTCCTCAGCCTAAAGCAATCGATTAATAAGACAATGTAATCGATTACTCCAGATAGATTTTGATTCTGGATGCATTTAAACCATAAGTAATTGATTAATTCGTCACAATAATAGATTACTCCAACAAGGTTTTGATTTTGAAAAGCACTGAAAGTACCAAGTAATATATTAATTCGCACTGTAATCGATACTCCAGAGAAGTTTTTTCTCTAAGATTATCTCTAAACCTCAAATAATCGATTAAGACATATAGTAATCGATTAAAGCAGACAATTATGCATATTGAACAGTGTTTTTCAATAGGATTTCGAATTTTAAGCATATGTGATGAAAGGCCAATATAAATGGTATATTATGTAGTCAGGCACATTGCAAGCATGTTAGCATATTTTAGATTCATCATGAATACCTAGCATGTTCCTAAGATCATAGAATTAATTTCAAGATAATGGTTTGTTAGGTATACCAACCCATGAATGATCAATAGACTCGATTGAACAGCTCCCCTTTTTGAATGTGATCTTTAAGGAAATGAAGTCTGATCTCTATGTGTTTGTGTCCACTCCATTTGCTTTTGAGTAAGTGATTGACTGATCAATCTTTTCATTTGATTCATCTTTTTCTTTCTCATTTTCCTTTGTTGTTATCTCTACAAGTGACTAATCCTTCTTCTTTTAGAGTTAAATTTATAAGCATGGATAAGTTACCTATCAAGTGTCTAGAGCATTTCCTGTCTAAGTACCATAATGATTATTTTGCTCTAAGACACACCTACAAAAATCAAACTAAGTGCCAAAGAAAGATACCCACTTAATTTTGGGTCCATAGGGGTTAGTTATTTTCTTCTTTTTCTTTGGAACCCAAATGTAATCTCCATTAGGCACATGGAACCTTCTAGCATAGCACCTATTAGATGTATGACCTTTCTTCATGCAATAATTGCAAGTTACAGGTTTTGATGCTTTTTCAAAATGAGTCAATTGATTATGCTTTGTTTTTGAAAAGTTTTGCTCCATGTTTGTAGCCCAAACCAGAAATATCTCCAATATACTTTTGTACACTTAGCATTTGATCTAAAATGCATTTCCTTTATAAAGCTTTTTCAAAATATCAACCTAGTAAGAATTTTCTGAAAGCAATTGCATATATTTTTCAGATTGACTTTTTTTGAAATCATCCAATTCTTTTTCTAAAGCTTTGCAATTATCTACATTTGTAGAAGAATAAGCACACACACATCCATTGGCTTTGTAGCTTGAAAGAAGTTTCTCATTCTCTTCTTTCAACTTACAAAGTTCAACTTGTTGTTCAGCAAGTTTAGTGATATATCATTTAAGGTTACCTTTCAGTCTTTTGTTGGATTTTGCAAGCTTTTGGGCCTCTTCATGCATATCGTAGAAAGCATAAATTTTTTTATCAAGATCAGAGTTTACTTCTGATTCAGCACTATAGAGTTCTTCATCTTCACTAATTATGTGGAAGTGAAGCATACATTAGCCTTTTCATTCTCACTTGATGAATCAGATGTTGTTGAGGCATTGTCTTCCCATTCACTGTAGGATTTCTTTGATTTCTTTTCACCTAGCTGCATCTTCAAAAATATAGGACATTCAAATTTAAAATGGTTTGTCTTACCACATTCGAAGCAGGAGAAGTTTGCATTGTTGTTATTGTCATTTCTCTTATTGAACTTTGTGAACTTCTTGTTCTTTTCGTTCTTCAAGAACTTGCTGAATCTTTTGACTATTAGGTTCAGGTGTTTATCACTTTCATCTTCGCTTGAGTACTCTTCTTTTTCCACATAATAAGTTGCAGCTTTCAAAGCTATATTCTTTTGCATTATCTGTATTCTCATCATGTGTTAATTGAGACAATTCTAATTCATACTCAAGAAGCTTACCAAATAATGCAACCATGGACATCTTGGATAGATCTTTTGATTCCTTGATTGCTATCACTTTTGGTTGCCATGGTCTTGTTAGACACTTAAAGATTTTGATGTTTAACTCTTCAGCATCAAATATCTTCCCAAGACCAAGAAGATGGTTTACAATGTGAGTGAATCTTGTTTGGAGCTGAGATATGTTTTCTGTGGTGTTCATCTTGAACATTTCATACTCATGAATCAAGGCATGCTTCCTTGATCTTCTGACTTCATCGGTTCCTTCATGAGTGGCTTCCAACATCTCTCACATCTCCTTTGCACTTTACACCTAACAGTTCTAAAGAATTCATCAGAAGAAAGTGTAGAAATAATCATGTTCTTATATAAAATCATATTGAACAACTCTCTTTTCAGCATCTGTCATCTCATCCCATTCTTTAGGAATTATATTATTACCAATAGTTTTTATAGGAACCAAAGGACCTTTTTCAATTGCATTCCAAGCACCTAGGTCATTTGATTGAATGAAAATCTGCATTCTATTTTTCCAAAAACTGAAATGTTTTCCTTCAAACATTGAAGGAAGATTGAGGGAGGAACCATCCTTGAAGGTAATTTGTGTGGTATTCATTTTCTTTTAAAGAAAGATAGTGATCTTGAATAACACTCAAGAACCTGCTCTGATATCCATCATCCCTCACATCATCATTCACATTTAGTCAAGAGCAAGGATAAAGTATCACCTCTCTTTATTGACTAAATATAGCTTTTCATAGGAACTAGGAATCTTCTTCTATTGACTCTAAGATAGATCATGACTCCTCATGATCTCTTACTATGCATAGATTCCCGAGTCAACCAAAAGTCATCCAAGCCCTACCAGTCTTGTGAACGACTAATCCCTCGTAAAGGATTGCGAGTCCTTTCGGCATGTCCATCTATACTCATGTATTCAGGTTATACCCAAGAGTACATTGTTCTCCCCATTTTCAGGCAGATAGAGTCGTACAGTCAAAGTATAACCCTAAGACACAATATTTGATCAAGTCTAGGACGATCTGCACTACCAAAAGATAAAAGACTTTACAAATCCAATGATATTTTAAAGTATCCTTGTTGAGTCTCCTGGCGGGTCAATTCAGTATCATCTGTTCCCCAACAGATCCACCCATAACATCTGCTAAGGCATCACCATGCCTGCATTCCATGAGGTCCCTACCTTGTATCTCTATACAAGTAGAAGATGTCGTACTAGTCTTATTAAGATCATCAATGCCCTTTCTTGATGATTCAAGACTAGGAACAAGCTTTAGGCAATAAACATGTAGTGTCCTCGAATCCTCATGATCATGATACCTTTCATAGAT
The DNA here is from genome assembly GCA_007407185.1 of Glycine tomentella. NCBI lineage: Eukaryota > Viridiplantae > Streptophyta > Magnoliopsida > Fabales > Fabaceae > Glycine > Glycine tomentella. The sequence continues at coordinate 22,395 of PYAF01004011.1, read as the reverse complement.
CCTCGAGTGTACACTTGTTCTATTCCTAGGACCTTTATCTTTAAACGCATATTGCTATAAAAATAGGTGAGACATAAATATGATAAAGATAAAGTTTGTTCTTATTAATCATGAAATAATAAATAGTACAAGGTGTTCAACTGATAAATCAGATTGTCTCTAGGACACCTACATACTAATAGTTATCATTAGTACACGGTTGATGCACTGAAATGTATTATTATTGCCGCTAGTACATGGTGGATGCACAAAAGTGTACTAATGTCGATGGTATACGACATGTGCATAGTTGGTGGGTGCACAAACATATGAGTAGACACATAAGTTGAGGGTGCTAAGTGGACTCTCAACCTAGTGTTGGAGGTTTTCATGGTGGCTAACGAGACTGAGCTTATACAATATACAAGTGGGTGAATCCCTATAGATGTATGGTCTTGCAAACCTACAAAGGTAAGTCAATACCCTCACTTGTCTATATTCAATAAAACCACACTTTCTCCATAAGATCAGCCCAAGAGACTCCTTGATTAGTCAAAGTGTAAGTACCATGTTAGGGGATGTGGCTCATAGGGGACCGGTCATATTGTGTTGAAACTCCATGGAGTAGAGTTAGTGTTAAGGTTTGAGTTTGAGGTGGCCTAGTTTGCTGCTAGTGTATGTCAGTTGTGATGACAATGACCTAGTTGCTTGTTGGTGTGTGATAGTTTTGTGATGATTGAGTCCGATAAGAATTTTGAGGATTGATTATTATATATGTGATTATGTTGATAAGAGTATGTCGGTTATTAATGATGTTGTTTAAGTAAGATGTTATGATGAATTCTAATGATTTGATGATGATGATGAGAACTTTTGATAATTGATGTTTGAATTTTGTTAATTGTGAAAATTGTACTTATTCTTTGAAAAGAATATATTATTATAATAATTGAGTAAATTTCACTAAATGATTCTATTAACAAATAAATATTTAAAGATGAGACATAAAATCTATTTTTGATTTTTTAATCAAACAAGCAAGTTCATAGTTTTTAATTTATCAGAGAATTGTATAACACTTAATGTGTATACTAATTGTAATTTCGATAAAGATATCCATAGATAATTATAGTAATATCATATAATGGTTTGTAAGATTATTTGTAAGTAAATTTTATAATAGTGTTTTCAATTTTAAAGTTAATTTCAATAATGATTATCCTTCGATAGTAAATTCAATAGTCACTATAAGTAGAGATTGGAAAAGTAAAGGTTTCAAGAAGAAATGAAGATTGGAAAAAGTAAAAGGTTTGGAAAGATGGAGTAAAATAAAGAAACATAAATTCATAAAGAGTGAGAATGAATGCATACACGATGACCTTCTGAACTAGTAGCCAATTTCGATGTGCGGCATTGTTGGTGTTTGATGAGTTAAGTAATAATGATTCAATGAACCAAAAATTGGCAGTCAGAGGTCTTATTTGTAAACTTTTAATACTAACAATTTTATTCTATGATTTCTACACATGTACAACAATATTTCTAAATACATAGATCTAATGCTATTTGATGTCTTCATGTAACTTCTTTGATAACTACTTAAACGAATATTTTGAAATTCAAAATGGCTTTACTTGTGAGCGTTTTTAAACTCCACACGTGCTATAATAAAATCGTCGAAGACGTCAATTTCTTTCGAAGTAAATTCCTTGATAACACATTCAACTTCTCGAATTTTGTTTCATATATTGGTCACTTTCAATGCATTATTTTGTTTCTCTCAAGACAAGTTAATAGAAACTATATATAAGTTCCATAACTTAGACAAATTTTACATAACAGAGGTAACAAATTCATATGGTGATGTTTGGTGCTTGATCTACGATGTTATGGTCTACTAGTATATATTGATGTACATGTATAAGATAACTTTTTATGAAATAAGTTGGGTTATAAACTGTTGGTTATCATATGCCTGTTTTTTGAAGTATATAAAACCTAGCTTTATTTCCTTTTTTCTTGATTGGAATTTTCTTATGTTACGCACATGGATGATTCTAACTTAGGGTTATTATTAGAAAGGAAATATGCTTAATAGAGGTGATGTAAGCCCTAATTGGGTAGATAAAAAAAGAAGAGGTTGTACATATTTTTCATTCAATAAAATAATGAAGTGAGATTCTAGTGAGCCATAAAAAATTAGAGAATGATGTTGATGTATCATAGGACACTAGTGGCCTTAGAGTTAGCCAAAGTGATTGATTCCATATGCCTAACTGGAGTTTATAGTATGGTCTAATGAGATAGATATGATAATGATTGATGGGATAATAGTTGTGAGATAAAGTGCTTGAGAAAAGAAAATAAGAAGCCATGAGAGTTAAGAAAAGGATGTCTAGAATGAAGAGTCAACCAGGAGTCTTTGGAGCCCTCACTAAGACGTTGTGTCTCATCCCTTTTAGTTTTCATGTTTTTATTGCAAGTTAGCAGATGGATACCTCATGGGAGAAGCTTGGAGCTTGGAGCTACTTTCTTTGAGGAAGATTATGGTAGTTTTGTAACTCCGAATGTATGGGAACTTGGTTTATCTTATATGTACTTTGGTTTTGTTTTGTAAGGCACATAAGTGACAAGAGCTTTGTTTTAAGGCTTAATGTTACATATGATCCATTATGTTTCACTTTAATACATTAAGTTTTAAAAGTTTCATTTTGGTCCTTTATATTTTTGTAATGTATCATTTTGGTCCTTTTTTTTTATTTTTTGTTAGAAATGTTAGTGTCCTGTTAACTTTTAAAATGATTTAATGTCACTTTTGGTCAATTATGTTTTATAGTTGTTTCGCTTAGATACATTATGTTTTAAAAGTTTCATTTAGGTTCTTTATGTTTTCGAAATGTATCATTTTGTTTTTTTTTAAAAAAAATTGTTAGAAACATTAGTTTCTGTCAATGTTCTAAATATTAAAATAGTTAACATAACAACAGTTAAAAAATTGCACTATCTTTTTTATTTAAAAAAATAAAAAACATTAAGTAAATGTAGAACAAATGGATTTCAAACTATGAACAACAACAAACTTCACTCTCATATTATTATTACTAGTAGAAAGACAAGTGTTGTCATATTATTACTATTATTATAACGATAATAATTTCATTCACTAATTATTCTCAATTACAATGGGTAAGAGCCCCTTTTCCTTTCGTCTCTATGCCTCTCGTTACCCACCCAAAAAGATTGCTACCCCACTTCCACCTTTGCCGCAACCTTCCTATGTGACTGGAATTGTCGTGTCACCTAATGACAACAATCTTCTCATAACCATCATCGGTAGTAGTGCTTTGACGAAGGAAAAAAAAAAGACTGACAACACCTGGTTGTGGATGAGGTTTGACCAATCAGGATAGTCAAAATCATTTTCAATTGAAATGCACCGTTCAAACCCTCTTCCCACTAATCTTCTTCACCTGGTCCATTTGTAGATGACGAATGGGAAATCCTCTACTTGCCCAAGCCAACCGTGGACGACATCATAGGTCTTGCTCGCAAACCTAACAAAAAATCACATTGTGACTTCCTCGTTCATATTTGAGTTAATTGGCGAGTTAGGATCATGTTTTTGGCTTTTGTTGAAGACAATTCTCGCTCTGATCTTTCTTGCTTCTGTTTCCAATAACATAGCTATATGAAAGGTTTTGGTTTTCCAATGAGGAATATAAGTAATTTTTGTGGTTCCAGTGAAATTTTGATGTCATTTGATTTGTATAGTGTTGCATTTTTTACCTTTTCAGATTTGGAAGAGGTTGGAGGAGATGATGATCTTTTTAGTTCTTTATTTTTTTTAAAATAAAACAAAGATAATGACGGTTTTTAGCCACCACTATGTAAAGTTAATTATTCGAAAAAACTTAATGTCACTTTTGGTCCATTATGTTTCGCAGTTGTTTCACTTTGATACATTTAGTTTTAAAAGTTTCTTTTTGATCCTTTATGTTTTTGAAATGTATCATTCTCATCATTTATGTTTTCAAAATGTATTATTTTGATCCTTTCATAAATACGTTAAGTTTTAAAAGTTTCATAAATGATACATTTCTAGAATACTCTTGGAGTGTGAGAACTTCAAGGTAAATATCTTGGGAGAAATACATGATTGTTGGAGAGAGACCATAACAAGAAGTTCAAAGTACCCAAAAAGGTACTTATGAAAGAAAAGAGTTTAAAACCCTACCAATATGAGAGAGAGAGAAAAAACAAGAGTAAGGACAATAGAGTGTAATATAATTATAATTATTTTTTGGTGAAATATAATATCTTATTTAATTGAATATTTTATAAAATAAATAAATATCATATATAAAAATGTAAAATAAATATCACATTTATTTTTTATAGCATAATTTAACTATTAAATAAATATCTTGGTAAAATAATTCTGAGGTAACATTAAATAAAATATATTAATCAAAAATTAAATAATTACTTTGGATATTAATAAGGAGATTGACAGGGTGAATTAACTTTATTTTCGAAATTAATTATTAACATAGTTAATATCATTTTCGAAATTAATTATCATACCTTATTTAAAATGTCTTAGCTCTTATACATGCATGATACATGTTGTCTTTTCCTTTTTGTTTCTAAAAATTCAATAACATGGTTGCCTTCTCACTTATATATATTTGAAAATAAATAATATATTAGTCATAATCTTTCATAAATGTTATTTTCCTCAAAAAATTATTTCACCGAGATATAATTAGCTAATAAAGATTAAACAAATTAAAATTATGACATGGTCAATTCATTTAAAGGAGAGTTTGTATGATGCCCCCAATAATTTTAGGA
>PYAF01004011.1:0-17462 GCA_007407185.1 Glycine tomentella | reverse complement strand
AAAAAAAAAAAAAAAAGTGTTAAAAGTTATTAAAAAGATTTTAGGGTTTGAACATCTAAAGTTATCTTTAATCATATTTTCTAATTTAAAAAAGTTATAATTTTTAAATTTTAAAAGATAATAACCAAGAACTAATTTAAAAAATAATAATCATTTAGAAGATTACTTGTGATTTGATTGGTTAAAAAATTAATAATACCAAAATACCCCAAATTATCGGGGACACTGTAAACTCTCATGTATAAAGATAGTGATAATTATAATTCTGAAAGAGTTATAACTTAATAAATAATAATATTATATTGAAAATAATTTTAATTTTGAAATTATAACCCGTTAGCAAATGATGAAAATAGAAATTTGACTATATTAAATTTTAATTTTAATCTTATTATTATTATTATTATTATTATGTTATTATTATTATTATTTTTTCCTATTTTAAGTGTTTTTAAAATTATACGTGTAAACTAAAGGTGTGGTTATCAATAATTAATTATTTCATTATTTAATTTTGTTGCATAAATTATATTTTTAAACTATTATATATTTATTTGTTTTATTAATTCATATTTATATTCATAATCACACATTTAATTATATTAGAACAAATTCATTGGAATGATTTTTTTTAATCACAATTTTTTTATTTTAAGCAACTCTTAAGTATTTATATCCATTTGTTGCATGAGTATTCTTATTAGGACAAATTCATTTTGGTGATTTTATATGTCAAGAGACCTGTAGATGTCAACTTTTGCATGAATGATATTTAACTTTTTCTATATCAAAATATCTTTCCTTTTAAACTTTTAAAATTTGAAATTATTAAAACTATATTTTTTAAACAATTATATATTTTATTTATGTTAAGGATTCTTACATGTTTATATTTAAATTTAATGTATACTATTTTATGAATGATGTTTAAAATATAATATTTTATATTAAAACATCCTTATTTTTTAATTTAAAGGTATAAAATATTATATTTTTTAAACTATTATATATTCCATTTAAGATGAGCTAATCCGTTATGTCAATACATTGCACACGAATATATATAATAGTAAAAATTTATTTTGGTGATTATTTTTTATATTATCATTGTTTTTTATTTTTATTTTAAGAGACTCATAAATATTTATATTTTTTTATTAATAAAGCTAAGAATTTCTGCCAATTTTTTCCCGCGAATTTGCATGTATATTCCCACTCACATTATAGCACTTCATCATGTAAGCAACAATAAATCCATGCCTAAAACTGTGAATTAAAAATAATTTTATTTCAATGCAAAATCTTTATAACTAATGGTTATTAGTGCAAATGACATTCATATAAAAAAGACTCTTAGTTTCCTATTTAATCACGCATAACATGCCAAATTTTAAATGTTAGAATCTTAAGAATGAAAGTAGCACTACAACAGACGATAGAAACGACGACAGTTCTAGAATCCAAACGACGACGATCTTGAACCGTCTTTGTTGTGGGTGTCGTTGTAAGTTAGCACTTTCGACGACGGTTTTGAAAACCGTCTTTATAAATTTTTTTATTTTTGTTAAAATAGATACAAAGACAGTTGCTACGTAAACCGTCTTTGTAAGGTAGTATTCAAAGACGGTTCTCGCGAAAACTGTCTTTGTTTATGTACTTTCAATGACGGTTTTTTAGTAACTGTCTTTGTTTCTCTCCATTTTTTTTTTTTTGTGAATGAGGTTAAGAAGACGGTTAGCCTAAAACCGTCTTTGTAGACCATCATTCAAAGACGGTTTTTACCAAAATCGTCTTTGTTTTCGTTATTTTAATTTCTTTTTTATTTAAATGTGAGGTTAAGAAGACGGTTTTGTAACAACCGTCTTTGTAGGCCACTTTTCAAAGACGGTTTATGCTAGAATCGTCTTTGTATTCCTTCATTTTAGTTTTTTTTTTATTTAAAAGTGAGGTTAAGAAGACGGTTAGCCTAAAAACCGTCTTTGTAGGGCAGTATTCAAAGACGGTTTTAGGTAACACCGTCTTTGTTTCCCTATTTTGTTTTTTTTTTTAAGGAATCTCTACGGAAATTGAAATTGATTTGTATTATTACTACCCAAATAAATTTAATAAATACACCACAGTGTCATAATTTCATTCTATAATAAATAAATAAATAAATAAAAAACAAATTGAAGAGCCTGGAACCACTAATCAACTAATGCATATACAACTCATTCAACATAAACAAAGACTAATGCAATCATATAAGAATAATGAAATCATATATTAGAAAAAGGAATTTACAAAAAGTAAAAGTTGTATAATTATAAGTGAAAGATTATCAAATTACAAAGTAACATAGAAGATATGCCTTTACTTTTTTTCCACCCATCCAAGTCCTTCAAAAGCAAATTATAGACGAATATATTTCTCTCCAATTGATTTCACTATCTGGCAAGCCGACTCCTACAGCCATGCAAAAAATAAGCATATATGTAAAACATGTCATTTCCAGCCTTGTTGAAAACAAGGGGTGAAAAACCAAAAAAGGTAATATGATCATGAAAGACAAATTTCAAGACTTACTGGACCCAGAACCAGGTGCTCCTTCATAATAGTCACTGCCAAGAATGAAGGAAATAGCAATCAATATAAAGCTTCAAAATCGAAAACAGAAAATATTAGACTAGACTAGAAGGTTTTTGTACTAATTGCAAATTCCTGAGAAACCAAAACCGGTTAGGTAGGCCAATTCTATTTAAATAAATAAAAAAAAAACAATGTTGAAGGGATCTAATCTTAAGACAAAGAATAGATGCTAGAGACCAGAGCTTGCCTATTGGCAGCACTAATGTCATCTTTAGCTTTGTTAATATCTACAGGATTTCCCATTTCATTATTGATAACCAACAACAGTAGCCTGCAAATAAACTATGATTTTAATAAGACATACAAAAATGAAACAAATGACAAATAATGCAGTACCAACATGTTTACTATATATACAAACAAGAAAATGAAACAATGGTTAACGTCAACTTTTATATTTTTAAATAAAACCTTACATATGCATTTTAGTGAGTAAATAACCATTTGAAGATATGCGTAAACAACAATGAAAGGAGTCAGAACCAGGTGCTGTTATAAGAATGTTTCTATTTTCATGAAAAATACAACATATGAAGATTGACACTAAAAGCCATATCCCTTTTGCAGTTGACTGCATATGTTACAGCCTTAGGCATGCATTACAATTTGCAAAGCAGCCTATGTTAAGCAGCCAAACTTTGATGCAACATATCTTTATATGTTCATAACCATAACACTTAAAAAAAATAGAAGATTCAAACCCTTTTTTATGGATAAATCAGTAATGTTAATGTAGAATACCACAGGCACAAGTGCTTTCTGCCTCAAAATTTCATTGTCCCTCAAGGTTGGCTCAATTGATTTTAAATAATTGATACAGTAAAACCATTTAAGTGTTAAATTGGCATGCTTCATTTTGTCAAAAAGCATTCCATACATAATGGTTAGAAAAAGTATACACAAAATTATTTTATTTTCTTTGAGTCACGAACATTTCATTTCCCCCCCCCCCTTTTACCTTAGGCCTCTTTGGTTATCATTCCATTCGATTCAAACCGCCTTTTTTTTCAATCAATCTAAATAAAACCACTTGCTATCTACTTCTCTTCTACTCTCTGTCTCTGTCTCTGTCTCTATCTCTCATTCTGCTTCAACTGCTGACAGGAAAACCAGCAGTGACAGGGGGAACAGAATTGGTCAAGTGGGTTGTGCGCAATAACACAAATCAGGAAACACATTCTTGATTTTAATGTCAGTAGAACATCACAAGCAATCAGAAACCTGATGCTTGCAATTCTCGAGATTGCTCATGTTTGTGTTAGTACATCCCCAGAATCAAGACCAAAGATGAAGAGTGTGCTAAGGATGCTCTTAAATGCTAAATGAAGTCAGATTCTTCAGGATTGCACTAAATATTTAAGGGATTTTTTGTTTTGGGAGAATGCTTTAATTCTATAAAATATGAAAGGTACAATATATGATAGGATAGGATTTGCTAAATACTTCTATGGTGTGTCAACGGTGTACATTACATCAGTTTACTGCTGGTAGACATATATAGGTCACACATATAATAATGGATGGATGTCTTATTCATATGGATGCAGAGTTAGTAGACTTATAGGTTAAGGTTTAAGGTTCCCATTTTAACTTATTTTAGATTAATAGACTTAATTGTTTGTTATGCACAACAAGACTAAATGACAGTTGTGTGTAAGTTTAAAATAAGAAAATCCATATCCTTTACTCCCGTAATATGATTGAATGATTTTCATTTTCATTTTGTTCGCATTGTATTTTTATACGAATTAAAGTTCAGGCTTGATGATTTTAGCAGCTTTATTCACAGGTAGGCCTTCGGCCACACTGAAAATGTTCCCTTCATGTTCAATGAGATTCCAGCAAACATCAAGAGTACTACTCTCTTTCTATCTCTCACTTATCCATCTTTGACCAATCCATATCCAAAGTTGCTTAAAACTAACAATTTCAATCCCAATCTTTTCAAATTTTTTTAGCACTTCCAATTTGATAAGGATATATCATAAGGTTCAATACTTCAATTCAAATCTTAAGTTTCAAAAGTCTAATATTCTTTCACAGTTGGCTTTATTAATTAAGTGCTAAGAAAGAAATGAAATATTTTTGGGTGGATTCACAAACATAGGGAGGATCAAAGTCAGGAAGGGCAAGCACTGATTCAGGATCAGGAGTGAACACTCTTTTAAGCAAAAATGAGCTCCAATGTGAAACAGAATCTCCAATAAGCATAAAAGCATATTCTTCAGATCATCATCAAGCTTTTGATCAGCACCTTTTACAATAGCAGCAGCAACAACAACAGGAGACAACAATAGCAGGCACATCATCATAGAATCAATCGGCAGCCAAATCACCTCAAGAAAAGGTTCTTAATAACAATTAATAAACAATTATTGTTTTTCCACTGTTAAGCTCTTAGTTTTTTCTGTCTTTCCATGTCCCCAAAACACTGGGAAAGTTGACCTCTTTTATGCAATTATTATTATTATTGTCCTAGTTTGATTGGTGGGTTGGTCTTTCTCTGTCTCCATCTCTTTGTGCATTTCTTCACAGCACAGATCCCAACAGCACTCAGAAAATCAAAGGGACACAGAGTTTCTTTGATTCCTAAACGATTTTCTGATGAATTTTTTCTGACATGAAAATGAGAGAGACAGAGAGAAAGAGAGAGAGAGAGAGTTGAACGGGACAAACAAAAAAACAAAGTGACAATCTTTGCAGTATTTATCAATCAATGTTTTCTCTTTTTAATAGTGACCCATTCCCACTTCATTTTTCATCCTCCTTAGACAAAAAACTTATGTGCCTTCTCCTAAGTTAATTGTGTGGAGGAGTTACAAATCTGTTTCTAAACCACAGTGCAATACACCAACACAATGGCAAACAAAGATGCTTGTTGCTACCCATATCATGTTCATCATTGCACATCACCACAAGAGAATTTGCCCAATAAAGGCCCTTTTCATTCAGAAATGCTTCCCAAAAATTTTGTGTCCCATCATTTGATTAGAATAGAAAAATACTAGCTATCATATATTTTAATGAAAAAATAAGTAACAAAAGATACTTTGTGTAAATGTGTTGTTCCATTACAACAGGCTTATGTGCAACAACTAGAGTCAAGTAGATTACATATTTTGTCCAAGGTTAGAGTGCTTGTAACAATAAATGTTATGTTTCAGAGTTTGAAAAAGGCAAATTAAACAAACAATAAGTGATGCTAATTTCACATCACCTTCTATGAAATAGATTTGTAGGTTTTGGTATCATACTAGAAACCATATCAGTTGTTTCCTTGCTGACAGAATTTTAACTAAAGCTCAAAAACCATTTTGGAAAGCCAAGGAATTAACACATGGTTAATGTTATGCCTAGTCAGGCTTTGACTGTGAACATGTCACATATGACTTATATTACGAATAGATGCATACCATTTGGAGGTCGAAGCAGAGGCAAGGGGATCAACAACCAGCCCTCTGGCTTTAACACTCTATCAATACAAACACCGGTCCAATAGATTCTTCCACACTATCAGTCATTCACCAAAACCAACATAAATTTCAATTAAAATACAGTTGTTTAACAAATAAATTCGCAGCTCCAACCCTCTTGTCAATCACAACTCCAATAAACGAATAACCAAACACACAATCAAATGATGGGTTAACCACACTCTTATGAATTTGAAACCTGTAATCATTCTAACAAGATAGAATAAGAGCTACAACAAATATGAAATACAAGCAGAAACAACCAAGCAACAAACACATCAACCATAGAACCCTTAGCCATTTGTTCAGAGGAATGCCTAATGCAGTAGCAATTGGGTGAAAATCAATGTTAAATATACTTTAATAAAGAATATAGTAGCACAGTTTAACTGTTCTTTTTCCCCTGATTTTGACCACAATAAACAGACTCTGCTCTAATCTCTTTTGTAAAACTTCATCCTCTAAAAACTCTCACCCTAATACCATCACATTTCAATGGGATGTATGCTCAACTATATCACCATCTGTCAGGTGTCAATTTCAATACCAGCAGCATCAGTAGCACCAAAGAAACAGTGCTATTATATGTCCTTTGTATGATTTCTGAACCTTTGTCTCAAGTATCCTGTTGCCAGCTATTTACAACTGAAATATAAGACAATCATAACAGAATTGTCTATTCAATTCCCTCAACTACCCTTATTCCTTCTTTCTCTTGTATGGGAGACTTTTATTGGAGGTCCATTAAAGGATTGTTTGTGAAAAGGAATCTGGTTCCTATGGTACCAAATACGCCAAGTCAGAGCAGTCCACCAAGTTAGCCACATATGAAGGATGTTCCCACGTAAGTGACAAAAAGAGAACTGTCTGAAGTTCTTTTGGTGTAACCGAATATACCCCGACAATGTTTGCCCATACCCTAGACTCCCACCACAAAGGTAGAATTTTAGGGCAGCTAAAGAAAAGATGTGGGACTAAACTACCACCCTTGATGCTGTAATTAAGGCATCCCCCAAAAGAGGCTGCAACTAACGCGGGCTGACTGCAGTTAAAGCGGCTTTCCTACAATATCTACTTGCTTCCTACCTGAAATCCCTTTAGGCTTGAAACTTGAATAGAGCAGAGTCATCATGCTTTGTATTGCAACCGAATTTAATTCAAGCTTAGGATGTCTTGTTTTATTCTCTATGCACTAAAACTTCAGTTAAGTAATCCATTTTTTTTACAATTTGCAGGGTTCGGTTCCATTATGGCCATCCTGATATATTTGACAGAGTCTTCCCCTCAGAAGCTACAAGAAACCAAGCTCAATACCTCAAATTTGAATTACTGAAAAATCAATTGGGTTATCCTCTTGTCAAATTGCCTTGGATTCAAGGAATCTCAACACTTTGAAAATAGTTTCAACTCTATTTTTTCCCCTCAAATACTGACAAATCAAGTTTGGGCAGCCTATTCTCTCAGACCAATATAACCACAAAAACTAAATAGAGGTATCATGTGGGCAGAATGGTGTGGGCATAATACCATCATGTTTCTAATTAACAATGGTGGATAAACTGTAGAGGTAGAAATCCATGATAGACATTACAAGGACATAAAAAAACAAGGACTATACTGGACTGGTGGACACATGCAATAGATAATTAATTGGAAAATGTTTGAATGCTAAGGTGACACAACCTTAAAACAGTTGGAATTTTTCGAAACTTCTATAAAACAAATGCTTAATAGAACTGAGTACAAAGTGTAAAAATTTCAATAATGTACCCATAATCTTATAAACTTCTAATAGCGTATACAAGTTTTATGAATGTAATTGAAGGTGCATGCACTGGACAAGGAGCTAACAGAGTCAATAGAGACGACAATGGCATGAGAAAATGCAAAGGAAGAGAGTGAGAGAGCAACGCATTGTTACCTTCACTGAGAGTGAGAGACCTTCGAGTAAATACGCATTCTTAAATTGAGCACACGGACAGCTTTAGCAACACCGGATGGGGCTAGGGCACAAGAGAGGGAGTGAGTCGTGACAACGAGAGAGAAAGAGAGAGGGAGTGATTGGTCTGAATGAGAAGGGGCTAGGGCAAAAGAGAGGGAGTTGTGAAAGAGAAGGGGCTAGGGAACGCGCGTTTTTCCTTTGAATAGCAATGTTTAATTTTATTTTTTTAATTGAAATTACAAATAAAACAAAGACGGTTTTTAAAAAACCGTCTTTGTATGTGGCAAAAATGACGACGGTTCTTGAAAGACCGTCTTCTTTGATCCCCTTCCACGACGGGTTTTTAAAATCCGTCCTTGTAAACTTCCATTTAATTGCAAAAATGCCACCGCCTCACATACAAAGACGGTTATTAAAGAACCGTCGTAGCATGTGTGTCGTTAAAGGGTTTATTTGTAGTAGTGTAGATAACAAAATTGTAATTAGAAGTAAAGATTCCCATTAAAGATAGTTAGTCAAATTTATCGATGAAGATTAATGACTAATAAAATTAATGAATATTTCATATTAATAATATAATTAAAAAAATATGCTAGAATTAAGTGACTCTTCTAAACAAGCACTATTATGTAGCATTTATAGGTTTATGCCAGAGGTTAATCATCGTTAAATAGCAACTATTTAATGTCTCAATTCCAAAACTCTTCCTATTATCCCCACTCCCTTATTTCCATGATAAACGTCTTTTATTATACATTGGGAATCAGATTTACCCTTGGATATTTTATCTTTTCTTCCCTCTCTTCAAATGGGTGTAACGTTCATTATATAGCATAGGGAATCAGTTTGATGCTCATTATATTTTTTCTTTTCTTTCCAATAAAATATGGTTGCAACTCTCCTTGCCTTTTAGAGCTCACTCTCATTTACTTCACTTTCCCTTTTCTTTTTCTAGCCAAACCCATTTTCACTTTTTTCAATTCCTACATCTTCACCAATGAATTTGGCAAGAAAAAAATGGAAGCAACTATTTCAGAACTGGTACATGGGTCCAACCCAATAATAACACATCTGGCGTAACACCATGGGGATGAAGGAGATTCTAACGCCACTCATCTCCATTGAAAAGCAACACTGGATCGAATAGTAGAGGCCATCAGAAGGAACCCACCACCAATCATGGAACAAGGTTGGTTCTTGGATTCTCATAGCGAAGAAATTGTAGAAGAAGGTTAATTGGTTGGTATAGGACCTCAGGTACCTCTTTAATCGCGACCCTTCAACTCCTAAATTTCCAACCTCTTCATCGTCTCCAGTGTTGGAAAAATCTATTAATTGATGACATAATTAGATATCTTGTTCTGCCTATTAAAATTTGCAAGTTTTGGTTCATTCTCTGCTTATTGAGGTTGGGTAGAACTTGGTTGATTGGTCAATGTCGAAATGTGAATTTTGATTGCGTAAGTCCATCCTTCAATTTCAATCTCTCTTTTAGAATCTCCATCTATAATACATTGATACCTAGAATCAGTTGTTATGCAGTGAATTGGATAAGTTTGGGAAAACCACAATTATCTTTAAAGATAAACAAGGATCCCAGGTGAGCCACTATATCTTTGGACTCATATTGACAGAATTACTAATTCTATGATAGGAACAAAACTGATGGATTGAACTATACATTTCTATCAAACATGAAGGTAATTTTGCATATTAGTCTCTTTGCATATGCAAGGATAAGATTGCGTATAATATCTCTTCCTATTACCTGTGCATAGCATAGAGTCTCTCGACAATAGGGTGGGTACGTAGTTTTTTTTTTAGTTTTTTTTTAATCTCATATCTTTTACATTTTTCGTTGTTTGAATTTTCACCATAATCTATTTTGCATAGAATACTAGCTTAGGTTCGAAAGACTTGGAACTTATAAGGCAGTTTGTTCTCTTGTTGGATTCCCGGGAAGAGTCACTTCTATACAGATTCAAACACAATTGAATTAATATTGTTTATTGTGGATAGGGGTGTTCGTGGGTCGTTCGGATCGGTTTTGACCAAATTTAGGACCCAAATCAATCAAATTTGATCGATTCAGATTGGTTTGGTTTTTAGAAATTTTTTTGAAACTCAACCCGTTCATGAACGGATTGGTGCGATTCGAGCCAACGGGTTACCCATTTAAATTTGATCTTTTTTTTCTTAGAACTACTATTTTATATCATGATTTATCCAAATATCCAACATAATTAACACAATAGGGTAAATAATCATTTTTATCCATGAATGTGTAGAGACTTGACAAATTCATCCTCGATAGCTGAAAATTCAAATTTTAGTCATCAAAAGTGAAAAAAGTGCGACAAGTCTATTCATCCGTTAACTTCCGTCTGTTCCGTTAATGAAAGAGCTTACATGACATAAAGAAACGAAAATGTCACAAAAATGATTACCAACATGGCCGCAGAATAAATTGGATCAAAATGTCACTAAATTTTCATTTGACCAAAACGTCAGTAAGTTTCCATTGGACAAATTTGTCAGATCCCAAATTTCGTTTCATTTAAGAGTAAAATGTAATTTAGGGTAAATAGTCATTTTCGTCCCTGAATGCATAAAACGCTGACAAATTCGTTCTTAGAGATGCAAATTCAAATTTTAGTATATCCATGTACATGTATTGCAAATTTGCTACAACTATTTGTCTTCTCAAATCATTGACACATTGTTGGAACATAATAGTATCATAAGATATTTTTGTCCAATAGAAACTTACTGACATTTTGGTCCAATGGAAACTCACTAACAGTTTGGTCTAATCTATTCAGTAACCATGTTGGTAATCATTTTTGTGACACTTTTGTCCTTCTGTGTCACATAGGCTCTTTCATTAACAATAACATATGAATGAATTTGTTGCACTTTTTTTCACTTTCGGGGACTAAAATTTGAATTTTCGAGGACGAATTTGTCAATGCTCTACACATTTAGAGATGAAAATGATTATTTACACTAACATGATATTATCAAATGTTTGAAAGTAGTAAAATTGATTCATTTAATACCATTAACATAATATTCTAAAATAGACTACTACAAATTAAAACAAAATATTTTTTAACGAGATTTACTATAATAGTCTGAATCACAACTATTTTCTACAAACTAACTTCTTGCAATAAACTTTGGTGCAACTAGATTTGCTGAAACAAATGAATAACATATGATCCGTTAATATTAAAAACATTTACAGTTCCAACACTTGGAGTCCAATATTAACAATATTTAAAAACAAACCAAACAACTCTAAAATTTTTGATCGGTTCAGTTCGGTTTTGATCGGATCTATAGATCTAAACCCGTGACCCAACCCATACATGAACGATTTTGATCGGTTCGATTCGATTTTAACCCAAATACATAAATGATCCAACCAAAATTGTCCGGATCGATTTGAGTCAATTCGAGTTCGTGAATGATCCGTACTAGTAAACACCCCTAATTGTGGAAGTCTCTGACTCTTATTATTGTACTAGATAAATTTATGTGCTCTATTCTCCCCGAATTTTCACCTTCTGTAGGGCTCTTCACAAATCTTATTGGTCAATCAGGTAAATATATTGATGTACTTCCTTAAATGGCTTCGTTGTTAAACATTGCCTTGCAGATATACTAATAATTTGCAGAGAATATGTTAAATTTATTCTTTAAATCTCATTGAGGCATTTCTCCTAGTAAAAAATGTTAATGACTATCATGACTGATTCATACTTAGTTCCTTATTTCCTATGAGAAAATTGAAAATGTGAAATAATGATGCTACTAATATGTGAGAATGCTATATTTAAAGCACCTACAATAATTATGGTTTTATTGAATTTAATTGTTACAATTTATAGATTTGGTTGATTGGTACAAAAGAGTGCATAGTTTGTCACACACACTCACAATTTCATGAATCAAATGAAATTGGAGCCACAACGAAATGATATCGCCAACAGATTTTAGGATAAGAATTTGATTTAAATGAAGATTTTTTATATAAAAACAATAGGTGTAAGACTTTTGAGTTAGTTGAGCCAATTTACAAGTCCCAATTCATGTGCAAAGAACACAATTTGTATACTCTAGCATACTTAGACTAATTCCTGAGTTATTCATTGTTTCAACAAAAAATACTGTTAATAGATTTGATCAGGTAATTCACCTGAGTATTTAGAACTCCTTTGTCAACATTGTTATATACGATTATAAACCTATGCAGGTGGAAATATTACAAGGCATCTATATCTATATATATAAAATTTGAGAGAGCTTTTGTTGAGACAAATGTGAAGAGATTTTTGGCTAAAATTTAAAAATAATACAATTTAATTATTTAATTAGCAAAATGGTGCAAAATTTCGAATAATTGGCAAAATGGGGTAGCCTAACACGCCCAGGGCTAGGTGTGTTTAAACACGCCCCAAGCTAGGCGTGTTTAAACACGCCCTGGCTAGGGCGTGTTTAGGTCCCCTGCTCCCTATAAAAGTGGCTAAAGATGGCATTTGGTCCATTCTGCCTTCTGTCTAAAAATCGCTCTGCCTTCTCTCTAAAGCTTGGGTCTTGATATCCTCTGAAGCGAAGCCCTGTCGAATTCGAAGCGTTGCTGACAAGTAAGTCGATTTATCTGATTGTGCTTTGTATTTAGTTTGTTGTATTATTAAATTAGAAAATTCTTAGGATCATATGAACTTGTTAGCGACATATATATTAGGTTAGTGACTACGGTTTTAGGTATTCCAGTTTATTTTAGGGTTTAGATTCATAGCGTGTTGTGATTAGGGTTTAGGTTTTAGGTTTAATGTTGATAGTCTGATTAGGGTTTATGGGGTGAGTAGGGTTTCAGTGTTCCGGCGGAGGGTTGAGGTACTGGGGTACACACCTAGGGTTTAAGTGTTACGGCGGAAGGGTTTAGTGTGCGTGTGTTGATTAGGGTTTAGGGTTTGGTGTACACACCCAGGGTTTAGGGTATCCGGCTTAAGTATTTAGGGTTTAGGGTTTAGGGTATCCTACAGAGACAGCAGAGAGGATGATATCCAGGTGTTGGTGGTCAGCCTTGGGTCACGAGATATGGATACCCTGGTGAGACAGAGTCGCCAGGTGGAGGGTATCCTACAGAGACAGCAGAGAGGCAGACAACCTACTCCCTCAGACAGACAGGAGGGGAGAAGGCCCAGCAATTCTGGCCCGCCCGGTAAGGGTAAGGGCAGGATGTTGAGAGCCTCTGCACCCTCTGATAGATTCAAGAGGGGTCTACCTCGGAAGAGATTTGCTTCCAAGTGTTCAGCTTGCGGGAAGGAGCATGTGGGAGCATGTGCATCGGGTCAGATCATCTGCTATAGATGTGGCAAGTCAGGCCACATGGCCAGAGAGTGCCCACAGACGGAGAGACGGGCACAGGCTGCTCCAGCAGAGTTGATGGCACCCACAGCAGGCAGGGTGTATACTGTAGACGCCAGAGAAGCAGCCAGAGCTCCAGACCTGATCAGAGGTACAGTTCTGATCGATGATTGTGATATTAGAGTGTTGTTTGATTCTGGAGCCACACATTCCTTCATACAGGATGTGATTGTTAATAGGCTTAGATTGCCTAAGCACAGTTTTGCTCCTCCGATGGAGGTTATCACAGCATCTAGAGAAAGATGCCAGGTGAGCACGTGCTGCAAGGACGTGCAGTTTTTGTATGAGGGCAGAGCTTATGTGGTTGATCTCTTTTGTCTAGCTATGCCTACCCTTGAGCTGATTCTGGGTATGGACTGGATGACCAAGTATGGGGTGATGCTAGACTGTTGTCAGAAGAGGGTTGTAGTACCTTCTGAGGGGACTAGTTCAAGTTCTGCCTTATTCTTATCAGTCTTGCAAACTCGCAAGGCAATTATGGAGGGAGCTCAGGGTTATATCTTCTTGGGTGTGACAGAGGATAAGCCCAGTGAGGATTTGTCTCAGATCCCTGTGGTGAGTGAGTTTGTGGATGTTTTTCCTGAGGAGATCACTCAACTACCACCAGAGAGGGAGATAGAGTTCTCTATTGATTTGGTTCCTGGTGTGGGACCAATATCTGTGGCACCTTATCGTATGGCTCCTCTGGAGTTGAGGGAGCTAAAGGTGCAGTTGGAGGACCTGCTGTCCAAGCAGTTCATCAGACCGAGTGTTTCGCCTTGGGGAGCACCGGTTATTTTTGTAAAGAAGAAGGACGGCAGTATGAGACTGTGTGTGGATTACAGGCAGTTGAACAAGGTTACTGTGAAGAACAAGTATCCTCTACCTCGTATAGATGATCTGCTTGATCAGCTGAGGGGAGCCAGAGTGTTCTCCAAGATAGACCTGAGATCCGGATATCATCAGATTCGGATCAAGCCAGCTGACATACCTAAGACAGCTTTCCGGTCTAGGTATGGTCACTATGAGTATCAGGTCATTCCTTTTGGTCTGACGAATGCCCCAGCAGTGTTCATGGACTATATGAACAGGGTATTCAGACCTTTTCTGGATCAGTTTGTTGTGGTGTTCATTGATGACATTCTGATCTACTCTAGGACGAAGTCAGAGCATGTCGAGCATCTCAGGACAGTCCTTCAGATCTTGAGGGACAAGCAGCTGTATGCTAAGTTGGCCAAGTGTGAGTTCTGGTTGACAAAGGTGAAGTTTCTCGGCCATGTGATCTCAACAGCTGGTGTATCTATGGATCCCAGCAAGATTGAGGCAGTGATGTCCTGGGAGAGGCCCAAGGACGTGTCTGAGATCAGAAGTTTCCTGGGATTGGCTGGCTACTACAGGAGGATCATTCAGGGGTTTTCCCAGTTGGTGGTACCTCTGACTCGACTCACACGGAAGGGGGTTCCATTTGTCTGGACCCATGAGTGCGAGCAGTGCTTCCAGGAGTTGAAGCAGCGGTTGACCACAGCTCTAGTGTTGACTCTTCCAGACCCAGAGGGAGTCTTTGAGGTTTTCTGTGATGCATCCAAGAGAGGACTTGGGTGTGTACTGATGCAGGAAAGAAAGGTAGTTGCTTATGCTTCCAGGCAACTGAAACCTCACGAAGAGTCTTATCCTACTCATGATCTGGAGTTAGCAGCTGTGGTGTTTGCTCTGAAGATATGGAGGCACTATCTGTATGGTGCCAAGCTGATAGTGTTCAGTGACCACAAGAGTCTCAGATATCTCTTTGATCAGAAAGAGTTGAATATGAGACAGAGTCACTGGATGGAGTTCTTGAAGGATTATGATTTCGAGCTGAGATACCATCCAGGCAAGGCCAATGTGGTTGCTGATGCTTTGAGCAGAAAGAATGTGACTGCTGTCTGTTTGATGATCTCTGATTGTCAGCTGATAGAGCAATTCAGAGATATGCACCTGGCGGTGACAGAAGGTGCGCGTGGTCTTGAGTTGAGCAGGACCAAGGTGGATAATGAGCTGATTAGGAGAATCCGAAAAGCTCAGCAGCAGGATGAGGATGTGAGAGCCATGATTGGTCAACAGGACGTGTCCTGGGAGGATGATGACTTAGTGATGTACCGAGATCGTATTGTGGTGCCTAAAGGCGAGTTGAGAGATGTCATCCTGTCTGAGGCACATAAGGGCCAGTTTAGTATTCATCCGGGAGCCACCAAGATGTATCAGGATCTGAGGAGGAGTTTTTGGTGGCCAGGGATGAAGAGAGACATAGTCGAGTATGTGGCTAAGTGTTTGGTGTGTCAGAAGGTTAAGATTGAGCATCAGAGACCGTCTGGTCTGCTTCAGCCTTTAGAAATCCCTGAGTGGAAATGGGACAGCATTTCCATGGATTTCGTGGTGGGATTACTGAGGACTCAGAGTGGATATGATTCCATCTGGGTGATAGTAGATAGGCTGACCAAGTCTGCTCATTTCTTGCCAGTGAGATCTGACTACACTACAGAGAAGTTGGCCCAGCTTTATGTCAGGGAGATTGTGAGATTGCATGGAGTCTCTGACAGCATCATTAGTGACAGAGATCCGAAGTTTACCTCAAGGTTCTGGAGTGCACTTCAGGAGGCTTTTGGGACCCAGCTCAGACTCAGCACTGCTTACCATCCTCAGACAGATGGTCAGACGGAGAGGACCATCCAGACTCTGGAGGATATGCTGAGAGCTTGTGCCTTGGAGCAAGGTACTAGCTAGGACAGGTATCTACCTCTGGTGGAGTTCTCCTACAACAATAGTTTTCATGCCAGTTTGGGCATGGCACCCTATGAGGCTCTGTATGGCCGACGGTGCAGAACTCCAGTATGTTGGACAGAGGTAGGAGAGAAGCAGTTACTTGGACCTGAGATGGTTCAAGAGACCTCTGAGCAGATCAAGATGATTCGAGACAAGCTGATGAAGGCTCAGAGTCGACAGAGGAGTTACTATGATCAGAAACATAGACCCTTGCAGTTTGAAGAGGGCGACCATGTGTTTCTGAGATTATCTCCAGTGACGGGCGTAGGACGAGCTTTGGGTGTGAGGAAGCTGAGTCCTAGATTCATTGGTCCTTACCAGATACTTTAGAGGGTCGGACCAGTGGCTTATAGGCTAGCTTTACCTCCCCAGTTGTCAGGATTACATGATGTATTCCACGTGTCACAGCTCAGGAAGTATGTAGCAGATCCTACACACGTGGTGGAGCCTGACACGGTGCAGGTTAGAGAGAATCTGACTTGCCCTACCCGACCAGTGAGGATTTTGGACCGCATAGAGAAGAAGATCAGGAGTAAGACCATTCCTATCATTAAGGTTCAGTGGGATGGCAGATCACCTGAGGAAGCGACTTGGGAGCGAGAACAGGAGATATTACAGCGGTATCCCGAGTTATGTGCCAGGTATGATCTTAATTTTGCGGACAAAATTCTTAAAAGGGGGGGTGTAATGTAATATCTTGAATTTTTAAACATATGATTAAGCCTGGATTAAGCACGTGTTAAGCTTAGGATTAAGCTTATAATGGAGGACATATAATTAGGCCTTGGAATCCCTTGAAAGGAGGCTTAAACGCTTGAAAAAGAATGGAAATAGGCTGTTCTGGCCTGCGGCGCGACCCGCGTGAAGTGCGGCGCGACCCACGCCAGATGTATAAATATGCCAATGCTGTCTGGCATCCCGCGCGAGTAGCGTGAAGTACGGCGTGGGTAGCGTGGGAAGTGGCTCAGAAATGACATTTTCTTTCTGTCAGCCCACGCTAGTAGCTTGGGAGTCCACGCTGGTAGCGCCACAGATGCTGGAGGTTGGCGCGACTAGCGCCATAATGGCGCGGGTAGCGCCGTAAGTGCTCCAGAAAGCCTGTTTTTCACTGGAACTTGGCGCGGGTAGCGCCATATATGGCGCGACTAGCGTGGGAACGTCGGCAGAACCAGAATTTAAAGGCCATTTTACGAGATTTTGGCCCA
>PYAF01004010.1:18227-39309 GCA_007407185.1 Glycine tomentella | reverse complement strand
ATTCAGACTATTATAGTAAATATTGTTCACAAATCTTTTGTTTTAATTTATATTATAAGTCTATTTTATAATATTATGTTGATGGTATTAAATGAATCAATTTTACTACTTTCATACATTTGATAATATTGTGTTAATTGTATGAGATATTTGAAAGAATCGTGATATAAAATAGTAGTTCTAAAAAAAATTTAAATGGTTATCCCGGTGATCCGAACCGAACCGAACTGTTCATGAACGGGTTGGGTTGGGTTGGGTTTCAATTTTTTTTTCTGAAAATCGAACCGAACCGAACCGATCAAATTTGATTGGGTTGGGTCCTAAATTTGGCCAAAACCGATCCGAACCGACCCGCGAACACCCCTATCTAGGGCATTTTTGTAATTTTCAAAAATATCTAGGGACATTATTGTCATTTTCACCTTAAGGGCATTTTTGTAATTTCTGATTCAAGGAAAGGGTAACATTGTCATTTCTCTTCAAACATTTCCTTAATGTCTCTAATTGATATTTCACCCAATTAATTCAAATATAGACCAGCCAAATTTCTCATAGTCTAATACTCACATTAATAGCTATGCAAGAATAATTCATATAATATTTTGACCATAGTTTTTGAATTTTTAGGGTGTTACATGGACAACAAAGAAGGAGGAAAAAATTTACTTTCTTTCATGCTACTTTTGTATAAATAATTCCCAAAGCATGATGGTTTCTTATCCCTTCATGGTGGCTTACAAGTGACTAGATGTTTCTTAAGCCTTCATGATTGTATCTTATCATTTTAATTTACGAAGCTTAAAATATTTTTCTATTTATCATGTTTTCATTTTCTTAAAGAGAAGAAAATTATGTGGTTTTCCTTGTATCCACATGTCACCTTTTATGAAGAAGAAGAATTCAATTTAAAGATAGCTTCACACATGGCATTCATTGGAAAGAAGTAAAATTCAATTCGAATTCATCTTCACACATGACGTTTTATAGGAAGAAGTAAAGTTCAATTTGAACTCTTCTACCTAAAGGATAATATTAAATAATAGAACTCTAGAGTTTTCCAGAAACTGACTTCAATTATAGTATAAATTGCTCACAAGCAGTCTATACAGAGTGCCACACAGACTTTACATACAAGACTGCTCTTACTTTAATTCTGATTGGTCCATACTACTTTTGTCCATCAAAATTACTAAACCATTTTATTAAATAAGTCTATATATATATACTACAATTAAGAGAAAATTCCATAGATTTTATTTATCATTTTCCCATATTTTTCTGATGCTTGAATTCTTCTGAATAAATTTTCAAAGTTATTACCTTATAAAATTCATAGAAATTATATTCTAGGGTTTTCTGTCACAGAGTATTTTGATAATCTACCATCTAAAAGTATTCTGTAATTTCATCAAGTTTTCACAAATCTCTAAGGGTGTCTCAGACAGTTTTAGTCTCAAAGGTATTATGGTAATTTCCAAAGTATCCAGGGGTATTTGTGTAATTTTCACCTTAAGGACATTTATGTAATTTCTGCTTCAAGGGAATGGTAGTATGGTCATTTCTTTTAAACTATTTTTTGTAATATCTTTAATTAATATTTCACCTAAATAACTTAAATATAGATCAATCAAGTCTCACATAACCTAACACTCATATCAAATAGTTGTGCAAGAAACATTTTGACCATACATTTGCAGTTATTGAAATTTTAGGGTGTTACAGCAATCATCAAATTTACAATTTCCAATAATACAAGGGATAGTCAACATCCCTGGATCTTTGCATTTCTTGTGCATAGGCTGGATGAGTGTTGACACGTTCCGACTCAATCTGACTTGCTCATTTCCCTTCAGCCGCCTCTTGTTGGTGCACAACTCCTTTAGAAACTTGGCATACTTTGGAATTTGCTTGATGGCATCCAAGAGGGGGATATTGACTTTGACTTTGCTGAATGTCTCCAAGATCTCCTTCTCTTGGGCTAATTTTGCCAATTTCCTGGATTGGAAGGCTCTTTGAGGAAAAGGTAGAGGAATGGCAATTTCTATCTCATCACTGCCTAGCTTCATCTTGCCCTTTCTCTTAGCATCTTCACTGTTTTTTGCTTCTAGTGTTGGTTCAACCTCATCAGCTTGCTTGGGCTCTTCAACTTGCCTCCCGGACCTCAAGGAAATAGCACTAACATTTCCCTTGGGATTGGAAATTATTTGTGATGGCAGATTGTTTGCTCCTTGAGGTTGAATTTGATTCAATGAGGTCACCAGCTGCCCAATTTGGGTTTGCAAATTTTGAATTGAGGCTTCAATCCTATGTTGGAATTGCAAATTGCTGGTTGCAAGCTATTTCATCAAGTCTTCCAATGAAGGTCCAGTATTTTGTTGTTGTGGCTGTTGCTGGACTGGTTGTGCAGATTGTTGCACTGACTGCGAATGAGGTGCAAAAGGGTGTTGGAAATTCTGCATATTTTGCTGAAATGGCCTCTACTGGAAGTTGGAGTAATTTCAGTTCTTATTCCATTTAAAATTCGGATGCTTCCTCCAGCCAGGGTTATAAAAAATTGAATAGGGATTGTTACCCTATTGTTGGGGTCTTCTAGGAAATACTCCTGCTGTAACACCTCAACTTATGATCTTGTTATTATTGATTTTTAATGAAAATTCTTTTCAATTTGCTTAAAAATACTAAACTACAATTTTTCATTACTGAGTAATATTCATAATTCTGAAGAAACATATAATAAGATTACAAAAGACTTTTCCTCACTGATTGATTTTTATAAATCTAATGTACAATAAAATACATACTAGTATCAATTCTATTACATAGTACAAATAACTAAAACCTTCTATCACAACAGAATACATCTTCAAACATATCATCTTCAAACAAAATCCTCTTTTTGTATACAACTAATAGTCTCTCTTTGCTGTTCATCTGCTCGCCCGAATAAAATCGAGGTCATGGCAGATGTCAACCACAGACACAAAGCACAGGGTAAGTTTATGATAAACATAATTTAAGCAACAATATATATATTCAATAGGCAGATTTTCATAACAACATCCTCAAAGATGCATGATTCTCTTAGACTCTTATCATGATGCATGATTCTCTTGAACTCTTTCAATAATTGGTACCAATAGTCAAGATAGCCCCAGTCCAATGGTCTATGTAACACCCCGTAGGCCTCCGACGTGTTATCATCAATAATATCATATTAGCGCATAAAACATCAATTATATAGCTCAGCGGAAGAGTAGAGTCGTTTTCTTGATACATTATGTATGGAATAACAAATAATTAAAAAAACACAATTATACAAAATCATAAGTCACGCCCCTGCTGATCCAGTTTCTCATATCATATATCAAAAAGCCAGACAATTTAATCATACAGACAGATAATCAGATATACGACAATTAGACTCAGGGGAACGTCACATATCATATAAGATCAATGTTCTGTACATATATACATCAGTGTCCACAGTCCACACCACACATGCCGTGGTGGTACAAAAGAATATCAGCCCTCCATGAGGGAGTACAGAACTATACATCAAAATGAAATCAAAACAGAGCCTTCAAGCTCTCCATGCTGCTCCTAAGTCAAACAGCCTAGTCTTAACTGGGCCTCCTACCCTGAGACTGCTCTTCTCTTCCAGAAATATCACCTGAAATCATGTAAGCCCCACACGGGGTGAGATAACATATCTCAGTAAGCTCAGGGTTCTTGGGAAATCATTCCCACCCTGGCCCACAAATTCACAATACATAAACAGGCATATACATCATACATGGCCCACTGGCCTGGCCCTCTGGCCCTCAAACATAATCATCATCACAATCATAACATATGACAGGTGGCAGAGCTCCTCAATGCCTGGCGGAGCTCCTCAACGCCCTGACGGAGCTCCTCAACGTCAGTACCTGTCATAATGTGGCAGAGCTCCTCAATGCCACGGGCGGAGCTCCTCAACGCCCAGAATACACGGCGGAGCTCCTCAACGCTGATATTTATCTAGTAGCCAACAGATATCTCAAGCACAACACAAACATCAAATGCAGATGCAGACAATCTCAATACAAGTAATGCCACAGCCAATGCATGCATCATGAATCATGACCAACACTCCCCAGGAGTGTGGTGTGCAACCAAAACGGGAATTCATCCCCAGGAAACCACTGAACTTACCTGGTAAGGTCTCAGCTCGTAGTTCCTTTCTAGGTCTGTGGCTCCCACCACCAACAGTCTCAGAATCAATGCCTAATCAAGGCGTAAGTAATTTCATATCAAAACCAGTTCACAGATATACAGGTCATAGTATATATCTTAACAGAATTCCCCTATCCTAGGGTTTAGGCAAGCTCAGCCTATACTAGGCTGCTCTCAGACCACTCAAGGTCCATCAAGCTGAATACAAACCATCTGAGTCATCCCAGACTCAAAGTACACATACATAGGATATGGCTTTCCTCAGCCTTAACTCAATTATCATCAGAATGGACTGAGTTCCACTCAAAGTCCCATCTAATTAGCCCCTCAGGCTCAACATAAATCTAACTCAGGCTCTGGTATATCAACAGATAATCACAAGTGACCATTACACAGGCCACACAAGTAACATCGAGCCAAAATTCAAAGTCATCAGAATCAAAAACTGAAAGCTAATCTTTCATCAGTACATTGCCCTAAGTAAATCTCTCTACAGGACCCTGGGCTAATTCTAGCCCCATTTCACTGTGGGTCACATTACTCATGAAAACCCAAATTCACAGAGAATCAAGAGAACTCAGGTTCCTTACCTCAGTAGCGACCCAGGAGACCTCAGAACAGCTTCTCCGAGCTCTAATGTCCGTCTCTCACCGTAGGTCTCGCCTATTCTCAAGTTCTCTGAGGTTTTCCACTCCAGAACTCACCCTCTCACTCACAAGGGGTTTTCAAGTAACAGATGAAAGATTTCAGCTTTTTAATCGGTTAAAACTAGTTTCTAGGCCACAGGAAAGTGTTTAAACTAACATGTAAGGTCCTAGAAAGCTTGGAAACTCATTAATGGAGGCTGGGGGTCCTAGAGAAGAAGAGGGAATAGTATCTCCCTGCAAAAACACGTTTGACCCGTTATATATTCAGCCTGCCCGAACTCCCGCGCGATCCGCAGCGCCTACCCTGCGATCCGCGCCACAATGTCGGTGAGCTGGCGCTATCAGCGCCATCCCCACGCTACCCGCGTGAACCTTTCGAGACCTTTGGCGCCACCCGCGCCACCTCTGGCGCTGTCCGTGTGAAAATCCAGAGAAAAATGGTTTTCCAGGGCACTTATGGCGCGATCCGCGCGGCCCTTGGCGCCATCCGCGCCAACCATTCAGCCAATCCACGCCATCGGCGCCACAGCCACGCTACCAGCGTGGACTTGCCGAGTCTATGGCGCCATCAGCGCCGTCTCGGCGCCATCAGCGCCGTCTCGACGCCATCAGCGCCACAACCAATGGGTCTGACGCTGTCAGCGCCAACCCTGGCGCGACCCGCGCCACACCAAAAATCAGGTTTTCTGATGTGAATCCCCGCGCGACACCATACCATAACTTAGGGTTATCACAGTCTAGAACTTGCACGATCAATCAAGGTGTCACAGTGGTGCACAGGAAGGTCACCCACATTACATGTGATCATCATGGGTGGCATGAGTTCCCCACTGCCGAAGCACCCCCCAGCTCAGACCTCTCTTATCTGAACGCTCGTACTCAGTTCCTATAACTATCTGACACACCTCCTCTCGAGGTAATAACGCATACTAACCCCCGCTGGGCATATGCATATGAGACATATAAGACTGATTCACTTTCATGTATTTTTTTATCATCTCATATTTATTTTAAGCATCAGTCTTCATATTCTGTCTCACATACTTTACTCAGAAATTCAACAGAAAGTATAGAACACAACTTTATATTCATGTACAGAATCTCAACATATTATTCATGTACAAAGATTTATAGGAATAATCAACAACACATGAACTTCATGGAGATTTATAGAAACACTCAGCAACACATGGAACTTAGAGAAATTCTTAGAAACTTTTAGCAACATATGAACTTCATGGAAACACTCAACAACACATGAACATTCAAACATTATTCAAACAAAACAACACTTAAACTATCTTTATCATAAAGCTTCCCCATACATACTTAAACAAAGTAACACTTAAACTATATTTAGCATAAACTCCCCTATACATACCTTGTTTTTCTTCTTTTAAAAGCTTGTCAAACTTTCCCTAGCTTCTCCTGTAACACCCTCATATTTGTGAGTTTTTCTTTCATTAAATGATCAATGTACACTTTTATTTTACAAAAATTAGGTTAAGAAAAAATGACGAAAATACCCCTAGATATTTCAAAAATGACCAAAATACCCTTTCACCTAAAAATGACCAGATATTGTTAAGAATTTTGTAGGACCTTGAGGAAAGGAAAATATACTCTTAGAGAACAAATTATCAAACAAAGTAGTTGACAAGAAACCATGAATTAGAATTACTAGGAATTTTAATAGAAATTTTTGAAAAGAACTCAATACAGAGTAACTTAAGTATCTAAAAAACACGGAAAAATGATAGATGCAATCTATAGAATTTTCTCTTAATTATAGGATAAATAGACTTCTTTAACAAGTTAGTTTAGTAATTTTACTAATTAAAAACAAATTGGGCCAATAAGGACTTAGAAAATTGCTATTACATGTAATAAAAGGAAAATTTTGTAAATTTGGCTCTAAGAAAAAGCTTTGACCGTGAACTATAAAATCCAAGGGTTCTAAAAGCCTTAGAAAAATCAAGAATGGTCACATGGAGGATTAAAGAACTTAGTGTAATTTAATTGGTCCATGTGTAAAGAAGTAATAAATGCTTAAGATATTTTAAATGCCAAAACTAAGCAAAACCAAAACATAAACCGTATGGAACCAAAAGCCAAATGGAATTGCCTACACAAATTGGAATGGCACGTGAAGCATAAGCTAGGAGCAAGGAGAATATAGAATAATCAAGAAACAAGACACATGGAAGGCAAAGATTCACTAGCCAATAAGAATTAAACAAAGCAAAAGCAAGACATGATTACTAAGGGAGATAATTGTAGATTTTTTTTTTTGAAAGGCAAAAGGCTAACCTCTTTATAAGCAAGTGGGGACCGTGCACATGGAAGTGAACGTGCAGCCCTTTTGTCCTTTTCAAAGCAAATTCAAAGCTTTTTCAAAATAAACCACTTTCAAAGAAAAATTAAAACCTTTCCAAAAGAAACCAAGAAGTGGCCGTGCATTACTCCTTTGCAACCTTTTCACTTTGGCTTTCCTATCACTTTCAAAATACACCTTCATTCAAAAAGAAAATCAAGGCCACTAAACCTAATAAGCTCACGTGAAAATTAAAGAAAAAAGGGAGCAAGTGTTGTCTAAATTTTAGGAAGCAAGCAAGGTAAGGGAAGCTTATGATGAATAGAGTTTAAATATGCTAGAAGTCTTAAATTACTTCAAAATTTAGCCTTGGTTATTAAGTGTATGATGAAGTGCCTTAAGGAACTAAAAAATTAGTTTAATGAATGTATTAATTAAAGAAGTAATTTGAATTTAGTTTAATAAATGTTTAGTAGCATGAATGAATTAAATCTAGCCTAATAAGTATTTGGTATGTAATGATTTTAATTGAGAAAATAATTGATGGTATTTATATTTTACTAAAGTTTATGTGGCTGATTTCTATGTTATAAATTCTTGAATATGTCTATTAAATTTTGTGTTAAAGGAATTTTGTGTATTATGTTGAACCATGATTAATCAATGTTTAAGTTCTAATAAATTATGGTATGTATTGAAAATTCATGGAATGGACTGTTGTTGTAAGATTTTGTGTAAATAAGTTTATATATTGTTGTTCCATGAGTTTTAAATATATTGGGCACTGTATTAGTTTATGTTGGACATGTGAAACATAAAGTAAAGAACAAAATTAAAGATTAAATATGAATCATTCATGCATGTGCATATGCCCTGCGGGGGTTAAGCTGCGTTACCTCAAGAGGAGGTGTGTCAGATAGCTGGACTGAGTCCATGCGTTCAGAGGTGTCTGAACTGGGGGGTAGTTGTATCAGTGAGGACCACACCACCATGATGATCACATAGGTGGAGGTGACATTCCTACGCGCCACTGCGCTACCCTGACTGAATGGATAAGTCTGTGCCACTGGGATGGGGCTATCTTGACTATGGTACCATTTGATAGAATTTTGAGACAGTCATGCATCATATAAAAAGATAAGCATGTGTCTTCCATGAATTTTATGAATGATATCGTGGATATTTATAAATATGCTCTGCTTATTTAAACTGTATTTATCAGACTTACCCTATTTTGTGTCTGTGGTTGACACCTGTGATGACCCCAATTTATTTGGGCGAGCAGATGAACAATAGTAGCTGAGCATGGATGTTGAATTGAAGATATGCATGGATGATGAGTTGAAGATGTGATGAAGATGTTGTGATGAATTCTATTTTGTGGTTTATAATATGTATTTTGGACTGTCTGTATATTATGGACTGTAATATGGACTGTTTTATATGGGAACTTAAATACGTTGGATAGTTATTAACTCGTTCACCTTAATTACTATGTTGAAGAATTTTAAATGAATTAGTTTAATGTTATGGTAATTAATTTTCGAAAATTTGGGTAAAAACAAGAAGAAGAAAAAAATTCCATTCGTAAACTAAATAAGTAATAAGTTAAATACGTAAAGAAAAGGAAGTCGTTACATCTCCTAGCTTTCACGTGATGCTTCACTATGGTGGGGTTTACTTTCTAACTTGATTTAGGCTTGAAAATGAAAGGATGGGAGGGATATGGAAGGGAGAGTTACACGTGAATTTGGTAGAGAGAATGGCTTGAAAGTGATGTACATTTTAGGTCCCCCCCCCTTTATATAGTGTTTAGGAAATAATTTAATATTCAAGGACCTTTTTGCCCTTCCTAACTAAATGACCTTCATTTAGTTCCATTCTAACTAAATTACCTTCATTTAGTTTCATTCTAACTTAATTACTTCTTGTTCCATTGAATTGTAACTAAGTTAAATGACGACTTTTTACTTTTTAAGAAAAATCTTCTTAAGCTAATTATGTGCCATACAAGTGTCCTAACACTTGTCTTGGTCATAATGATTGCCTTTCCAAGTGTCCACTTAGTTGGCATGCCTTTACAAGTGTCCCAAAATGTGTCCAATTTCATGAACTTTCTCCTTGCTTCATCAAAGTTCACGTGAAGGCTAGGTGGAGGTGGAGAAATCTTAGCTTCATTTTCATATTATCTTGCATCCATGCCATACAAGTGTTATGCCACTTGTTTCTATCATGTGGCTTGCTTCCCAATGGCTTATCATGAAGTTTCTTGCCTTTTCTACATGTTTTCTCACGTGAATGACCAATCTAAAGGGAAGGAATACAAACTTTTCTTCCTTTCATGCTACATGTGATCATTTTTGATGATGAATAAAAATCTAGTTTCTAATATGGCATTTACACATGGTATTTTCTTAAAAAGAAATCAAATTTAATTTGAATTCTTTTATCTAAAGATGAATAATAGAACTCTAGATGTTCCTAAGAATTTATCTCAATGATAGTTTAAATAAATCACAGGTAGTCTATACAGAGCAATATACTTTACATACTAAATTGTTCTTTATCTTGTTTTTGATTGGCCTATACTTCTGCTGACCATCAAAATTACTAAACCATTTTATTAAATTGGTTTATATATTCTATAATTAAGAGAAAATTTATTAGAGTATATGTATCATTTTTTCATATTTTTCTTATGCTTGAATTCTTCTGACTAATGTTTCAAAGTTGTCACCTTATAAAATTCATAGAAATTCTATTCTAGAATTTCTTGTCACAAACTATTTTGATATTCTGCCAGTCAATAGTATTCTGTAATTTCATCAGGTTCTCACAAAATCTCTAAGGATATCTGGTCATTTCTGGCCTGAAGGGCATTATGGTAAATTCATCATTCATCTAGGGGCATATTTGTCATTTCTACCATAAAATATCTAGCCAAAAATATCTAAGGGTATTCTTGTCATTTCCAAAATATCCAAGGGCATTTATATAATTTTCATCTCAAAATATCTCACTAAAATATCTAGGGCATTTTTGTAATTTTTTAAAAAATCTAAGGACATTATTGTCATTTTCACCTTAAGGGCATTTCTATAATTTCTGATTTAAGGAAAGGGTAACATGGTTATTTCTCTTCAAACATTTCCTTAATGTCTCTAATTGATAGTTCACCCAATTAATTTAAATATAGACCAGTCAAATTTCTCATAATCTAATACTCACATTAATAGCTATGCAAGAATAATTCATATACTATTTTGACCATAGTTTTTGAATTTTATGGGTGTTACACCTGCAGTTGCCACTAATTGGCCTTGATAAGTGCTCTCTTCCATGGTTGAGCAAGCATCAGTTATATGCATAGGATCAGAACATATTATATAGTTATTGGTTGATTGCACAACAGGAGGATTGATGGTCTGTGTGACAACAGTTGCCTCACCAAGGAAGTTAGTTCATCAACCCTATTTTCTAGCCTTTAGTGGTCTGCACTAGATGCCACTGAGTTCTGACTGTTCTGTTGTAGGGTTGGGGTCTGAATTTGGAACATTCCACCACTGCTGTTTGCTTTTGTCCCAAACTGTTGGAAATTAGCAGCCATATTTGCAATTAACTCTCTGGCAGCAATAGGGGTTTTATCAACTAAGGCTCCACCACTTGCAGCATCTATCATGCTTCTGTCCATTGGTAGCAGTCCTTCATAAAAATACACAATTAGGAGTTGGTCTGCTATTTGATGTTTTGGATAGCTTGAGCATAATCTCTTAAATCTCTCCCAGTACTCATGTAAATTCTCCCCATTTTCTTGCCTTATCCCACAAATGTCTTTTCTAATTGTTGCATCTCTTGAGGCAGGGAAGAATTTTTCCAGAAACAACCTCTTCATATCATTCCAGCTTCTAATGGAGGATGGCTGAAGATAATATAGCCAATCCTTGGCTCCTCCATCCAGTGAAAAAGGGAATGCTCTCAACCTAATCTGATCCTCATCGATTCCTGATGGCTTCATGGTGCTGCATACCACATGAAATTTCTTAGTTGGTTCCTTGTCTCTCATTGATCGGGCATGTAATCTCAAGCTTAGATATATGTAAAACTGAATTATATTCTGACATGTGAATGATATGTAATAATTTAATACATTTATATATATATATGTGTGTATTTATTTACGTATTTGTGCCTTTTTTATGAGTGTATTATCACGAAAAATATATCGAGATTCTATTTCTAAATTTCACAAATGAACTAAAAGTTATTTTACAAGGATGTTACATGCTCTATATAGAACTCAAATTACATCATTTTTTTCTAGCACAAAAGATTTTAGCTATAGCGAGAATGCAATTTGCTACAGTAATAAATATTCATAAAACTTTTGACTATGTAAAGATTATGTTAATCATTTGTCAATTTTATTTCAAAGTAAAATGACTTAATGATTTTTCTATTCATTTAAATATAACTTATTTGATTATATTTAAGAATAACTTATTCGTATTCATATTAATAATAAGAATTAATGAAAATAATTTAGTTGAAAATTGGGTAATGGAAAAAGTTTACGCATACCACCATTTAATTACATTGCAAATGAAAATATTAATTTTTTCTTACAACATTTATTTTACATATTTCTTTCAAATTTTAGTTTTTAAATATTTATTATGTTTATGATTTGTTCATTTTCATGATATTTAAAAAAAAATAGAATTATATTATCATATAATTATACACGTTCATGTCAACATTTTATACATAATATATAGTCAAAAAAGCTAATGCAACAATCCTCATAAAACTGAACCTGCAAGCAAGAGGAGCCTCCTAGTTTTACTAACATAAAGGTGGCAAAAAAGGGGACAATACTAACAGTAAACAAAAAGAAGCGAATATGTCACCATGAGCATAACTTACACTTGCCCCATGAGTACAGTGATAGATAAACAAAAGAAAAAAGGAAGCTACACATTTGTCTACTCTGTGCTAGCACAGGTTCTCTTAATCACCTTTGAATCTATTCTTTGAGAGTTTCTGGATGCAGAACTTGATCCTCTTGAAGAATTATGTCCAAAAAGACTAATTTTACCAATTTTTTTGGAGAAAGAACTCATAAATTTACGCGATCTGGACTTAGCCATATCCCTCTTCATGCAAACATGCTCCCTCTCAAGATCATTTAGTCTCATTCTTAGTCGAGCCAATTCAAGTTTAAGCTCACGGTTTTCGCGTCTCAATGATGCATAGTTTTCTCGTGGAGACATTGCTGCACTTAGTGCACCGCTACTTATGCGCCATGACTGGTGTATTGGCTTGGGATCATCTTCCCCGTAGGAGCAGGACAAAGAATTTCTAAGTCTTAGTTGTTCAAAATATAGAACTTGCACTATCGATTGGACAGGAAGCCGCTCATTTTGTGCAGCATGTGCTCCAGCTTCTTGAGAAAGCTTTTGAAAATCAATCAATTTGCATAGTTTCTTCTTGTCCAAATCTGTCAATCCTTGATGAGCCTGAAATTGCATAAAGCAACAGCTTAAAATTGCAAAGCCAATTTTAGTATTTTTGATGAAGGAAAACTAAAGTTCAGTATTTTGATGAAGGAAAACAGAATTTCTTTTGCCTCGGGGAAGATTTAAGATTAAGACATTAGACACCATATTTAGTTATTTACCACAAAAATTTGATAAACCAAGAAAAGTTTTTATCAATGATATTGATATACAAACCTAGTGTAGTTAATTAGCTGTTTTATCCATACAATTATATAAATACTTTAATAAGATAATGGTTAGGTAGATATCCTTTTGTGAACATCTAGAGAAAGTGTATGTCTGGCATGAAACTGGAATTTTATTTAGATTAGATTCATTCAACAATAACAGATTTGAATGTTAAACTTGTTCATTGAAAGTACCCAAATGTTGTAGACATACAATCAAGCAAAGAAAATGAAACATACCTTTAAGTAAATATCAATTGCTCGATATAATCCATCATGAATCGTGCGTGCATGTGCAGGTAGGGTTTCTGCAATGACCATAAACTTGGAAAGTTTTAGATTTGCATCAGGGGCAATTTCAGCAAGGTAGTTGTCCACTAGTTTTGACACTTTAACTAGTGCAGTTTGAGAGGGTGAACGAGGGCTGTCGGATTCAAAAACATAAGCATCTTCTGGTTCTTCTTCACTATCATCCTGCTGACAGAAGTTTACCAAAATTCTATGAACTGTGTCAACATCAAATAAGGTATCACCTGCATGCCTGAAAGATGGAATCAAAATGTCATCAAGAGTGGCAACATCTAGCTGTGATCCAATCCTTCTTTCCAAGTCAAGCCTAGAAGCAATTGTACAATCAAGCATCATTGCACTTCGCAGAAGTCCAAAAAGGAAATTGATTGGAACAGCTAATTTCTCAACAGGCAAAAGGCTAACAATGGTCTCAACCACAAGCTTTTCATGCAAAGTGGAATTTGAATCAACATTAATCTGGCTAGATGGATTCCATAAGCTAGATTTCTTTGTCAATTCTTTTTGTGCATAGTTCACAAGGGAAGCACCAATGCTCTCCGGCCGAACCCCACGACATTTCATGGCTGTTATGACTCTTTGATACATGTCAATTCTCAGAATAGAAAGATCTTCTATCCACCAGTCACCATCACATTTGGCATGCCTACTCATGTGTAACCTTCCTGAGCTGCTATACTCCAATCTTGAAAAACTAGAAGCTATTTGCTCTGCACATGCTTTTGAAGCTATTGCATCAATGCAGCGGCTAAATACTTTTAGCGTATCAGCAAGAGGAAGCAGGCTCTCACATTGTTGCAAGACTTCAACACACATTTCAAGATTCTTGCAAACTATACTATCAAGATATTCCTCGGCACGCGATCCAAGGTTGTCTTTTGAAAAGTCTTCAGTCATTTCAAGGTAATCAGACACACAACATAGCTGAGCAACATTTGTGGATGTGATCTCAAAGTTAATGCCATAACAAAATTTGGCTGCCAACTCAAAGCATTCAGCACCTCCTGGTAGATTTAGAAGCTCAACTCTTGAGATATCAGAATCCCTGTGTTCTGCAACTAACCTCCTTATTCTCCCACTTCTGGAGACAAGAGGAAACTTCATGCAAAAGAAATAAGTATTAGAACAATTAGAAGAACTTCTGCATATTGTAATGATATTAAAAATTATCACAAAACCTGTTAGGATATAAGGACAACGGAAAGTTAGTTAAGGGGTTGGTTAGTTAGTTAGAGGGGTTTATTAGATATAAATAGGAGAAGAAGAAAAGGAGAGAGGGGGATCTTATCAGTAGATTGAGCATTAGCTCTTTGTGAAATAAGAAATCCTTTGTGAATGGGAAATCCTAGTATGAGAGTTTCTCTCCTATTTTCTGTTGTTTTCTTACTTTTCAACAAAATCTTTTCTTTTCTTTCTCATTTCAATTCTTGGTTCCTAACAAAACCGAAATTAAATGAGATGAGTACTTACCTTGTGCAATGAAAATGTTCCTCCATTTACTTCTATAGTTATATCACTTGGTACATCACGAAAAATCCTACAAAAGGTCAATGGGTAAATTATTCAGAAGATAAAAACAACAGCCTCTTTCTTGACTTTACACATAGATTAAAATAGTGGCGTTTTAGTGCGCTATCTCGCTTCAACAGCGGGTTGCGGCACCCAGCCGCTACTTCCGTGCCGCAACGCAACGGTTTCCGGTAGCGGCCGGAGGCGGCGTTGCGGGTGGCAGATCTTGCGGTGCTATCGCGCCGCTATTTCCATGTTAGAGAAAAAATTGCAAAGCTTCAACCATCGGGGCGTAGTGTTTTGAAAATTAAAGGTAAGTTAAGAGTCGCAAAGAAGACGAGTTGCAGAGCTCCTCTACCGCTGCCTCGTCAAATCCATACGCCAGTGGCACCGACCCCTCACCGCCCGGTTGCCACGGCCAAGGGAGTACCGCTTGTCGCGATAGGCGTCGATGAGGGCAAGGGTTTCATCGGGGGACCAGCATGGCGGAGGGAGATGGCGGGAGGGAGGGTGGTGTAGGGATGGGGACGAGGGCGAGGGGGACGGCAATGGGGGGATCGGGAGGAGGGGGAGAGGAGGCCATGGGAGAGAGGGTTGAGGGAAAGTAGGTGTGGCCTGTGGGTATGGGTCGAGGGAGAAAGAAAGAGAAGATAATAATGAGATAAAGCTTATCACTGACACAATATTGAGGGAAATTGGGTGTGGCCTGTGGGTATGGGTCGAGGGAGAAAGAAAGAGAAGATAATAATGAGATAAGGCTTATCACTGACACAATATTGAGGGAAAGTGGGTGTGGCCTGTGGGTTTCGGTAAATGGCTTATCACTGGAATCTCCACTTCCTCTGTCAATGTCAACACTCATTTTTATTCATCATTTAAAGCAAAATATTTTTCCTCTTTTTTATTCATTTTAATGCTATACTAAACATTTTTTTAAGAGATCAAATAAAAGTAATGTTTATAAACAAGAAAAATATTATATAGAGTTAATAAGCTTGTTTATTTTAAAAAATATTAATAATATATTAATGTTAATAAAAAATATAAGTATTATACTTTTCATTTCTCATTTCTTCCTATTTTGGGTGATTTCTTAACTTATAACATTTATATATGTAGTATAATTTATTATAAGTATTTTTAATAAACTTCACAGTAGCTTTACCGCTACCCGCTATACCGCTTT
This sequence comes from Glycine tomentella, assembly GCA_007407185.1. Lineage (NCBI taxonomy): Eukaryota > Viridiplantae > Streptophyta > Magnoliopsida > Fabales > Fabaceae > Glycine > Glycine tomentella. The sequence continues at coordinate 23,407 of PYAF01004010.1, read as the reverse complement.
AGCATTTTTGAGGTCGATCGCTACTGGCCGCTACCCACTATTTAAAACTATGACTTTACATCAGAACAACTTAAACACAGGGCCCTTTATTCATCATGATCTTTAAAAGAACATATAAGCATGTAAGAAAAATGATCTTTCCTTTGCTTCTAAGGTTAAAATCACTCATAACCAATTAGAAAAGAAAAGGCAATAATACCAATAAGATAATTATTGGTCTGCAGCACATAAATGGGAGCACTCCAAACTTTCTAAGAATTACAAGAAACGGAGGAATGAAAAGAAAAGAGATACAAGAATATGGTTAAACTGAATTATGTGACTATCATTGTAAAAGAAATATGGCAGCAGTTTTAAGGTGCAAGTGCAACTATAACATTTTTCTCAGTAAATGATATTGACTGCATTATTTCCAATGACAGGAGCGAACCTAAAGATGAAAAAAAAGTCATTTTAAATTGACACATCCCATTAACCTTCTAGCTCAATTAATTAAATTAAGATAACAGCATCCACCTGACAAAATTTTGGTTGGTTAAATTCACAATAGGCTTTGTTGATATGATCATTGTCAAGAACTCGAGCTTAATAAGAAAGGAAGGTGATTGACAATATGTCTCTTCACTCGGGAAATAAAGAAAAAGAATGTAAAAATCAAGTTGATTTACTAGAGATAAAATAATAGCAATTGCTAAAGATACCATTGTACTAGCCATAACAAAATCAGAATCACAAACAGAAACACAGTTCACAACAACAATTCAGATCATCCAAGTAACCAAGAAGAAGTCATACCATGCACAAAGCAGAAGGCATGATGATCGTTGATCACATATATGATCATCGGTTGAACATCAGATACATTATATCATCATCTCATAAACAATATTAGAACAGATCTTTGATCATTTATTTCAAGCAGCAAGTTCAGAAGAGCCATAGAAAAAAATCCAGTTCAGTTGCAACAGTCTCTAGCAGAATCATCCAAGTTAATTAACACAATTACAAGAATACATGACAAGCTATACACCACTTGTTCAATAGATCACCTACTGACAACACAAGAAAAGATTGAGCAAAGGAAAGAAACTACTAAATGCATATGATAGTAATAAAAATGCCACAATATGCAGAAACAGAAATTCACCTTCAAGAACCAGTTTGTGAAGGAGGAAAAAAAAAAAAAAGCATGGAAAATTTACAGTATAAAAAGGACTCTGAGAAAGCATGAAACAAACCATTCATTGTATCTTTGCCTTGTACCCTTTGCCAAAGATAACTGCTGCTGCTTGTCAGTAGTACCGTCCATAGGGAGTGAGAAAAATCAAGATAGTAAAACAGAAAAGAATTTGAAAGGAAAGATAAAAGTATAGTAGTAGGGGGTTTAAGGTAGTAGTGAAGTGGGGAAAGAGACAGAGACCAAATTGGAGATGTTGCTGTTGGGGGAGTTCTTTGGCCCATTTTCGTTGAACAGGCGGTGCTCATTGCATAGATTGCAATTGGCCAAAGCACTGGACCTGTGATGTGGGTCACACCTTACTTTAGTAACTTGTTATAATATATCCACTTCTCCTATATTTATTTAGAGTTTTTTTTATCATTATTTTTATATTTATTAATTAAGATTAATTACTTATTATAATTATTAGATCTTAAAAAAAAAATAGTAATAAAACGAGTAATTCTAAAGAGTTACTTTAAGATTAAGTGAATGCTTCGCATACCTTATACTTGATAATATCATAAATTAAAAAAGTGGAAATAGGTATATTATCCTGAATTATCTTGTATAGTGTATAATGTACACGACGATCCAATGAATTTAAATTAGACATGTTTTATCATGTATAGTGTGTATGCTACATTATAAAACAATATTTTGAAATTTAAATTGAAATAACCTGTTACGGCAGAAATTAGTTATGTCCTAAGTTTAGTATATTTATTTATTGATTTTATTATGGTATAAAATTTCAGTTAAATCAATTTAATCTTGACTTCAAAATCTTTTGGATTTCAAGTATAATTTTTTTAGATGTTGCTTTATTATGACACTACTATTTACTTTTTTTTCTATTGGTATGACCCTCAATTAGTTTCAAAATCTTCAAGTTAGGTGCAAGGAAAAGTCAGTGATTGTTTGTGAGTGAGACACAAATATTTTTTATTCGTTCGGTGCTTTTTCATTTTTCTTGGTTTCTTTAAGGGGTTAAAGAGGCACAAAAAGGGAAGAGAGTGCTAGTAGTTGTTCCTTTAACAAAAGGGTTTGTGGAGAAAAGTCAAAAATGTTGCTCAGAGGAACAGAAACGAAAGTGGGAACAAAAGTTGTTAAACAGGTCTTGATAATTTTGTCCTGTTACACTTTCTGTCCCCTTTACTTCAAATTTCATCATTTTCTTCTCTGAAACAAATTATGATTGTCACCGAGGTTTGAATATATATATATATATATATATATATATATATATATATATATATATATATATTTAAAATGAGAAATTAGAATAATTGATTTCAACTTGTGAAATTATACTTAAAAAATTGATGGTGAATATTAAAATTTCAATTTTTCAAAAAAACTTTTTATATTGGTTAAAAAAGAAATGTTATATTGATTGTATGATGGATGTTTATATGAGTGACTTAGAAAATTGAAATTTTTAAATTAATTGTTAATCGATATTAAAAGTTAACTTTTTAAAATAGTTCTTTAAGTTATCAATCTAAAAAATAATTATTTAAGTTAGTTAAAAAATATAATGTATGAAGAATTGAATTTTTATTCTCAAGTATAACTTTATTATTTATAATCTAATGATAGGTAAAGTCAATTAAATCTAAATAGTATAACTATATATGAAAGATTGAGATTTAATATAAAATGATCAAGTGCCTTTTTAAGTGATCACCTAATATTAAATTTTAACTGTTTATGTTCGTTTTATTGTTTATATTGTTTTATTGTTTATACGATTTAGATTTAATCATCTCATTCTCATATATGAAGGACTGAGATTTAACCATTATTATGAGAATAATATATTTTATATTAGAGTGAGATGAATCGTTAGATTAAAATTAATGGTTCATATTAAAAAGATCACTAAACATGTTTCTTTGTCACAACCATACCAAATCTCAAACTATCCAAACACTCTACATGTCCAATTAGGGCTTCCTCTTCTCCTTCTCGCAACCTTGCTGCTACTCACAATCAATAAGCTGAATCGAAAATCTTCCAAAAGGAAGGGGAAAGAGAAAACTAAATCAAGAGATCATCTAAAGTGAAAACTACATTTAGATATTCCCAATTAATTAACAATTTTCATCTGTTATACTGTTGAATCCTTTCCTCATTCATGAACAGAAAATGGCCAAATTCACCTTCACATTCGCATCAATAATTGCAATTTTTTGAAAATGGCATTCTGTGGGTACTCTTAGAACTAATCTTCTCAATAAACATATGGTAATGTTGTAACATCCCCAAAATTAAAAAAAAAATGTGATGATAATTGGATAGAAGTATGTTTAGAGAAAAACAACTATATCACTCTTTCCAAGAAGTAGAAATTACTAGAAAACCCTTAAGATAAAAGTATCAAAAATACCCTTGGACATTTTTGAAAATGACCAAAATGTCCCTAGGTTGAATGGCATAATTACCAAAATGCCCCTAGGCCAAAAATGCTCAAATAATTTTAAAAATTTTGTAGGAACTTGATGAAATTATAGAATACACTTAGCTAATTAAGTATCAACATATTTTGTGACAGAAAATTTTAGAATAAAATTTCTAGGAATTTTATAAGATGACAACTTTGAGGCTTTATTTAAGAAAACTCAAGCATCAGAAGAATATGAAAAAATGATACAGATAATCTAAGGAATTTTCTCTCAATTATAAAAGGAATAAACTCATTTGATGAACCAATTTAGTAATTTTAATAATCAAAAGTAAATGAATTAAGGTAAATGTAAATTGTAGGTAAATAATACCCTAAATGTATTACTTGTAAGAAATTTTAATAAGATTATGAATAACCTAGAATTATATTACTCTTAGGTGGGAAAATGTAAATTAGATCCTTCTAAAAGCTAGAAACAATTTAATTTCAAGGATACTATAATAAGTAAAAGAATGAAGAAAAGCATAACTAAAGCCTAGCCATCCTACGTAGGAAAGGAAAACAAATGAGGACTTCACTACAAGCTTGGTACTCCACGTGCAAAGGAAGGAGGATGATGTAGAATTCTCAAGAACATGGACACTTGTAGGGTGAAGAACTAATAGCCAATAGGATTAAACCAAATAGAAAGCTAAGTCATCATAACCCTAGAGATATTTGTAGCCAAGTTTTCTATATACTCTTCCGTCTTGCACGTGGACAGCTCTAGACATTATTTCAACAATCCCAACGGTCAAAAGTTACATATGTGGGATAGTAGTGTACCTTTAAAATTTTAAGAATATCCAACGGTTAATGAATTCAGAATCAATATTTTACTAAAACGGGTTTTGAGGTAAAATCAAGAATGAAGAAAAGCACAAAATCTTCCAAAAATTTAGCCAATCCACGAAAATTTGTGAAGATTGCTCTACAAGCCAAGCTACTCCACGTGCACATCAAGAAGAATGAAGAAGTGTTGAGAAAAATCAAGAAAAGAGACACTTGTATGGTTAAAAAGCAAGAACTCATATGATTGGACCATTTGTAAAGCAAGGTCATGATGACCTAAGGGATATTTTCATGGCAAAGGCTTGTTAAACAAGTTCATCAACACTATAAATAGAGGGTGTAGGAACTGAAAATTTCGGCCGATTTACGAAAAGGGGATACTTTTTTTTTAATTACTGTTTGAGGGTATTTTTTAAATTATTTACGAAATAGGGTAAGTCGTAAAAAATTTTACGACTTCCATAACTAAAGTCGTAAATTTTTTTATGACTTATATTTTTTTATTTTATTTAATTAAAGTCGTATAATTATTTACGACTTCTTTGAATCCGATATGTTTAAAAATACGACTTATAAGTCATAAAATAAAGTCGTAACAAAAATTACAACATTAACGTATTTTTTTTTATTTCTATACGACTCCAAAGTCGTATTTGCTTTTTTTTATTTTTTTATTTTTAATGGAAGTCGTATGGTAATTTTCCTTAATTTTTTTTTTTT
>PYAF01004010.1:6273-18127 GCA_007407185.1 Glycine tomentella | reverse complement strand
TATATATATATATATATATATATATATATATATATATATATATATATATATATTTCATTTTTTATTTCAAATATTTTTTTTACTCTTTGGTATTTGAATTTTTTTATTTTATGTTCCTGCCATTAATAGAATTCATCAACGGTCAATGTATTTATTAGTTTGATACATCAATTATCTACATATTGTATCACATTATATTGAATATGGTACGTGTAATTATTTTAATTATTTAATGGAATTTATTTTCTACAATTAAAAATATAAAAAAAATAGCATAGAAAACTTGTTTGAAATTTTTTTAACGTGCCTGCTTGTAGCCACCATAAATTGGTTTTCCTTTTCGGAACTTCTATTATGGTAAATAAATGTTCTGTCCTTCAAGAACAGATGTCCAGCAATAACACTGGATGATTGATGTAGGATCACACACTCTCTCTCTAGATGCTTATGGTGTTTAAAGCATCCAAAGGAAGAAGAAGATCACAACAAGACTACACAACACGAGTGGCGTGCAGTGTATACTGTGTTAATGGAAAAGAGAGAGTCAGAATGTATGTACCTGACACCTTGGTGATACCTCTTATTTATTCTTACTGACCTGTACAAAATAAAGGAAACTCCTGCCAATTCTTGATCATAATCTTCAATAAGATGAGCAGATATCTTCAATATTTCCATGCAAATATTCCCCTTTATTTCTCTTGATTCGAGTGATTATTTAGGACCTGATTTCCTTGAAGTTTGCCAGAAATCCCGGTATGCTAATTGTATTAGGCTTCTTGGCCTTTGACCCAATATTAACGTCTGTAACAGTTGCCCCTCATCTCGGTTATCGAGTAATCTGGATGACCGGGGTGATTCTTATATCGAGATGTAGGATCATGACCGGGACGATTATCTCGGCCAAGTCGACCATGCTACCAAGTTTCCGAGATTGATATCTTTCTCGGTTTTATTTTTGCTACCTCGATGATGCTCTTACGCAATGGCCACTCGTATTCTCCACAAGAGCCGACCTCTTTTCTTGATCCCTGACTTTAGGATAATGAAGCGTTTTCTCCACAAGAACCGACTTCTTTTCCTGATCCTTGACTTTAAGATAATGAAGCGTTCTTACTGTCGTTTGGACATGTGAAGCGACGCGCCTCCCAGGCATTTAATGCTCTGTCATTTCTTTGCACGTTCCAATCATGACTACCCTGAGCCATTGTCCATTTTGCCCCAATGGTGAGCCACGTTTGTCAGTTACCTATTCTCATTGATTCGAATTTCGACGGTTACCCTTTTCAACATTATGGGCTTCGACGGTTACTTTTCATCTTTATAGGCCTTACCTTGTCATTTCTTCCACTGTTTTCAGAATCCATAGGTCATTTCTCTCCTCCTATCTACCCTTGCTCCAATTTTTCACTCTTCGTCTTCGTATTTTGTGCTTCAGCCCTTCCTCTCCAGAGTCCTTCTATTCCAGGTACTTTACCTTTCTTCCTTGTTTGTGATTTTGCATTTTCATTTTCAACATTATGTTTGCTTTATTCTGATTATACTTCTCTCTTCTTAGCCTTATTTCTGGGTTTTGCTTTCCTTCTTAGCCTTCTTTCTGGGTTCTGCCTCCCTTTTTCTATTTCTTTAATGTTCATCTTTATCCCCTGCTCTTTGTTTCGAATCCCTTATAATCTTGTGGTAATGGGATTCACCCCTAAGGAAGAAGCACGTATTCTTAAGACAGTTTCCCCTTACTTAGCCTTTTGGTTTTTTGGCGTACCCCTCTCAGAGGAAGAAAAAACTAAACGTTTCTTACGCCCTCCTTCTGGTGGTTCCAAACCCTTCAAAAACCCTTTGGCCAGAAAACCTTCCTCTTCTAAAGTTGTAGCAAGCTCTGGTATAAGGTCCAATAGTGGGCCCAGGGGTCCCTCTGTGACCCCCTCCGTCCTTCCTTTAGAGCCACGTCCTATAAAACCTTGCCCTGAGACTCAGTTTAAACCATGTCCGAGGTGTATGGATAGGTTCATGTACTTGGCTAGCTCGGGTTTTGACAAGCAAGCCGACGATGTATTAGACGCGTGTCGGTATAACCCGGTAGTCGTCATTCCACCAATGCCCCGGCCCAAAACCGAGGTGCCGCCTAAGCGTATTAATGCCTCGGCGTCGGTTGATACTTCAAATATTACCGTCGATTTTCCAGGTATCTTTACTGATCATTATTTCCTTTCTTTATTTTGTCGTAGCTCATCATGGATGTCACTTCCGTGGAAATAGTCGAAGAGTCTCGGTCAACCGGTTCCCACACCGACAGCCCCTCTCCAACCCTGATAGCCAAGTTTCCTTGGGAACCAAGAAGGATTCTCAATTCGTTACCCCGGCCCACATGAGTCGATCTGTTCTTGTGCTGAACAAGGCGAATCTAACTTTTTCTTTTTCTGCACTGATGTGGTCACCCGCTTGGGTGTCCGCTTCCCCCTTTCTGAGTTCGAGATGATGCTCCTAAAGCATCTGTCTTTAGCTCCTTCCCAACTTTACCCTAATGGTTGGGCCTTTGTAAAATCCTTCGAGGATTTGTGTATAAATTTGGGAATCCCGTGCGCGGTTCCCATTTTTATGTTTTATTTTTCCGCTCATATCGGCCGCACTGGCCGAGAGCCTTCTAACAGGAAAGGATGAACTTCCTTGAGGAGTCGTCCTAAGCGCAAGCTTTTTCCCCTTTTTACTGAATCTTTTAAGAGGTTCAAAAATAATTATTTTCGAGTTTGTGCCAAACCCGGCCAACAACTTTTTTTCCTCCAAGGGCCGGAGTCTGTCGGGGTAAAGTGGAAGTTCCCGCTTTACTGGACCCGTGCCCATCATCAATTCCAACCCACCTTCTACCATCGTGATGAGACGGGGTTGTCGGATGCGGATGCTTATTCGGTCATCCAGATCGATGCTTTCCGAGAGAGCTAGGGTTTCTGTGACATTCCACCTGCTCCTCATAACTGTTAGTCTGAATTCTTAAGTATGTTGTATCGCTTTTCTATTTCTTGTGTTAACTATTTGCTTTGTTTTGCAGCTATCGAAATGGAAGATCAAACCGACGACCTAAGACCTCGGTCCCGCAAGACTTCCGGTGCCTCAAAGCCGGCACCCGGCGCCACCGAAATTCCTCCCTTCTTCTCAAAACTAAAAAAGAGGAAGGTGACGAAGTCGGCCTCAGGAACGGCCGTTGTACCGGCAGCCCCGGCTGCTCCGGCCCCAGCTGCTCCCATCCCAGCTCCTCTTACTGCTGGTGGCCCTTCTTCTCCTGCTGCCCCTGCCACTGATCCTCCAGCCACGGAGCCCTCCACGACCGTGCTCCCAGAAGCCCTGAAGTTGGAGCTCGGCCATTTATGGGAAAGGGGGACTGAAGAGCTCTTTCCTTTTGTCCGAGCTCCCAAGCACTTTGCTGACTCGACCCCGCTTTCTAATGAAGATATCCAGCAGCTCCAACAAATGCAGCTGCATGCTTACCAGACTGTTTCTCTTGTTGACAGTCTAGTCGCTTTGAAGACTAGATACAACAAGAGTCAAGAGGAGTTAGCTGCCGCCCACACCAAGACCTAGAAAGCCGAGGAAGAGTTGAGTGCCGCCCGAACCGAGACTCAGAAAGTCGTGGAAAAGTTGCGGCTTTCCCGGGCAGGGTTCGAGCGCGATCTTCAGGCTGCCCAGTTCGAGACTCAACAAGCTCTTGCCAAGGCCACCCTCATGACTGGGAACCTGAACGAGGTAAAAACCTTGTTTGAGGGGGCCCAAGCAGAGGCCAAGATAGCTGAGTCTAAATTTTTGGAGGCGGAGAAGGAGGCGGCCGAGCTGCGAGAGGCAATGCTGTTAGTGGCCGAGGACTTGTTCAACAATGCCCTGGCACAAATCTAATGCCTCAATGCCGGTATCACTCTGAATAGTGAAGGATTGCACTTTCAATCATTTATTTGTGATGGTGCCGTCGTTCCTTACTTCGATCAAGATGATTCCGTTGTCGAGGCCGAGGACGTGCCCGAGGTCGGAGCTGAAGAGACCTCGGCTCCCGCAGACGGTGTTTGAAGGGCCGGGATGCCGGTTTATCACGTATTTTTTCATTTTTTCATAGTCTTTGAACAATTTTCTATTTTAAACAACTTTTATTTTGCATAATTGAAACACAATTGCTTTCTATAGTGGCGTTCTTTTTAGAACTATTTTTGTATGCGCATTCAAATATTCATTTGGCTCCAATGGCCAAGTATAATATCGTCCAAATTACACGATGGTTTTCGGTTCTCAATTTTCATCCCAAGTTATCGTTGGTGCACCATGGCCGCTGTGGATCGTGCCAACCTGATCAGGGTTTGGAAACACCTCGGATCCGCTTGGGTCGGTACGTATAAAAATATCATTTAAAAGGGCCTCGTCAATGCATGACTTATAAATATCAAGATATTGTTTCAAAGGAAACTGTCATTTCATGACTTGTTTATTCATAAATATCAACTTTATTTGCATCTAGATCCCGATAAGAGATTACGTGAAGTGGGGGTGTCAAAACAGTAGGCCACCACTCCTCTCAATTAACGGGAAACACATAGATAATAAAACGAACATCTCATGCTTATTCATAACTAACTATAATATGTCTTCAGTTTGTCAGCATTGCACGTACGCTTGATTGCCTTTTTATCTAGTGTCTCTAGTATGTATGCCCCTCGGCCGAGATCCTGAGCAACTCGGTATGGTCCTTCCCAGTTGGCTGTAAGCTTCCCATCTTAAGCGTTTTTGTTGCCAATGTCGGCCCTCCGTAAAACCAAGTCACCTTGCTCGAAGGTTCTCGATCTGACATTCTTGTTGAATCTTCTGGCCACAAGCTGTTTTGCGGCCATATCCCGGATGTGCGCTTTAGCTCGGGTCTCGTCTATCAACTCAAGTTCGCTGACCAATGCCTTGTTGTTTGCCTCCTCTCCTTCTTTGAGTATAATTTTTCTTCTCCAAGAGGGCTGTCCGATCTCTACCAGTATCATGGCCTCACATCCATAGGTCATTCTGAAAGGGGTTTCCTGAGTGGATGATTGAGCCGTGGTTCTATGTGCCCACAAGACATAGTACAACTGCTCTAACCAGCTATTCCCGGCGTCGTACATTCGCTTTCTGAGGCCCTCCAAGATGATCTTATTGGCAGCCTCGGCCTGGCCGTTAGACTGCGGATGCTCCACGGAAGCAAAATGATGCTTAATATGAAAACGGTCATCATCTCTCTGAATCTCCTATCGGTGAACTAAGTTCCGTTATCTGTGACGATCTCGACCGGGATCCCGAATCTGGAAATGATGTTTCTTTCGAAGAACTTCTGGACGCGAGCCGAGGTAATGGTAGCTAGTGGTTCTGCTTCTATCCACTTAGTGAAGTAGTCAACAGCTATGATGAGCCACTTCAGCTGCCCTTCTGTCGCCTTAAAAGGTCCAAAAGATCCTTCCTCATTTTTAAAGGGCCAGGGGGATGTGATAGCTGTCAGCTCGGATGGAGAGGACCATATTATTGTAGCATGCCTTTAGCAGCTCGCATACTTTTTCACATGATCCTGGGCGTCCGTCTTCATAGTTGGCTAAGAGTAACCCGCCCGAATAGCTTTTACTGCCAAAGCCTTAGCTCCCACGTATTGGCCGTTGATGCTCTCATGTATCTCGGCCAATATGTATTCCGCCTGGTTAGGCCTGACACAAAGCAACATAGGGGTGTGTGGGCCTTTGCGATACAGCTCACCCTCCTGAGTGGTATATAGGGCGGCATCTCGGATCAATTTCCTAGCCTCTGCGTCATCATCCGGAATTACTCCTTGTTCCAAGTATTTGATTATAGGCTGCCTCCAGTCAGCCATCGTCGATATCATCATGATGCAAGTGGGATAAGCCAGTTCCTGTTGGACAACTGTTCTATGATTGCCTGTGCCCTTAGTACTTGCCAGCTTAGACAATATATCGGCCCTCATGTTTTCTTCTCTGGGAATGTGGGAGATGATGAATTCCTCGAACTCGGCAATTATTTCCCTGACCCGAGCCAAGTATTTGATCAGCAAGGGTCCTTTGGCCTGGTATCTTCCCTTAATCTGGGACGCGACGAGCTGGGAATCTGTGAAAACTTTCACCTTCCGGGCTCCTTGTTCCTTGGCTGAAGCCATTCCGGCTATTAAGGCCTCGTACTTGGCCTGATTGTTTGACGTTGGGAAGTTGAGCCGTAGAGATTGCTCAACTGATACTCCCTAGGGCTCTCTATTATGATTCTAGCTCTGTTTCCCTTTGCATTGGACGATCCGTCCACGTAAAGTGTCCAGGCTTCCTCGTTGGCCGATGTCGACGGGGTGAGCTCAACCAGGAAGTCGGCCAAGGCTTGAGACTTGATCGCATGTCGGGCTTCATATTTTAAATCGAATTCGGACAGCTGTATTGCCCAGTTCATCATTCTCCCTGCCAAATCTGGTTTGTGCAGGATTTGCTGAATTGGCTGGTTGGTACGCACTATGACGGTGTGACCTTGGAAGTATGGACGCAGCCTTTTCGCCGCCACCAGAAGTGCAAACGCCACTGTCTCCAGCTTCTGATACCTCAACTCCGGACATTTCAGGGCCCGGCTTACGAAATACACGGGCGATTGGATCTTGCTGGTTTCTCTGACCAACACGGCGCTTACCACCTCCTCGCCTACTGATAGGTACAATATCAGTGCCTCGCCGGGTTCTGGCTTGGACAGCACAGGAGGGGAGGCGAGACATTTCTTGATCTCCTGGAAGGCGGTCTCACACTCCGCGCTCCAGCCGATGCTGGCTTCCTTTTTTAGCAGCCTAAAGAACGGAAGAGCTTTTTTCGCTGACTTGGGGAGGAAACATGTCAGTGCTGCCAACCTACCAGTTAGCTGCTGCACCTCCCTTTTGGTTGCCGAGAACTTCATGTTCAGGACTGTTGCGCACTTGTCCGGGTTAACCTCAATCCCTCTATGGGTCGACATGAAACCTAAGAATTTCCCCCGCGGTTATTCCAAATGGACACTTGAGCAGGTTTAGTCGGATGTTGTTTTCTCTCAGCCTACGGAAAGTTTCCTCCAGGTCTCGGACATGATTCCTGCTTGAATCTGTTTTAACAATCTTGTCGTCAATGTATACTTCTATATTTCGGCCGAGCTGTTGGGCAAAAACCTTATTCATCATGCGCTGATAGGTGGCCCCGGCATTTTTCAAGCCGAAAGGCATCATGTTGTAGCAGTAATTTGCTTCTCCTCCTCTGAATGCCGTCTTTTCTCGGTCTCCCAGGTACATGGGAATCTGATTGTATCCAGAATAGGCATCCATGAATGACAATAGCTTTAACCCGAAAGAGTTGTCGACCAACTGATATATGCTCGGCATAGGATATAAGTCTTTGGGACAGACCTTGTTGACATCAGTATAGTCAACACACACCCGCCATTTTTCGCTGGGTTTTTTGACCACCACCACATTGGATAACCACGTGGTGTATTGGATCTCTCGTATGAATCCGGCCTCCAACAACTCCTGGATATGCTTCTCCAATGCTTGCTTCCGTTCAGGTCCGAGATTTCTATTTTTCAGGCCACTGGCTTTGTGCCGGGATGCATTGATAACTTATGGCAACAGAAAGTGGGGCTTATCCCCAGGATTTTTGAAGCGGTCCAGGCCAAAACGTCCCGGTTATCTCTGAGACACTTTGTTAACTCCACTTGTGCAACCGGGTCAGCTATCATCCCGACTTTGGTGACTTTGGCAGCTTCAGAACCTATCTGGACTTCCATGAGCTCGTCTGCTGGTTCAGGCCTCCATTCCTCCATATTTTCTCTGACGACTAGCTCCACCAAATTTATAGGTTCCACCTGTCACTTTCTATCCATTCTCCGCTTGGATTCTTCTCGACCTTCCTGGCATGGCTGGGATGAGGAGGGATCGGCTTCACTTCCCTTCACAGCATTGAAGTAGCATTGGCGGGACTCCTTCTGATCCCCACAAATGGTCATTACTTTACCGTTGCTTCCTATCAGCTTCATTTTCTGGTGTTTGGTGGACATCAAGATATCCCACTTATGGAGCGTCGGTCTCCCAAGAATTACATTATATGGGGAGGGGAACTCGGCCACGACAAACTTCACTCTCTCCGATTTGAAAGCTTCCTTTGTCCGCAATGTAAGCCGCAGCTCAATGGAGCCTTTGAGCGCTGTATTTTCACCATTGAAGCCCGATAACACTGTTTGACATGGCTTCAAATCTTCTTCGTCAAGATTCATCTTCTTCAAGGCAGCCTAGGATATGATGTCGGCAAAACTGTCGTTATCAACAAATATTTTCTTGACTCGGCAATTGGCTATAGTCCCAGTTATAACTAGGCCGTCCTCATGCCCAGGAATCACGTCTTCCAAGTCTTCCTTAGTAAAATAGAGCAAGGGAACCTCGGCTTTGTCACTGGTGGCCTTAAACTTGGGTTGCTCCCTCACAGCAAGGACTTCTCTGAGGTATTTTCGGTGTTGATTGGCCGTATCACCTCCTCCTCCCATAGCACCAGAAATGACGTTGCATTTAAATTCTGGTTCTGGGAACTCCTTATCCTCTGGCTTCTTTCTCTTTTCATCTTGGCCCTTCTGATCCTCATTGGTGTTGCCCTTACGTTTCCTTGCTGCCCTTGGGTTTTAATCACATACCGCCGTAACTTGCCTTACTGGCTGAACTTCTCTATAACATCTCGCAAATTCCAGCATTGGTCAGTAGTATGGCCCGACCCATTATGAAACTCGCAAAAACGAGTATAGTCAAGGTCGACCTTCTTGAATACAGGCCGAGGTCGATCTACTTTCTTCATCTCAGTCAGAGCTACTTCTCTCCATACTTGTGCTCGGGAAGTGTTCAGCGGGGTATATTTGTCATACTTGGTGTCGTATCGCCCCGACCCTATGGCCGACATTGTTATTCCTGTTGGGCTGCGCATTCCTGGGGTGTGGGTGATGCTTTGGAGGTGAACCCTTCTTTTTGGGAGCAATATTAGCAATCTCCATCTATTCCAACTCCAGGTACTTCTTTAATCGAACCCTGAATTCCAGCAGAGTTTTCACCAGGTCCTTATAAATAGATTTTGCTAGCCGCGACGATCTGCTGAGTCTAGCCAACAACAAGTGGACGTACACCATTTCCTCCAGGCCCTGCACTTACAAGGCAGCCTCCTTAAATCGGTCCAAATAACTCTACAACGTTTCCCCCGAGTGTTGGTAGATTTTCCCCAAAACAAACTCGGACTTAGGCTGTTTCTTACTCGTTGCAAAGTTGAGCAAGAACTTCTGGCCGAAATCCTCAAAATTACGGATTGACCAGGGTGGTAGTGTGTGGAACCACGTCTGGGCGGCACCGGTCATAGTGGTAACGAAAATTCGGGAGATTATCGGCTCATCGATCCCCGTACGCACATTTGCATATTGAACTCGTCAATGTGCACCTGCGGATCCTGACTTCCATCATACTTCGAAAGGAAGGACCCATCAAAATCTTCAATGAACTGGGTGTTAGGATTTTACCATGGCAAGTGTACCGTTTTATCGCTATAAGTTTCAAATTTATAAAAGTTCGTCTCCACAGGGATTTGAGTTTACGTTAGTTGATTTAAATTGTTAACTGTTTAGTAGTTATATACAGATGATAAAAAGTGAAGATTCATTTGTTTTGTGTAAAATAAAGATAACGGAAAACAAATAAATGATTACGGGAAATAAATAAACGGATACAAGTCAAGTAAGTGTAGGATTGGATTTCGTCTTGCTTATCCCTTTTTAATTGATTTTACCTACGCATGTTCTATTCTTATTGTCGCACACGTCTAAGTAATCCTAATTCGATTCCTCACAATTACGGTGCTAAGGATATTTTTCTAAATATCGATTCCTCGCATATTTAATTAAATACCTTGGCATTAAGATCCTAATCACGTGTTTAATGCGATCGAAACATTAAGCCCTATTCCTAGCAACGTAACGTAACGAGTGATTAAATTCAGTTCAAACCCTAAATTTACTTTCCAGTCGCCTTTAGGGTTGATTTCATGAAACTAACGGTTAATTAGAATCAAGCGTTAAGTGTAGAATAAAATCACCAATAAGGAATAGAACAATGCATAAATAATTAAAAGAGCATAGGGATAAGAAGAGTACGTCCAATCCTTAGGGAAGTTTAAGCAAACATGGGCAGAACCTCCTCGAGAGAATCACCGACTAAGCTCGTCATTGACCCTCTCTTCGGTAGAATCTCCTTACAATTTTCACTCTTCCTCCCTTCCCTAAGTTCTACACTCACTCAGGAACTAAATAAACAAGAAACATGAACAAGTAGCTGAATGGGAGAGAAAAGGATGTGGAATCAATGCCCCGAGCCTTCAAAATTCGTCCCTTTATATAGATTTTGGGGTCTTGGCTGCTTGGGTCGCCCAGGCGACCAATTTCTTCACAAAACAGGCGCTTGGTGTAACGCCTCCTTTACTCTTTCGTGTTTGATTGATTTTAGATGAAATCTTGTGACCACTTTGGATTAGGATCAGATTAGTTATAAATTTTTCGAAAATTCTTTTCGCTTTGCTTGCACATGTTACTAGTTGTTTATATTATAAACGAATTCTCTTTTCATAGTTTAACTATAATGATCAAGTACAGTCCAACAATACAGATCAAAGTATAGTTTATTATATAGTCCCAAATACAAGCCAACGTAAAATACAAATAATTTAAATTCTAGTACAAGTCATCAACACATCTTCATCATCTTTTGTTCAAAATCCTTCTCAGCTTATGCTCCACTGTTTTCCTACTCGCCCAAATACATTGGGGTCATCACAGGTGTCAACCACAGACACAAACATAGGGTAAGTTTATGACAAACATAGTTTAAATAAAACATTCATGCAGATGGTTATCATAATATTTATAAAATAACAAACACGGATGATTCACCCACAGATTAATTTTCATCATCTACGCAGCATACGAATTAAGTCATATCATCTATTTAACACACAAAGTACTCATCAGATGATGCATATAATGCATGCTCATCTTCTTTATATGATGCATGACTGAGATCTTAGGTTTTCAACATCTCATTATCAGTGGCCACAGTCAAGATAGCTTAACACCTCATGAGTTGGATTGGCCAGTCGGGATAAGTCAGTGTTGCAAAAGGACTCACACCTACAACATGTGATCATCATGGCTAGGTGATCTCCCCACTGTGGCTATCCCCCAGCTCATCACCTTAGAACGTCCGAATCTCAACTCTAGCTATCTGACAAACAACTTTGCGGCTTAACCCCCGCAGGGCAACAACTTCACGACTTTAACCCCCGCAGGGCATATGCATATGAAATGCATGAATGATTTAATTATTCTTCTTCAAAGTTCAATATCTTTAACAACTTATGACATATGCTTTTAAAACAACACGTAAAGCTTCTTTCAATCATCACATAAAGTTTTACACAACAATCTAAGCATACAGCCATAGTTCAACAAAACTCTTGGAATCCATAAATAATCACAACACATTTAACAACATGAGGATTCCATCACTCCATTATCAACATAGTACACCTCTCAACTCCCTTCTCATCATCAAAATTATAAATTCTTTAAGCACATATTAATTTTTCAAATTATAGAGAACTACTCAACAACACATACGCTTAATATATTTCAACTTCACCAATACACAGGATAGGCTTATGTAACAACATGTACACCCTTGGCCAATCAAACACATGAAATATTACATAACTTTTACTAAAGCATTCAACCATGCAAATATAATTCAAAGTCAACAATCAAGAATTCAAGCCAACCACTCTTA
>PYAF01004009.1:167420-184492 GCA_007407185.1 Glycine tomentella | reverse complement strand
AATTGCAAGAGAACTCTTAAGGTTATGTTTAGCACTTTTATAGAATTTTCTAATAACTAAAATGGTTCAAATTGATTTTTATTTTAAAATGTGTATAAGTGCTAAATATTCTTCTATATAATGAATTATAGTTTTCTAATCATCCTTAAATATTTCCTTAAATCCATTCTTAACTAAATAAAATATCGGGGTGTTACACCTAGAGATGCTGACCCAGTTGATAAGGGTACAGGCTAGGAGCTGAGGGTGTCTTGTCTACAGCTCAGAAGCACCTGATGGTACCTGGTTGCCGAGGAGTGCGGCAGAGACCTGAGATACCCAGTGTGATGCTTGTGGGAAGCCTCAGTGGGGAGTGGGTCTTACAGGTCAGCTGATGTGTTTTATATGTGGCAAGTAGAGTCACTATGTGGAAGATTCAAGTGAAGAAGATGAAGAGGACAACATGAACTTAGTTGTCAAGAAGTTCAGCAAGTTCTTGAGAAAAAACAAGAACAAAAAGTTCACAAAGAACAACAAGATCAACAACAACAACAACAACAAAAGGATTGACAACAATTTTACTTGCTTTGAATGTGGAAAACCTGGCCACATGAAATCAGAATGTTCAATCTTTTTGAAAAAGCAACAAGGTGACAACAAGGTGAGGAAAGAAGGAAAATCCAAAAGAGCCTACATAGATTGGGAAGATAATGAGTCAACAACATCAGAATCTTCAACTGAAAATGAAGAAGCAAACATGTGTCTTACCTCCACAATCAATTAAGAAGATGATGATCTATCAATTGATGGAGATGAGGTAAATTCTGAACTTG
The DNA here is from genome assembly GCA_007407185.1 of Glycine tomentella. Classification (NCBI taxonomy): domain Eukaryota; kingdom Viridiplantae; phylum Streptophyta; class Magnoliopsida; order Fabales; family Fabaceae; genus Glycine; species Glycine tomentella. The sequence continues at coordinate 183,680 of PYAF01004009.1, read as the reverse complement.
AATAAGCTATTAATGCCTTCCAAGAAATGCATGAAGAAGCCCAAAAGCTTGCAAAATCCAATAACAAGCTTAAAGTAAATCTTAGATGGCATGTTGCAAAAATTACTGAATTGCAATTTGATATTTGCAACTTGAAAGAAGAAAATGAAAAACTTGTTTAAGTTACAAAATGAATGGATGTGTATGTGCTTCTTCTTCTACTAATGTTGACAAATATAACTTGCTGCAAAAAGATTTAGATGATTACAAAAGAAGTCAAGGAGAAAATACATGTTACTCTTATCCAAGAATAGTGATTTAATTGATCTTTTGAGAAAGCTTTACAAAGGAAAATGCAACTTGGCTGAAATGTTAAGTGTGCAAAAGTATGTTGGAGATACTTGTGCTTTGGGGTACAAACAAGGCTCAAAATCCTTTGGAAAAACTGTATTTGTGCCTCCAAAACAGAAGAATAAAAAACAGTTCAAAAACTCAAAGATCAATCAAAATGCTTTCTTGAGAAAATCATCAAAATCTGTAACATGCAACTATTGTATGGAAAAAGGACATATATATTACAAATGCTATGTTAGGAGGTGCTATGTGCCTAATGGAGATTGCATTTGGGTTCAAAAGAAAAAGAAAGCTGCTAACCCCTATGGACCCAATCTCAATTGGGTACCATCCTTTATAAATTGATTTGATTTTTGCAAGTATGTCTAAGAGCTAGATCCTCATTATGGTACCTTGATAGTGGATGCTTTAGACATATGATAGGTGACATGTCAATGCTTACAAAGCTAACTCTTAAAGATGGAGGATTTGTCATTTATGGGGATAATAACAAAGGAAAGATCATTGGAGAAGGCAACATAAGAGATAGCTTCAAAACCAAAATAAAAAATGTTCTTTATGTAGAAGGTTGAAGCATAATCTCTTAAGCATAAACCAACTCTGTGATAAAGGATTCAAAGTCTCATTCAATGAGAATTGCTGCATGATTTATGATGGGCAAAGTGGTGAAGTGATTCACATAGGTAAAAGGAAAGGTAACAATTATTTACTTTCAATTGATCATGCCTTCTTTCACAACACTTCTTGTCTAATAAGCAATATTGATGATTCTTGGCTATGGCATAGAAGGGCATGGCACATTAACATGCATCATATAAACAAGCTAATTAAAGAGGATTTAGTAATTAGTTTGCCCAAACTCAAGTTTGAAAAGGACAAACTTTGTGATGCTTGTCAAAAGGGGAAACAAACCAAAAATTCTTTTCAAAGTAAAAACATGGTAGATAATTACTATGGGTTTACTGTAACACCCTGAAATTTCAATAACTGCAAATGTATGGTCAAAATGTTTCTTACACAACTATTTGATGTGAGTGTTAGGTTATGTGAGATTTGATTGGTTTATATTTAAATTATTTGGGTGAAATATTAATTAGAGATATTACAAAAATGTTTGAAGAGAAATGACCATATTACCATTCCTTTGAAGCGGAAATTACAAAAATACCCTTGAGTCAAAATGTCACAAATACCCTTCGATATTTTGTTGAGATATTTTAGAATGAAAATTACAATCATACCCCTAGGGTAAATGACAAATTACCATAGTACCCTTGAGGCTAGAATTACCAAGACACCCTTAGATATTTTGTGAAAGCTTGATGAAATTACAGAGTACCCTTGGATGGCAAATTACCAAAATACTTTTTGTGACAAGAAGCCTCAGAATAAGATTTCTATGAATTTCATACGGTAATAACTTTGAAATCTTACTCAGGAGAATTCAAGCATCAGAAAAATATGGAAAAATGATAAATAGAATTTGTGAAATTTTCTCTTAATTGTAGGATGAATAGACTTATTCAATAAGATGGTTTAGTAATTTTGATGGTCAGAAGCAGAACAAACCAATCAGAATTAAAATAAGAGCAGTCTTGTATGTAAGGTCTGTGTAGCACTCTGTATAGACTGCTTGTGAGCAATTTATACTGTAATTGAAGTCAGTTTCTGGAAAACTCGAGAGTTCTATTATTTAATATTATCCTTTAGGTAAAAGAGTTCAAATTGAACTTTACTTCCTCTTAAGGAATGCCATGTGTGAAGTCATGTTAGAATTGAATTCTTCTTCTTCATGAAAGGTGACATATGGATACAAGGAGAACCACATGATTTTCTTCTCTTTAAGGAAAATAAAACATGATATAGAAAGAGGAAAGGAAGATAAAAATCTTCCCCTTAGCTAAAGAGAATACATGTGAAGAAGAGAAGAAAAAGGGCTAAGAAGTCATCATGCTTTACAAAATATTTACACAAGATAACATGAATGGAAGAAAATCTTCTCTTCCTTCCTTGTAGGCCACGTGAAAATGGAGAAAGAAGGAGAAGCTTTGTAACACCCCGTAGGCCTCCGGTGCGTTATCATTAATCGTATCAGTTTAGCGCTTAAAACATCAATTTAAATCTTAGCGGAAGCACAGAATCGCTTTTCTTGATTCATTATGTATGGAATAAATACATCACAGAGAATACACATGCAAATCATCTAATTCACACCCCTGCTGATCCAGTTTATCATATCAATTATAACGGTAGGCAGATAAACAAATAACCAGTAACTATACTCAGGAGGAAAAAAAATATCTCATATCATAATCAGTTATGTACATATATATATACATCAGAGTCTACACCACCCCGTGGTGACACAAAAGAATATCAGCCCTCACAGAGGGTATACAGAACTGTACATATACAGGTGTACACACACCATCCCTTATCAAGGGTACAAAACAAAACATAACAAAATTGAGCCTTCAAGCTCCCTCTGCTGCTACTCAGTCAAGTAGCCATGTCATCACTAGGGCCGCCTGCCCTGAGACTGTTCTTCTCTTCTAGAAGAATCACCTGAAATCATAAATCCCCACACGGGGTGAGATACACATCTCAGTAAGCTCAGGGTCCTTGGAAAATCATTGCCACCCTGGCCTACTATCCACAATGCACACACAAGGCAATCACACAACCAAATGGCCCACTAGCCCTCATAGCAACATATCAATCATCCAATCATGGCGGATCTCATCAACGCCTGGCGAATCTCATCAACGCCTAAATCACATGGCAGAGAACCCTCAATGCCTAGCGGAGAACCCTCAACGCTTAAATCACAGGGTAGAGAACCCTCAATGCCAGAACATATGGCGGAGAACCCTCAACGCCCAAATAATAGCATAATCAATCTCAAGTGCATACATATCAATTTAAGCAATGAAACACCCAAATGCATGCATCATGAATCATGACCATCACTCCCCCGGAGTGTGGTGTGCAACCATGCGGGAATTCATCCCCAGGGACACTGAACTTACCTGGCAAGGTCTCAGTCTGCGGTCCTATCCCTGCTCTGTGGCTCCCACCACCAATAGTCTCACTATCACGCCCTAATCAAGGCATATACAGTATCATATCAAAAACAAGCCCGGAGGCATACAATTCACAGAGCATATCATATCAGAATTTCCCCTATCCTAGGGTTCAATCAAGCTCAGCCACTCTAGGCTATCATAGACCTTCACAAGGTCTCTCAAGGCCTGCCTATAAAGCATCTGAGTCATCACAGACTCAATGCACAACGCATACAAAGCACAATATCACAGCCTCATAATCCAATTATCACTAGAACGGACTGAGTTTCACTCAAAGCCTCGTTTAATTAGCCTTTTAGGTTCAACATAACACAATCAAGGCTCTAGCACGTCTGATATCCACCAATAAGTGACTTTACACCAGTCACCCATGCAACTTCAGAGCCAAGATTCAAAGTCATTTAAATCAAAATCTGAAAGCTAATCCTTCATTACTAACTCGCTTTGAGCAAGTTTCTCTATTGGACCCTGGGCTAATTCTAGCCCCAGCTCATATGGGCCACTATTTACAGGAAACCCCAAATCCCAAATTAACCGGAGAAACTCGAGTTTCTTACCTCAGCGACGACTAGAAAAGCTGCAGGACTGCTTTCCTAAGCTCCGTTGTCTCTGGTAAGCCCTGATTCCTCGCCAAACTCAAGTTCCAGGGGTTTTCCTCCCAAGAGGAAATCTCACCAAAATGGGTTTTTGAAAGAAAAGGATGAAGGATTATAGCTTCCTCAGAGTTTCTCTCAAGTTTCACAGCTGAAGGGACGTATTAAGGCTAATATATAAGGTCCTAAAACCTTGGAAGTAGCTCCAATGCAGGTTGGGAGGTCCAAGGAAGAAGAAAACTGGTTTTCCTCTCCTTTTCCGCGTTTTGGCCCTTAAATACTGCCCCTGACCGACATGCGGCGCCCTTGGCGCCACCTTGGCGCTGATGGCGCCAAAGTCCAGCGCATCTGGCGCCCTTGGCACCATTTTGGCGCTCTTGGCGCCAGACTCCGTCGCTAATTCAGTCGCTAAATTCGTCACTAAGGCTTTTGCGACAGAATTTTATAATTTAAATTCTTATTTCTTTTATTCCTTTTTATAAAAAGCCTAGGTTATTATAAGCTTCATGACTTAGACAAGTGGAGGAACACTTGTAAAGAAGGCATCATGATTTAGACAAGTGGAGGGACACTTGTAAAGAAGTTATGATCGCTTAGAAGATTTTTATAAAGGATAGAAGATATTTAGGAAAACCATTATGAGCTTAGTTAGAATGAAATGGAATGAGATGAAACTAAGTTCTAATGAAACCAAATGGGAGTAACTAGCTAGAAAGGGTAGAAATGTCCTTGAATATTTTATTATTTTTCAAACTCTATATAAAGTGAGAAAGGCCTTAAGTGGACGTCATTCTTCAAAGTTTTCCTTTCTACCCACCTTCACGTGAATTACTCTCCTCTTATCTCTTTCATTTCATTTTTATCCTTCCTTTTCAAAAGCATAAAGAGACTCCATTCCCCCTTGAAGAATCACGTGTAAAGCTAGCACCTTTAGGAAGAGAAAGACAAGCTTATTAAGAGGTTATAAGGTATGTATGAGAAGTTTTATGATAAAGATAGTTTAAGTGTTGCTTGTGTTTGAATAAATGCTTGAAGTTCTGTGTAGTATGACTTGTATCTAAGAAATTGTTGGACTTGAGTTATAGTTTCATGATTGAGTGCTTGAATGAAGTTTTATGTGTTGTTGAGTGTTTCTATGAATCTCTGTACTTGAATGATATGTTGAGTTTCTGTGCATGAGTATCAAGCTAAGTTCTGTACTTGATTTATGTTTAATTTCTGAATAAAGTATATGAGACAGTGATTGAAGACTGATGTTGAAAATAAATATGAGTTGATAAAATGAAAAGAGTTATGCATTAAGTGAATCGGATTCATGTGTCTCATGTGCATAAGAGTTTCCTCAGAGTAGAGGTGTGTATAAGAGTTGCCTCAGAGAGAAGGTGTGTCAAATAGCTGCAGGAACTGAGTTCGAGTGCAACACCCCGGACGTCTCCGGCATGTTATCATCAATGATATGCATAACACGCTATCAGCGTTAACTAATCGCGGTGCGGAAGCGATAGAATCGTTTATCTTGATTACATTATGCATGAAATATAAAAACCACAAAACCAAGACATAAAACAAGCCATATGCTGATCCAGATAAAATACAAACAACTAAATAGGCAGGTACACAACATAATCATACAGAGACGATCAGGAGGAAACATACTATATACAACATAAACATCTGTACATAAACATACTTGAAAACAAGACCACAGCTGGGTCATACAATAATTATGTACAGGAAATGGGTATATACATACCCTACAACTACACAGAGATCTAAGACCAGCTTCTACTCTTGAAGCTCCGCTCTGATCTTCTACTGCAGCCTCCTATCCAGCCTCTCAGGTCCAAGAGGGCCTCCTGCCCTGAGGTCGCTCCTCATCTCAAGAAGCACCTGAAAACCACAAACCCCACACAGGGTGAGACAAACGTCTCAGTAAACTCAGGGTTCTGGAGATCCTCCCTAACCCTGGTTCACCACCAAGCATACACAACAGATATAAACAGAGCTAAGGAAACCATCCTAGCTCACACATACAAAGCCTAGGACATAATCCTAGCTTTCACACATTCCCAGCTCTCTGGGTCATCACCAGATGCTTTCAGCATCAGAGGTTTCAACCTCATCCTGGCTCTCTCAGCCATCTATATCCGGATGCTCTCAGCATCAGAGGTTTTCAACCTCATCCTGGCTCTCTCAGCCATCTATCAGAGATCAAAGCCATTATCATGGCATCCATATCTCATCAAGGCTCGCACAGCCTGTCTCTCAGACATCTCACAGAGGTACCTATCATAGTGTCTCTCACTAGACACTTACCATACCCGAGAGGCATCGCCTCTTTACCACACGACCATAGCCTGAGGAGATCCCTCCACTCAGGACTTTACACAATCTGCCTGAGGAGCTCCTCAACTCAGGACTTCACAAGCACTGGCCTGGGAATAGCCCTCCAGGACTTTCAGAATCACTGCCTGGAAATAGCCGTCCAGGACTTCATAACACATTGGCCTGAGGATAATCACTCAGGACTTTCAACATCTGTGCCTAAGGAGGAACATCACCCAGTTCCATCTGGCCTTAGGACTTAGGTGGAGAGCAGTGGCACCTCCCAAGGAATCTCAGCTATTCCAGGGAGTCCTCAAACTCTACCTCTGGCTAGGGAATCTCAGCTAGCCCGATACTCATCCAGTATCCTCTAGGTTCCATCACAGACCATCTCATGATCTGCATCTCTCACAAGGCTCACGGCCTCACACCTGCCACATCAGGTGTCTCATAACCCTCACACTGGCATAGTGTCTATCCTAGGGTTCATCCTTCTAGAACGGTCTGAGTTACACTCTAAGACCTGTTCATAGAGCCTCCCAGCTCATCATCACATATATACAATATCAGAGGCCACCTTGGCTCTTTCTCATCCGCATGGCATGCACACACACATATACATATATAAGCATAACATGCCAGCTTCACCCTACTTGGGTGACAAACCAAAACAAGGGAAAAACCCAGAACGATGAGCTTACCTGGCTAGCCGTGCCTCGTAGCTCTAGCCTCCACTGATGGTCTGCTTCTCTGACACCCTCGGTGTCCGGCCCTACCAAGGCATACAAGCACACATTACAGACCATTCAAGCATCTAGACATGCACAAGCTCATCTAGCAGACATCCACTGCCTCTAGGAAAGGAACCACAGTCCTTCCCATAAACATAACTCAATCACCTTACAAGTGATCCTTTGACCTTCCACAGGGTCTCTCTCTCTCTCAGCCTATACAAGGCTACAGAGCCTCCACAAGACTCTGATCAGGCTAACATAGAGCATCTCTCTGCTCACAATAGCCTAAAATCCAACTTCTCAGAATGATCAGTTTCAACCGATCAAACTCATCTATATCATCTCCTGAGCAACTTTGTCAACTGCTCTAAGGTCCAGACTAGTCAAATAGTCGACCTTTTATCTCTGCCCAGACTGACTCAGAGCCAAAAATCAAACTTCATCAATAATGATGATTCAAGGCTCTAAGTTCCTCAGAACAGTCCTCTGAGCATAAGACTCTACAGAGTCCGACCCTAATAACGGCTCTAACACCTCCAAAAACAACCCTCAAGATAACCCCAAAACCCCGAAATCCAAAACTCAGAACCAACCGTTAGAGCTAGAGTTTCTTACCTCTGTGGAGTCCAGACACACCAGGGAATCACTTTCCCTAAGGTATTTCGCTCGATCTGGGCCTCCTTCGCCTCTGGGTCTCAAGCTCTCCGGGGTTCTCTCTGAGAAACCAGATCTCACTGTTTCTCAGCTTTTCTTAGAAAACAATCGGGGGTTTTCACTCCTCTCGGGGTTAGGATCATTTTCTCAGTTGGGTCGGAGGTGTTTAGATGAGATATGGAGAAGATATGAAGCTCTCAAGGCGTGTCAATGGCGGTTTCTCTCTTTTCTTTCTTCCTCAGCCCAAAGGCCTATTTATAGCCATCAAAATCGTCGATCCCACGCATCTCGCGTCACTTATCCACGCGCCTCGCGCCACACTCTCGGCCAGGTCACGCGACTCGCGTGAACATCCAAGTGACTCGCGTGGCATGGCAGAGCCATCTGCCCTGATTTACACATATGGCGCGTGTCGCGCCATAGCCCACGTGGGTCGCGCCGCGTGGCAGGAACTGCCTATTTCCCTCTTTTCCACGCCTTTTCTCTGGATACTCTTAAGCAAAATGATTATCCTTAATCATAGGCTTAATCTAAGCTTAATTACATGCTTAAAATACCAGGCATTACCCGCGCCGTGCCTAACGCCATCCGTGCCAGATCTCAGGGTCCTTACATCGAGCGTTCAGACAAGAGGAGTCTGAGCTGGGGGGTAACTCAGTAGTGGGGAAATCACGCCACCCATGATGATCACAAGAAGTGTGGGTGAGAATCCTATTGCAACACTGTGGGACCCTGACTGATCGTTTCAGTTCTGTGCCACTAGGATGTGGCTATCTTGACTGTTGGTACCACATGATGAGAGTTTAAGAGAAACATGCACCATGATAAGAGTCTAAGAGAATCATGCATCTTTGAGGATGTTGTTATGAATATCTACATATTGAATATATTTTGTTGATTAAATTATGTTTATCATAAACTTACCCTGTATTTTGTGTCTGTGGTTGACACCTACGATGACCTCGATTTTATTCGAGCGAGCAGATGAACAACAAAGAGAGACCACTAGCTGTTTACAAGAAGAGGATTTTGTTTGAAGATGTATTCTTTTGTTACAAAGTGCTTTGAATTAGTTGTACTATGTAATAGAACCAGTGTCCGTTTATAATCTTATTATATATTTTACTTCAAATTTATAAATATTATTCAGTAATGAAATTTTCTTGGAGTATCAATTATTGGCAAAATTTTGTTATCTTCAGTTGAGTGCTTTTAAGAAAATTGAAAAGAATTTTTCATTAAAAATCAATAATAACAAGATGGTAAATTGAGGCATTACATTTACTTGGACTCTGTTTTTGAAATCCAAAAGTGATGCTTTCCATGCTTTTAGAAAAATGGCCAAGCTTGCACAAAATGAAAAAGGTAGCAAAATTATCTCAATAAGAAGTGATCATGGTGGAGAATTTCAAGATGAACATTTTGAAAAATTCTGTGAAGAAAATGGAATTAACCACAATTTTTCAGCTCCAAGAGAACCTCAACAAAATGGTGTTGTGGAGAGGAAAACAGATCTCTTGAAGAAGGAGATAGAACTCTTCTTAATGAGACAAATTTGCCAAAATATTTTTGGGCTGATGCTATAAGTACTGTTTGCTACACTTTGAATAGATTACTTATAAAGCCTATTTTAAAGAAACTCCTTATGAGCTATACAAAGGTAGAAAACCAAACATTTCTCATTTGAGAGCCTTTGGCTGCAAGTGTTTTGTTTTAAACAATGGGAAAAAATCACTTGGAAAATTTGATGCTAAAGCTGGTGAAGCAATTTTCCTTGGATATTCATTACATAGTAAAGCATATAGAGTTTTCAGTAAAAGAACAATGTGCATGGAAGAATCTATACATGTGATTTGTGATGAGTCTAATCCTTGAAAAGAGGAAAAGAAGTGTGATGTAGATGCAGGTCCTTTGGAAGAATTTATTCAGCTTAATGATTCCAAAATTAAGGAGAAAGAAGAACCAAGTGCTGAAATGAAACCATCAACACCTGTTTAAAAGCCAAAAGATTGGAGAACAATAAGAAATCTCTCACTTGATAACATAATAGGTGAAGATTCAAAGGGAGTATCTACTAGATCTTCATTAAGAAATCTATGTTGTAATATGGCTTTTGTTTCTCAAATTGAACCTAAGAATATTGATCAAGCCTTAGTTGATGAACATTGGATGCATGCCATGCATGATGAGTTAAATCAATTCAAGAGAAATGAAGTTTGGGAACTTGTTCCTAGACCATCCTCTGTCAAACCCATTGGCACAAAATGGATTTTTAGAAATAAACTTGATAAGAGTAGAATCATAGTCAGAAATAAAGCTAGATTGGCTGCAAAAGTTTACAACCAAAAAGAAGGCATTGACTATGAGGAGACCTATGCTCCAGTTGCAAGATTGGAAGCCATTAGGTTGTTGCTTGCATATGCATGTTTAATGGAGTTTAAACTTTTTCAAATGGATGTCAAAAGTGCCTTTTTAAATGGATACATTGAGGAGGATATATATGTTGAACAACCTCTTGGTTTTACTGATTTTAAACATCCTAACTATGTTTTTAAACTTAAAAAGACCCTTTATGGCTTAAAGCAAGCTCCCAGATCTTGGTATGAAAGACTAAGCAAGTTTCTGCTTGAACAATCTTTCACAAGAGGTTATGTTGACAAAACCTTGTTCATCAAAAGGCATAAGAGTGATATCTTATTGGTTCAAGTATATGTTGATGATATAATTTTTGGTTCAACTAACCATTTGTTGTGTAAGGAATTTTCTAAAGCTATGTAGAAAGAATTTGAAATGTCAATGATGGGAGAATTAACATTCTTTCTTGGACTTCAAGTGAAGCAAATAAAGAATGGAACTTTTCTCAATCAATCCAAGTATTGCCTTGAAGTGATCAAAAAGTTTGAAATGGAGAAAAGTAAAGATGATGCTACTCCAATGACAACATCAACCTATCTTAATTCAGATGAAAATGGAAATAGGGTTGATGAGTCAAAATTTAGAGGAATGATTGGATCATTATTATATTTGACAGCTAGTAGACCAGACATAATGCTTAGTGTGTTCTTGTGTGCAAGATATCAAGCAAATCCCAAAGAGTCATACCTAACAGCAGTCAAAAGGATCCTCAAATATCTCAAGGCTACACTAAAAGTTAGCCTTTGGTATCCCAAAGGTGCTTTAATTAATATTAATGGTTATTCTAATTCTGACTTTGCAGGATGTAAGTTAGATAGAGAAAACACTAGTGGAACTTGTCATCTACTTGGAAGTTCATTGATCTCATGGCATTGCAAGAAACAATCTTGTGTTGCTTTGTCAACTGTTGAAGCTGAATATATCTCAGCTGGAAGTTGTTGTGCACAAAGGCTATGGTTGAAGCAATAATTACAAGATTTTGGAGTTGAATTGAAAGAAATACCTTTGCTATGTGACAACACAAGTGCTATCAACATTTCAAAGAATCCAATAATGCACTTAAGGACCAAACATATTGAGATAAGGCATCATTTTCTCAGAGATCATGTTCAGAGAGGTAATATCAAAATTGATTTCATTGACACTCGTAATCAATTGGCTGATATATTTACTAAACCATTGGCTAGAGATAGATTCTATGCTCTTAGAAACATGCTAGGAATCTTGGATGAATCTAATCTATGTTAGCTTGAATGTTGTACGCCTTTCATCTGAAATAATTTGTCAAATGAATCCTTCATCACAAATACTTATAAATTTCCAAGTTATGCTACATAAATCCTGTTATATCTGATACTTGCTCTGTAATAATCGATTAAGTTTCTCATTAATCGATTAAAATCACTTAAATCATAATTCAGAGTGAAATATGAGCTTATGTAATCGATTACATAAACAAAATAATCGATTATTCTTCATAGAAACTCATTTTCAGAAAACTGAATGTTTCTGTAATAATCGATTAAGAGTCAAATTAATCGATTACACTAATCATAAACTTTTTTACAAAGTGAAAGTTTACTAGAATAATCGATTACAATGAATGGTAATCGATTAAAATGCTGAGAATCAATTTTTCTAAATTTAAAACCTTCTGGAATAATCGATTACATGTCGGATTAATCGATTACACAAGCTTCTATCTGTTTCTAAAATTCAAACCTCTCTGTGATAATCGATTAAATCATAAAATAATCGATTACACTTTGTCTTCTACCTGTGAATTTTACAAAAATAATTGATTATTGTATCTGCAGAATGTGATTTTGCTTACAAATTAATCGATTACACAAGGAAAATAGTCGATTATTCATGGAGTTACTGCAAAATCTGACAGATTTTCTTGGAAGTTGTAACTGCCCAACTCCCACCTAATTCAAATTTAAATCCTCTGCAATGAGTTAATTCATTCTAACAGCTCCTTAATTCAAAATTCAAATTCTTGGAGCCTAAGAATCTCTATAAACACACCCTATTGTGTAGGAAGAATTCACACATACCTTCATTCAGTTTTATACCTGAATTGATCAAGGTGTTTTACACTTGTGTCAAAGGTTCTATGGATGGGATTCTGAGGTCCCAAGTAAATGGAGTTGCCATGGAAATAACTCCAGAAGTATGGGAGGCATGTTGATTCCAAGTGGAAATTCATGAAGATTGGAAGCCTTTGCCAAGATTTGTTTTGAGCTTCAAACATGCTTGAAGACTTGGAATTCTATGTAAAAGGAAAGTCATCTGATTGATCCATGCATTCATTCATTCATTCATTCATGCATGTCATTCACTGGATCATCAGGTGTTTTCTTTCCTTAACTGATTGGTTGTAATTTTGTTTACAAATTTGTGTTGTATTGACTATTGTAATTTTGATTCTTAAAGCTTGGGACTAGAGAAGGGTTCTTTAGCTTAAAGATCAGAGTAGTGTTCTCTGGATCTTTCTCCTTAGATTTCTAATAGAGTTTTAGATTTCTATTCTTTATCTAGGGTTGATAAAGGGGAGGTTCTTGTAAAAGCTTGTAAGAATATTTTTATAATAGTGGAACTCTAACCTAGTGTTGGTTGGAAGAAATTGGATGTAGCTTCATGATTTGAAGTGAACTAGTATAAATTGTTTGTGTTCTTGTTTCTATTCTCATCTTATTAATTTTCTTGTATTCTTTGAATCATATTCATTGCACAACAAGTTTGGTTTTGATCTATTGAATTCTTGGACTGAGCTATTTGATTGAGTAAAAGGTTTCTTGGTTTTAAAAGTGATAAAGATCCTAAAAACTCTGATTTGAAATTGATTTTAAAATACCAAGGTTCAACCAATTCACCCCCCTCTTGGCTGTTGTGAAGTATTCCTATTATTTTCAAGGCAGTGGCTGATATTTCATTTGAGGGTGAGAGAAAGTTTGAGGAGGAGGCTGAGGGGTACAATAGAGTAGAAACCTATAGGGGAATGTTGATTGATCCCCAAATGAGGCTAAAACTTAGGCTTAGCACTGGCCCCATGACCCTTGAAGACAGACTCCTTCACTATATTATCACATATATTCTCACTCCTAGAGCCACAAACCATGCCCAAGCCACTGATGATGACCTACAACTAGTGTATGGTCTCAAGAATTCAATTCAGATAAATTGAATTCTCATTCTTGAGGAGATCATGTTGAAGTCCAAGAGGCTTATGAACTATCCTTTTCCCTATGTTGTACTCATCTCTAGATTCATAGATTACTTCAACATAGATGTTTCTAATGAAGTGGTGGACAACACCAATTAAAGCAACAGTCTTATCAAGGAGAAGCATCTAGCCAAACTAGGGATGATGAAGACTCCTCAGGGATGGCAAATGGTTGGCCAATAGGTTGCTCCTGCTGCTGCTGCTGAAGAAGATGCTGAAGAAGGAGGCTCTACTCAACCTGCCTATAGTCCATTTGAATCCTTAATGATTCAAAAGATGGATGGCCTACTGTTTCTTCATCATGAACATAGGGCTGAGACCAATGCAGCCTTAGAGGAAATTAAATCTAGGCTAGAAAGTATAGAAACAACTCTAATGTTTGATAATTCTAAAACTTTCTAGGTTATAAGCCTTGTATTTCCTCTTTTATCTTTATTTTATGTTTTCTTAAGCATTGTACTGGTTCCCTCTTGATTAATGAAGTTATTTCTGTTTCTCCTACTTGTTAGCCACTGTTCTGTTTAATTTTTTGACTTTGATAAGCCAAATAGGGGGAGAAATGGTTGATTGATTGTGTGATTGAGTGTGCTCTGCATTATACTCTGTTCTACCCTGTTTTTCTGCACATTTTTTTGCACAAATCAAAAACTGAATGGATTGTTAAATTTAGGAGGAGCTACGTAATCAAATGAACAAATTAAGTCACCTATACAAGTTAATGAATGATGAATAAAGCAAGCAGATATCTTAACACTTGTTCTTGGCAAAAAGTCTGTGATTATTTTCAGGTTTGAAAAAGCTTAAGTCTTCTATTTGATTCCCTCAAAGAACTTCAAGTCCAACAAATTATCAATCAGGAATTTGGCATGTTCAAAGCCAAAAAGGGGGAGATTGTTAGATATAGGGGCAGCATCATGAAGAGTGAAAAACATTGATTCAAGAAATGTGTTTTGAGCTTTCAACATGCTTGAAGTGCCTTGAAGTTTTGTAATTGATTCAAGTGTAAGAGAAAGGCAATCTGATTGATCCTTGCATTGCATTCATTCATTCATTATTAAGTTTAAATGGTTTTCATTAAATCATCAAAGGTTTTATCTTTTTGGGTTAAGGTTTGAATCTAATTAAAAGGTTTTTGCAAAAATGTTTTTTTTTACTGTTTTAATCGATTACTTAATGATATAATCGATTATTTTGTTCTTCGTTCAATCTAGAAAAACCTTTATGAACAAATTAATCCATTATCTATCAGATTAATCGATTATTTGACCTTTGATTGAAAATAAACTGCTTTGTTAAAGGTTTTAATTGATTACTTACTTAGTGTAATTGATTACATAGTTAAAAGATGATTTTAAGCCTTGTTGTGATAATCGATTACCATTATCAGTAATCGATTACATAGTTCATTTGGAAAATGCTTGCTTTCTGATTTAATCAATTTCCAAAATCCATAATCGATTACACAGTTCATTTTGTGAAACATAACTTTTTGTCTTAATCGATTACATCTCGGTTTAATCGATTATTTTGCTCGTTGCTGAAACCCAGAAAGCTTCTTTAACATTTTAATCGATTAAGTGATAATTTAATCGATTACATAAGAATTTTAATCGATTATTAGGCGCGTTTAATCGATTACAATTAGTTACAAATTCTGTTATAAATAAGATTGAAGGCTTGACTTGTTTAACAACTTGATCACTTCGTATTTATGAGTATACACAAGCCTTCTAAGCATTTTCTAAGTGATTTTCTCAGTTTTTTTACTTCTTGCTTCATTCAAAACATCAATGGGTCTTTGAATGATTCTTGAGCAAGATTCTTTTCAAGGTTAAGGAAAAGCATGATCTGATTTAGTTTGCTACTCAACCTGATTTGGTAATTCATGTGCATAACATTCATTGAATCACCAGGTTGTCTCTCTCCTTAATCTTTGTGTGTAAATTTGGTTTTGAATTCTTGTTATATTTGGCTATTGTTAAGTAGGTTCTTCTTGCTTGGTTCTAGAGAATGGTTCTCTAGCTCAAGAACAGAGTAGTGTTCTCTGGTTCTTGCTCCTTAGAATTCTAATAGGGTTTTAGATTTCTATTCTTTATCTAGTGTTGATAAAGGAGAGAGTTTTGTAAAAGCTTGTAAGAACAGAAATTTATAATAGTGGATCTCTAACCTAGTGTTGATTAGAAGAAACTAGATGTAGCTTCAGTTGTGAAGTGGACCAGTATAAATTGGTTGTGTCTTTAATTCTATTTCTCTAATACTCATGTTATTATCATTGATTCTTTGATTCATATCCATTGTCCAACAAGTTCTGTTTTGATCTATTGATTTCTTGGGCTGAGTTATTTGATTGAGTAAAAAGATTTCTTGGTTTTGAAAGAGATAAAGATCCTGAACTCTGATTTGAATTAATTTTAAAATTCCAAGGTTTTAACCAATTCACCCCCCTCTTGGTTATTGTGAGTATTCCTATTATTTTCATAAAATCAATCCAAATTCAAAAAAAAAAAAAAAAAACTCAACAACAAGGTCATTTGTGTTAGGATTTCAAGGTCTCACACTCTTTAATAGTGAGTTATCTTGGAAAGAAGAAAAGAGTGAAATGAGAGTGTTTTGTGTTGTGGTTTAGTGATCGAGGTCGTACTCAGTCAAATTAATACAATTAAATGCAGTACTAGGAAGTGACTCCTAGGTTGTCTCTCAAGGATCAATTGTCTGCGTTAGGGATTAAACGTGTAATGGGGGGATTTTTAACAGAATGCAAGAATATCTAAATTAAAACAGAAATGCTAAGTAATTGCAGTGATTAATTAAACAAGTCAGACCTTTGAACAGATTGCGCCTCTAATATCCTCGGTTCACAAGAGATAATCTATCCTAACTTAATCCAGATT
>PYAF01004009.1:153995-167320 GCA_007407185.1 Glycine tomentella | reverse complement strand
AAGATTACTAAATCAATCAACTCAGAATCATTAAGCATGACTCTAATTCGAAAACAATACAGAACAGAAGCCCAACAAGGAAGAACCAAGCAGAATAGAATTAGAAGAACAAAGAACCTCCATTGAAGGTCTGCAATCTGTCCTAGGGTCCAACCCTAGGATTTAGCCTTCCATGAATTCGAAAATTGCAACAGAAACACGAATTAAATAGCAACTGAACATTAAACGAAATTAGCAGAGAACGAAATTCAAAAGTAGAAAACGAAAATTAACATAAACAAAAACGAAAATACTGGAAGCAGAAAACGAAAGCAAGATGAAGCAGAAATGAAAATAAACACTAGCAGAAACGAAATTGTATTCCGAAAACAAAAATCCAAACAGAAACAAAAACCATAAGCAGAGTACTCAACAGAAAATGAAAAACCTAAAACCCTAAAGAGAATAGCTGAGTCTTCCTATTTTGCATGGGCACAGTATTCTAAATACTAGTTTCTGTGACCTCTCACAAAGAAAATGGGCTTTTCCTAACAGTTTTGGCCCAGGAATTCACTAAAGAAAAATAAAACGAAAATAAAATGTTGATGTGGAAAATGATGCTGATGCTGATGTGGCACTCCAATCTTCAAGTCCATGAATTAATTCCAAGCCCAATTAATTATTAAACTGCCCTGAAAATATAAATTGGAATAATTAAACTCAAAAAAAATCCAATTTAGTTAATATCTGAATTATCGGTCCAATTAAATCCTAAATGAGAAATAGTGCAAAATATAAACGAATAAACACAAATCAGGGATTAAAATGAGTACAAAAAGGTGAGAAAATAAAGGTAAATAGTGACTCATCATTTAGTTTAGGATCAATAAAACTAAGTAAATGACTCTTCATTTTCTTTCTATTCACATCTCATCACTTTCTAAGCTTGCCTACTCTATTCTCATCACTCAATGCTCACTTATCTTAGCCTAAACACTCTAAAACTTATTTTTCATACCTAAATTATACAAAGTTTTCACATACATAACCATAATCATATATACAAACATCACAAACAATTACCTCATAATTAATTAATTACAAATAATTAAATTTAATTTAATTACTCTTACAATTTAATTAAAACCACTTAATCAAATATTATGAAAACATAGCTTTACAACCTATGGTGAATTATGTTTTAAAGGACAATAATTTATTTTCAAATATATGTTAATTCAAATTTTGTAGGTAACCTTAACCTAATAAAAACTACTATAGGTTATGTTTGCACTTACAGAAGAAATGGTAAGTTGATTATCCATATTACAGACTATTTTAGTTTTATCTGCTATAAAAGCTGAATATATGAAATCTAATGAAGCATGTAATGATGTTATATGGATTGAAAGATTAATTGAAGAACTTGTGCACAAGAAGCAAAATACTTTTGTGTACTATGGAAGTTAAAGTATCTTGTACATTATAAGGAATTCATGCTTTCATTATAGAACATAGCACATAAATATTAATTTGTTCAAGAAGTAATAAACGAAAGGAGAGTGAATATGTGCACAAGATTCACACCAAAGATAACCTATTAGATGTTATGACAAAGTCAATAAATACAAACAAGTTTAGATATGGTGTCAGTCCTTTTGTATCCTATAAAAAATGTAACCAACAAGGAACAAGTAAGGTAAAAATTAAGGCCTCGTTTGAGGTGGTTTCTTGTTTTTAGTTTTTGAAATTTTTAAAAATCAAAATCAACTTTAATTTTGAGTTTTAGTTTCAATTTACTCTTTGTTTTCAGTTTTTAAGATAGTACAAATTGAAGATAAATAAAACGAGCCAACTATTTTTTCTTTTCTCGCTCTACTATAAAATAATGGGAATGACAGAGGTAGCAGGATGGGAGTGACCACGGTGATGATGGTGGCGATAATGGTGGAGGTGGAATAATTGCGGTGAAGATGGTGGCAATGGTGATTGTGACAATAGTATCGGTGTAATGGTGATGATTATGATTCAAAAAATAGACCGATCGGACCTGTCGAACTGGTTCGACAGCAAATTAGATATTTGACTGGGTTGAGTTGTCTATCGGATTGACCATGCATTGAACCTGGTGCAACCCGGTATGAATTGATTGGATTTACGGTTAAATCGATGACCCATTGACTCGAGTCAGGTCATACCCAAAGGAGGAAACATGTTGGATCATATAGGTTAATTAAGGTTAGATATAAAGTTTTAATTTTTTCTAATAAAGAATGGGTCATGCGAGTCAATTAGTGACCCACTGATTTGATCATTGACCCAGTGACCCAATGTGTTGACCCAATCATCAGTTCGATTCTTAAAATTATAAGTGGTGGTGGGGTGGAATAGTTACAACAATGGCTACAAAGATGATGGAAACAAATGAATGGTGGCATTAGTGGCAGCAGTGGTGGTGGTGGTGACAATGATGATGGAGATGACAAAATGATGGTAGTGGTGGTGGTGGTGGCAATGGTCGTGATGGTGATGGCGGCGATGTAGTGGAGGTGGAAGTGACAAAGGTGAGCTGTGGTGGCAATGACTACGATGGTGGAATGGTGATGGTGGTTGTGGTGAAATAGTGGCAGTGGAGATGACAACGACGGTGTGGTGGCAACAATGGCAGTGGCAGCGACGAGAGCAGTGGTTTTGGTGGTGATATGGTGATGGCAGATATAATGTGTTTTTTAAAACTAAAAATAAAATTCACAAAATCCTTTTTCTTAATTTTGATAATGAATATAAAATTATTTTGAAATTTAGTTAAAAACTAATAAAGTTCCATTTTTTACCCAACGCATTTGTTTAAAAATTGCATTTGAAAATTGAAAATAAAAAACTCACAACCGACAAATGAGACCTAAGTGGGGTGTATTGAATTAGGATTTTAAAGACTATTTTAGCATTAAAAAGTCTTGTGGGTTTAAAGATTATGTAGGAATATTATGACTTATCAAATTCTTTACAAGACTTTATGATAATTTGGATTTTAATGAATTTATGTAATAAGAATTTAAAGGATTTGAAATGACTTTATAGATGTATAAGATTTGAAAGAATTTTGTGAATTTTAAAAAACACATTCAAAAAATTACAAGAGTTAGTGAAAATAATAATAAGAAATGATGAGGTTTTCATAAAAAAAAAGTGAAACCAATATAGTTATTTGTAATCTTTTAATAGCTAAATTGATTTTAGCTTTATGTTATCTTATACTAGCATTTCTTGCAATAACATTTTCTCATTCTCACTTTTGGATTTGAGCAATAGATTTAAAATGATACGTTGGTTTTCTAATTTTTTAATACTACAATTATTTCATGATAAATCCAATGACATGTTTAAATTGGGTAGAAGGGAGTGGTGAGGGTGAAAAAATTGTATGAGGGTTATTGAGTTATGTGCATTACTAAAAAAATGATTTTTTGCGACAGTTCTAAGGGGTTTTTTATGACGGTTCTCAAACCGTCTTAGAAGGTTTAATTTCTAAGACGATTTTCCAAAGAACCGTCTTAGAATGTCTTTAAAAAATAAAAAAATTGAGAATTCTAAAATGGTTTTCTCAAACATTCTGAGACGATTTTTCAGAGAACCATCTTAGAATATCTTTATTTTAAAAAATTGAGAATTCTAAGACGGTTTTCCAGAGAAAAAAAGTCTTTATTGAGTTATACTTTAGCTAAGAATGAATAAAACTAGTGAGTGAAAGGATGTGAGGCAGAGTGAAAAAAAGTAAGGAAAATAAACATAATGACATTTAGCTTACAGGTTTAGCGTAGGATATAGATTCAATTATCTTCTTAATTACATCAACTGGTAAATAGTGCCTTGACGTATCTGCAAGAAAAAGAAGAAAAAAAAACATAATTATCAACAGAGCCTCATAACATAGCACATGGTCAATTAAAAACTTAGATGATTAAGAAAACTTAAGTATCCACGCAATGCACCAAAAACAGTTTTTGCCTACAATAAATAAAATCACAAAAACTTAGATGATTAATGGTCAATTAGAAATGACAAATATTAAAGAAATAAATAGATAAACCGCATATAGAACTTTATTTATTTTTGTCCATTAACTGTAAGAAGTGAAGCATAATACCGTAAAGAGTCTTTATCAGAGGGTTCATACCATTGTATAAGTTTTCCCTGATCCAGTTTGGCCATAAGCAAATTTACACACATTATATCCATCTAGAACTGATCTTATAAAGGATTGAATGCCAGAGTATACCTCTACTGCATTATTCAATTTAATATCATTAGTACAACATTAGAATGTTCACATAACAACTAAAAAGGGAGAAACTGTGATAACATTGACATTAATGATTTCCTAACTTAATTTCAATTTTTAGATGTTTGCAAATTAACAACAAAATTGTAAGAGATATTGTTGTTTCTTCAGTATGTCCTAAAACCATGAACAATTTTAAGAAATACAATGCTGCAGCCAATTAATTATCAAGAATAACATTTTAAGCCAATCATACTTGTTGATAAAAATAACCTTTAATTCATTTACAAGGTCAGCTATAATTAAATTATATGGTACTAAATAAGCAGGCAACTTGATATGGGTCTGGAAACAAAATGCAACCACCAATATTATTTTGTAAATCCTAAG
This sequence comes from Glycine tomentella, assembly GCA_007407185.1. Lineage (NCBI taxonomy): Eukaryota > Viridiplantae > Streptophyta > Magnoliopsida > Fabales > Fabaceae > Glycine > Glycine tomentella. Next base: position 162,669 of record PYAF01004009.1, on the reverse strand, counting down.
ATGACTTAATGCGAACAAAAGAGTAACAATAGATAAATATGTTGAAAGCAATGATACGCATTAGTATTCCAATTACCTTAAAGCCCTTACGGCTGTGACCCAGCTAAGCTCACTAGATGGAATCAGACCAAGACAAACTCTATCAGCAACGCTTTGTAAAATGAAAAAATCAACAGATTCCATTAAATTATTTCTTTCTACATACATCAATTAGTGTCAAGTATCGATGCACCCATTTTCCTCAGACATGACACTTTTATAGTGAGTGTTCAATGACTCATTGAAAAAACTGAACAACAAAGTAAACAGTTCATTGATTACATGTTTACTTCCTTTTATTTATCTTTTACCAAACAAGGGGATAAAAAACTTCCTTTTTCTATTTACCTAATTTTTGTCCAAACAAGGTGTTATGGATATTTGGAATGAGTCAAGTCATTAGAGGCCCAACAAGACCTAGTCAGACGATTCTGTTTAACAGTTCTAATAGTGAGAAGGTGGCAATAACCGTTCAAAGCCATGATCACCAGTTTTCCGGGATTCTCAGTACGTTTCGTGGGTGATATCTTCTAACTGATTCCCAGGTAAGCGATTATAAATATGAGCACTTCCAATGGAGTAAGGTACACACATTCTGACTCTCTTCTCCTTACACACAATGCACACACCCCACGTCCAATTGTAGTGTTCTTGTGAGCATTGTGATCTTCTTCCCTGAGGTGTTTTACCATCATAGACATCCTCAGAGAGAGAGAGTTTGATCCTATATCAATCGCCCAATATCATTGTTGGACATCTGTTCATAATGGATAAAACATTGGCGCCGTCTGTGGGAAACATTAAATTTCGATTCCCACCATACACGATGGTAAATACTGTAAAATATGGGAACACTTCACACTTAACCAAGAGGGGGGGGGGGTGAATTGGTTAGACTTGGTAATTTAAAAATTTTCTTGATCAAAATCAGTTTTTCCCTTTTTGGATCTTTATCACTTTTGTAACCAAGAACCTTTATCCCAAACTTCAATCCAAGAAATGTAATGCTTCAAGAATTTGATAGATAACAAAAAATCACAAGCAAGAAAGATAAATTCAACCAAATATGCAGAATTAAAACAACACACAGAGAATTATACTGGTTCACTTCAAGCATTATGAAGCTACATCCAATTTTTTTTACCTCAACACTAGAGTAGAGTTCCACTATTGTAAATTTCAGTTCTTACAAGTTATTACAAGCCTCTCTTTATCAACCCTAGACAAAGTTCAAAAATTTAAAACACTATTAGATTCTTAAAGACCAACCCAAACTCAGAACACTACTCAACAAACCCCCTAGAGAAACACTATCTCTAGATTACAAGCAAGAAACTCATTTACAATAGACAAACCAACACAAAATTCAAAAGAGAATTGCAACTTCAAAGAATAAGGAAAGAGGTCACCTGATGATCCAAAGAATGATATGCATAAGAATGATTTCACCAGGTTGAATGCAAAAAACAAACTCAGAACATAACTTTCCTTAAGCTTTGAAAAGAGAAAATCTTGCTTCACTCATCCCTTAAAGACCCATAAGAGTTTTATGGAAGCAAGAACTCAATGAACCCAGAAATATCACTTAGAGAATGTTTAGAAAGCCTTAGAATGCTCAGAATACGAATTATTCAAGTTAGGAAATCAGCTGAGCATGGGTTCTATTTATAGTGATATTTGTAACCGTCTGTAATCGATTAAAAGCGCTCCTGTAATCGATTATTTAGCACTTGTAATCGATTACATACGCTCCTGTAATCGATTAAACCGTTCATAATGATTTTGGGTAGCTATAACGAACAATTTAATCGATTATTCCGACGCGTAATCGATTAAATCCGGCATGATGAAAAATATGTTTGAACTACGTAATCGATTACAATAATTGGTAATCGATTAAATCCGGCACTATGAAAAATATGTTTGAACTACGTAATCGATTACAATAATTGGTAATCGATTAAATCCAGCACTATGAAAAATATGTTTGAACTACGTAATCGATTACAATAATTGGTAATCGATTAAACCAGAGATATGGTATTTTCTAATTAGCTTATGTAATCGATTACGACTTGGTGGTAATCGATTAAAAGAGTCACTAAGGCAGATTATATGTGATCAAAGACAAAATAATCGATTATTCCGATAACGTAATCGATTAAACTGTTCTTGAAGAATTTCCAGAAAACATCAAGAACAAAATAATCGATTCTTTGCCCATTATAATCGATTAAACTAGTGAAATGCTATTTTTCCAAAAACACTTAGTTTATTTCAAAAACTTAAAACAATTTACCAATGCCTTGTGATTTAATTCTCAAACTTATGAATGATATGAATACAATGATTGGATCATCAGAAAACTTCATTCCTTTTACATTTGATCACAAGCTTTTCTTCAATGCTTCAAGGGCATGTTGAAAGGTCAAAACAATCCTTTCTTGAATCAAAGTTCTTTATGCTTCAAGCAATTCCCCCTCAAATCAACAATCTCCCCCTTTTTGGCTTTAAACATGCCAAATATGAAATTGAATAGCATTGGGTCTTGTGATTAAATTAAGGAGTCTTCATATAATTTTTCTGAGCTTTTTCAACACCTGAAAAATTCAAATCCTTTGCAAGAACATGTGTTAAAAGAATCTGTTTTTAACTTAGCATTCATTCACAACATATAATTGTTCAATGCAACCAATTTGAGCCATTAACTCCCCTAACTTTTGCAAATCATGCAGTTCAAATTTCAGTTCAAAAAATGCACAAAAAACAGGGGCAAATAGAGGCGTATGCAGAGCATTCTTAATTTCAATTTTTCTCCCCCTATTTGGCTTTTTAAAGACAAAAATTGCAAGGCACAGCGGATAAAAGTGAACAGAAACATAATTTTGCATTAATCAGTGGGATAAGGAGTACATAACAAAGCTAAAAAAACAAAAAAAAAAATAGAGTACAAATAATCAAAGATAACAAAGACTCTAAAAGTCTTTAGAATCATCCATCCTAAGGGTGGCTTCAATGTCATCTAGCCTTGCATTGATTTCTGTAAGGACCCTCACTGTGGCGCGGATGGCGCCAGATCCCGCGCTGATAGCGCTGGGATCCTTCAGCAGAAAACCCAGAAAGCTTCAAGATCATTTTAATCGATTACAATAGTTTATTAATCGATTACAAGGTTTATCTTGAAAAACCATGTGTCTCTGTCTTAATCGATTACGTATCGGAATAATCGATTAAATGGTTCGTTCTTGAAACTCAGGACGTTTTATAAACATTTTAATCGATTACTATCTTGTTTTAATCGATTACATATGCTAAATAATCGATTACTGGGGCATGATTAATCGATTATTTTCAGTTAAAAAGCTGTTATAAATAGAACCTCTCAGGCTGAGGTTTGTAACTTTTGAGTATTTTGAGAATTACGAATTGTAAGCAATCACAAATGTTCTGAGCCTTTATTAGTGATAATTCTGAGATTCTAAACACTTAGAAGCTTTACAAATTCGCATGAGTTAGTGAATCAAGAAGAAAAAGCTTCATTCTTCATTCAAAGATTCAGGAAAGGTATGCATTGAGTTAGTAATCTGTTATTCAACCTGAATATCATTCATTGTTCATTCATTCTTGGATTATCAGGTGATATCTTTCCTTGTTCTTTGATGGTGTAAACTGTTCTTTGAATTTTCGTAAAGATTAGTCTATTGTAAATGAGTTTCTTGCAAGTGTAGAGATAGTGTTTCTCTAGTTTTTGCTGAGTAGTGTTCTTGGCAAGGGATTTGGTCTCTAAGAGTCTAATAGGGTTTTAGACTTCTGAACTTTATCTAGGTTGATAAAGAGAGACTTGTATAATTGCTTGTAAGGATATTTTGCAATAGTGGAACTCTACTCTAGTGTTGAGTAGAAGAACTGGATGTAGCCTTATAGGGTTTGAGGTGAACCAGTATAAAATCTATGTCAAATCTTTCTCTTAATCTCATCATCTTATAATTACTTTGTTTGTGAATCAATATCATTGCTCAGAATTCTATACTCTGTTTTCTATTCTTTGTGGAAAGGGAATTTGATTGAATATTGATTGTTGGTATTGAAACAATTTTGAAAGTGATAAAGATCCTATGGTAACTCTGATTTTAAAATTTTAATTGGACAAGGTTCAACCAATTCACCCCCCCTCTTGGTTGTTTTGAAGTGTTCCTTTGTTTTTCAGTAGAGACTCCCTTTGATACTTCACCAATGATGTTATCTAGTGAAAGATCTCTTTTGTGGTTCTCCACTCTTTAAGCCTTTGACTTGGAGTTGATGGACCTTCTTCAGCACTAGATTCATTTTTCTCATTGATTGACATCTTCTCAAGCTTAATGTTCTGTTCTATTTGACCTGCATCTTCATCACAAGCTTTTTCTTCTTTTGAGGGGTTAGATTCATCACAAATTACATGGACAGATTCTTCTATGCACATGGTTCTCTTGTTGAAAACTCTATATGCCTTGCTTTGTAATGAATATCCAAGAAATATGGCTTCATCAGCCTTTGCATCAAACTTTCCTAGTGAACCGATAGCTACCATCACCTCGGCCCGTGTTCAGAAGTTCTTCGAGAGAAGCATAATATCCAAATTCGGGATCCCGACAGAGATCGTCACAGATAATAGAACTCAATTCACCGATAAGCGGTTCGGGGAAATGATGTTCGGCTTCCATATCAAGCATCATTTTTCATTAGTGGAGCACCCGCAATCTAACGGACAGGCCGAGGCTGCTAATAAAGTTATTCTGGAAGGACTCGGGAAACAATGCACGAGGCCGGGACCAATTAGGTAGAATAGTTGTATTACGTCCTATGGGCACACAGAACCACGACTCAGACATCCATTCAGGAAACCTCGTTCAGAATGACCTACGGATGTGAGGCTATGATACCAGTAGAAATTGGACGGCCCTCTTGGAGAAGAAGATTTATACTCAAGGAAGGCGAAGACGTAAACAATGAGGCATTGGCCAACGAACTCGATTTAATAGAAGAGACCCGAGCTAAAGCGCATCTTCGGGATATGGCCACAAAGCAGCTCGTGGCTACAAGATTCAAAAAGAAGGTCAGACCAAGAAGCTTCAAGGAAGGTGACCTAGTCCTACGCAGGGCTGACATTGGAAACAAGAATGCCCAGGATGGGAAACTGGCAGCTAATTGGGAAGGACCGTTCCAAGTAACGTAGAACCTCGGTCAAGGGGCATATGTATTGGAAACTCTTGATAAAAAAGCAATCAAGCGCACGTGGAATGCCGACAAGCTGAAAACGTACTACAATTAAAGATATGAAGTCACGAGCCTCACTACAAGCCGGATATAGGCTTAGTTTTTATTCAAGTGTTATCTTGCTCATCATTCATGTGTTTCCCGTTAATTGAGAGGAGGGGTGGGGGCTGAGTGTTTTGACACCTCCACTTCATACCAATCTCTTTCATCGGGATCATGAATACGAATAATTTCAATGTTTATGAATAAACTTCAATATTTGTGAATAAAATTTTCTTTCAAGGAAATATTATCCACGCATATATAACATATACCATCCCAAGTGATTCCGAGGTGTCTCCAAACCCCGATCAGGTTGGCATGGTCCCTAGTGGCTGTGTTACACCAAGTATTACTTGGGATAAATCCGAGAATCGAATACCGACATGTAATTCGAACAATATTATACTTGGCCGTTGGAGCCAAACAAATACACATGCGCATACGAAACATAGTTCTAAATTAGAACACAATATTATAAAGTCAAATTGTACTGTTGTAAAGATTGTACGAAAATTGCAAATAAGGCCGAAAAACCCGACCCATCAAATAAAAGAAAAAAATTACAAGTTAAACCGGCATTCTGACCCTGTAAACCTCGCCGGCGCTTCCAGGAGCTGAGATCTCTTCTACACCAACCTTAGGAACGTCTTCAGCTTCAACGACAGAATCTTCTTGTTCGCTGTAGGGATCAACCACACCATCACGTGCATAGGATTGGAAGTGCGCTCCTTCGGTATTCAAGGTAATTTCGACGTTAAGGCATTGGACTTGCGCCAAGGCATTGTTGAAAGATTCCTCGGCCACGGACGCCATCATCTCCTAAAGCTCAGCCGCCTCCTTCTCTGCCCTCAAGAGCTTGGAGCCGGCTTCTTTAATCTCTGCTTGCGCTCCCTTGTACAAAGTTTTTACCTCATTCAGGTTTTCGGTCATGAGGGCGGCCTTCGCCAAAGCTTGTTGAAGTTCAGCATGGGCGATGAGAAGATCGTGCTGGGACCTCTCCCGAGTCACCCGCAGCTCCTCGACGGCTATCAGATCTTCCTTGACCTTCTGGTTCTCGGCCAAGGAAGCATCGAGCTCCCCTTGATCCTCTGGGACTCGGCCAAGGACGCAGTAAGCTCCTTTTTCTTCCTAATGTACCTTGTCTTCAGAGTAACTAGACTCTCAACAAGGGAGGCGGTCCTGAAGGCGTGAAGCTGCATCTGACTGAGCTCATTCATGAGTTCCTCAGAGAAGGGGGTTGAGTCAGAGAGGTGCCTAGGGGCCCGAAGGAAGGGGAAAAGATCCTCAGTACCCTTTTCCCAGAGATACCCGGGCGTCAGCATCGGAGCCTCGGGGACCAGGGCGAGGCATCCACAGCAGCTGGGATTTCGACAGCAGGTGCGCCGAGAGGAGAAGAGGCGTCGATAACCAGGATGGCAGTCAAGGGGGTCGGTGTGGCATCGACCGGGGTAGCCTCAGCAGGTTCGTTCAGGATTGGTTTCGAAATCTTCCTCCTCTTAAGTTTGGAGAGGTAGCGCAGGGGACGACTAGCGCCCATGGCCGGGTTGGAGCTACAGTCGGGTTGGAGGGGCCGAAAGTCTTGCTGGACCGAGATCTCAAGTCACCGGTCTGATCTTCCATTGCAATAGCTACGACAAAGTAAAAGAAACAGTCAGTTATTATCATAAGAAATAAAGATCAAAATATACCACGTTTGAAGCTTGGGACTAACGTTAATGTGTGAGAGGTGCAACGCCCGAAATACCCTGAGATTCTCGGAAGCTGTCAATCCAGATCACCGAATAGGCATCCGCATCTGAGAGAATCGTTTCTTCACGTTGATAAAAGGAAGGGGGAGACTCGTGGTTAGCGCGGGTCTAGTAGAGTGGGAATCTCCACTTCACTGCGGGGCATTCCGGCCCAAGGAGGAAGAAGAGTTGTTTGCCCAGCTTGGCAGACACTTTGAAATAATTGTTTTTAAAATTTTTAATGGACTCAGCAAAGATCGGGAAGAGTTTGCAGCCGGGATGAATCCTCAAAGAAGTCCATCGCTTCCGACTGGCAGGTTCTCGGTCGGTTCGGCCGGTATGGACACTGAAATAATACAGGAAATCGGGAATCGTGCAAGAGATTCCTAAGTTTACACATAAATCCTCGAAGGATCTCATGAAGGCCCAACCATTAGGGTGAAGTTGAGAAGGGGCCAAGGTCAGATGCTTCAAGAGTTGCATCTCAAAACTGGACAACGGAAAGAGGACACCCAAGCTGGTAACCACATCCTTACAGAAGAAGAAGAAGTTTGGTTTGTCTTGCTCGGCACACAAACAGATGGGCTTGTGAGGGCCGGGCTGGCGAATCGAGAATCCTTCCTGATTCCCGATGGGGAGCATAACAATGCTCTCTGGACTTATGACCAAGGAGGTGTTGAGAACCTTATAGGTTACCCAAGAAAATTTAGATACTAAGAGAGGGGAAGGGCTTTCAGTTCGAGATCCTATTGACTGAGATTCTTCAACTATCTCCACCGATGGGGTGTCCATAGTGACCTACGATAAAATAAAAGGCAATGGTCAGTAAAAAAATACCTGGAGAAGCGACGGCAAAATTTGATGAAGCACTAGCCGACGCCGGAGCAGCGATGCATAGTGTAGGCACCACGGTCCCAAGTTCTTGTTCAGGAGCCGGTCCAGATACCCCTGTCCTTACAGGTATGGGTTGGGGAATGCCAACCAGATTATGCCGACACGCGTCCAGGGTTTCGTCAGCCTGTTGTCAAACCTCGAGCTAGCCAAAAATAGGAATCTATCCAGACACCTCGGACACGGCTCAAATTGGGTCCCAAGGGGAGGCTCCACAGGACGTGGCCCTAGGAACGAAGGAGTTTTTGTGACAAGTGGACCTAAAGGAAGGCCTGAAGGGATCATAGGAGGACCCTTAGACTTAGAAACGGAATTTACTACAACCTTCGGAGATGAAGGAGTTTTGGTTGAAGGCTTCTTGGAGGAATTAGAGCCTCCAGAGGGATATGCAGTAGACTTTTAGTCTTCTCCTCTTCTGGAACAGGGAGACCAAAAAACCAAAATGCAGAACGGGGGGAACTGTTTTATGAATGTGTGCTTCCTCCTCAGGAGTGAATCCCATTTCAAAGAAATAAGAAAGGATTCTTGATGTGTTGCAAACACATCTTGTTTTTAGTCTAGTTTTAGGTTAGAATTTGATTAAATACTTAGGTAAATAGCTTAGAATTAGTTGAGTTTAGTATTTTATTGTTTAAATCTAATTTCAATACCAATTGTGCAATTTCAGGTCAAAAGAGGAGAATAAATAATAAATGAAGCAAGTTCTGGAGTGTCACGCGTGT
>PYAF01004009.1:125978-139583 GCA_007407185.1 Glycine tomentella | reverse complement strand
TTAGCCAATATGCCTAACTATGCAAAATTCATGAAAGAGCTTTTGTCTAAGAAACACAAACTGCAGGATTGTGAGACCATAGCACTCACTGAGGAGTGCAGTGCCATCATTCAAAGAAAGCTTCCTCCTAAATTGAAAGACCCAGGAAGCTTTAACATCCCTATTGCCATAGGAAATATCAATGTAGGGAGGGCACTCTATGATTTAGGGGCTAGTATAAATCTAATGCCATTGTCAATGTGTAAGACCCTAGGTATATCTGAATTAAAACCCACTAGAGTTTCCTTGCAATTAGCAGACCGTTCTTTAAGGAAACCATCAGGGGTAATTGAGGATGTTTTAGTGAAGGTAGATAAATTCATATTTCTTGCAGACTTTATAGTCTTAGATATGGAAGGTGAAAGTGAAATCCCTCTGCTGTTGGGAAGGTCATTTTTAGCAACTGTTAGGGCCTTAATAGATGTGGAGCAAGGAAAGTTAGAATTAAGGATGGATAATGAGTCTGTTGTCTTCAATGTATTTGATGCCATGAAGCACCCGGTTGATGAACATGGTTGTTTTAGGCTGGATGTGTTGGATAATGTGATTTGTGCAGGCATGACAACAGGTATTACAACAGCTGGAGATGAAGAAGATGCAGAAGGTGCAACAAAATTTACTGCAGAAGAGAACATAGCAGCAACAACAAAAAATTCAGCAGCAGCAGAAATTGCTACAGAAAGGAGTGCTGCAGACCAAGAAGCCACAACTGGAACTAGTGAACTTGTACTAGAAAAGCTAGAGAAAAAGGAAGATGACATTCCAGCCAGAGCACCAAAAGTTGAGCTGAAAGAATTGCCTGAACACCTGAAATATGTGTTCTTAGGTGAGAATGAAACATATCCAGTCATAATCAACAGAGGGCTGGAATGGCATGAGGAAGAGAAGCTGTTAAAGGTACTCAAGGAGCAGAAGACAGCCATTGGCTGGTCTATCTCTGATCTTAAAGGTATAAATCCCTATTTTTGTACTCATAAAATTCTAATGGAAAATTTAATGTTAAACCTGTAAGACAACCACAAAGGCGACTCAATCCTACAATGAAAGAAGTGGTAAGAAAAGAGGTTGTCAAGTTGTTAGATGCAGGTATGATATATCCAATTTCAGACACAGCTTGGGTAAGTCTAGTCCAAACCGTTCCAAAGAAAGGGGGCATGACAGTCATCCAAAATGACAACAATGACTTGATCCCCTCAAGAACCATCACAGACTGGAGGATGTGTGTTGACTACAGGAGATTAAATGATGCAACCAGAAAAGACCACTTTCCTCTCCCTTTCATGGACCAAATGCTTGAAAGGCTGGCTGGTCATGATTACTACTGCTTCCTAGATGGATACTCTGGGTACAACCAAATCCCAGTAGCACCAGAAGACTAAGAGAAGACAGCCTTTACATGTCCATTTGGGGTGTTTGCTTACAGACGAATGCCTTTTGTACTTTGTAACGCACCTGCAACCTTCCAGAGATGCATGCTATCCATTTCCTCTGACATGGTAGAGAGAGGCCTTGAGGTATTTATGGATGACTTCTCTGTTTTTGGTCCTTGCTTTACTTCATGCTTAGCTAACTTAGCTAAGGTTCTAAAAAGATGTCAAGAGACAAACTTGGTTTTAAACTGGGAAAAATGTCATTTCATGGTTAGGGAAGGTATTGTGTTAGGCCATAAAATATCTGAAATGGGAATAGAGGTAGATAGAGCTAAATTGCTACTAATTGAGAAATTACCTCCTCTTATTAATGTGAATGGTGTTCGCAGCTTTTTAGGCCATGCAAGTTTTTACAGGAGGTTCATCAAGGATTTCTCCAAGATTTCAAAGCCATTAAGTCAACTGCTGGAGAAAGACACTGAATTTTGCTTCACTGATGCTTGTCTTGAAGCATTCAACACTTTGAAGCACAGACTCACCACTGCACCTATTTTAATAGCTCCGGATTGGAGTTTGCCTTTTGAACTCATGTGTGATGTTAGTGCTTATGCAGTAGGAGCAGTTTTAGGACAGAGAAAAGAGAAGCGCTTACATGTCATATATTATGCTAGCAAAATCCTAAATGAGCCACAAGTCAATTATGCCACCATAGAAAAAGAGATGCTAGCTGTAGTGTATGCTTTAGATAAGTTCAGGTCATATTTAGTAGGTTCTAAAGTGATTGTGCATACTAACCATGCAGCTCTTAAATTTCTGCTTAACAAACAAGATGCAAAGCCACGCTTGCTGCGTTGGATGCTTTTATTGCAGGAATTTGATTTGGCGATTAGAGATAAAGCTGGAGTAGAGAACAAGGTGGCTGACCACTTGTCTAGGATTCAGGAGGAAGACTTGCAAGATGAACCAGAGATTGAAATCAATGAGTCTTTTCCTGATGAGCAAGTGCTTGCAGTTCAACTCAGTCCATGGTTTGCTAACAAGGCAAATTTCAAAGCTGCTGGAATATACCAGACGATTTAACTTGGCAGCAGCGGAAGAAATTCCTACACGATGCGAGAAGGTATTTCTGGGATAACCCCTACTTGTACTTTCAATGCACTGACAATGTTATCCGCAGATGTGTAGCTGAAACCGACGTGTCGGATATTCTGTGGCACTGTCATTCCTCTCACTATGGAGGTCATTTTGGAGCAAACAGAATTGCACACAAAGTGCTGCAATGTGGCTATTATTTGCCAACACTCTTCAAGGATTCCAAAGACTTTGTTGTGCAGTGTGATAGCTGTCAAAGGACAGATAATATATCTCGCAGAGATGAGATGCCGCTGAACAACATCCAAGAGGTTGAGCTGTTCAATGTATGGGGAATTGATTTCATGGGGCCTTTCCCTAAATCATTCTCCAACCAATACATCTTGGTTGCTGTGGATTACATTTCCAAGTGGGTTGAGGCAGCAGCCTTACCCACCAATGATGCTAAAGTGGTAGTTTCATTCTTGAGAAAGAATATCTTTAGTAGATTTGGGGTGCCAAGAGCGATCATAAGTGATGGAGGGACTCACTTCTGCAATAAGCAATTTGACAGCTTGTTGGCAAAGTATGGAGTCAAACACAAAGTGGCTACCCCTTATCATCCTCAAACAAGTGGCCAAGTGGAGATTTCCAACAGAGAACTGAAAAGAATCTTGGAAAAAACTGTTGGAACATCAAGGAAAGACTGGTCTAAAAAGCTAGATGATGCGCTGTGGGCTTACCGGACTGCATTTAAAACTCCTATAGGTATGTCCCCGTTTCAGCTTGTCTATGGAAAGGCTTGCCATCTCCCTATTGAACTTGAACATAAAGCAATGTGGGCAACCAAATTTTTAAACTTTGAACTGTCAAAAGCTAATGAGAAAAGGTTGCTTCAGTTGAATGAATTAGATGAGTTCAGGTTAGTTACATATGAAAATGCCAGGATCTACAAAGAGAAGACAAAGAAGTGGCATGACAATCAAATCCGCCCAAAGGAATTCGTTCCTGGACAACAAGTGTTGTTGTACAACTCTCGCCTGAGACTCTTTCCAGGTAAGTTAAAGTCACGTTGGTTTGGACCATTCCTTGTGTTCGAGGTCTATCCTTATGGCACAGTGGAAATTTCTCCCTTGGATAGTGACAGAGCCTTCCAAGTGAATGGTTATAGATTGAAGCACTATTTTGGGGGAGATGTGGATAGGAATGTAGTTTCTGTCCCACTCAATTCCACTAATGATTAACAAGAAGGAAGCGTCTAGCTCAAGACGTTAAATGAGCGATTCTCGGAATCCTTTTCGAGAAATTGGTAACTAATGTAAATACATAGGTGTTTAAGTTCTTTTGATAGCAGTAGATTTACTATTATTCATATTTCACTGTAGTCATTATTCATGCATTATTAGTTAGGTATTTCAAGTATTTATAATTTTTGATAGCTTTAGATTTATGTTTAGGCATACTCATTTAGAATCAAATTAGGTAGTATTTAATCTTAGCTAGGCTAATAAAATAAAAAGAGAAAAATAAAAGAAGAAGAAAAGGCTGTCCAGAGTGTGGCGCGAATCGCGCCAGGTGTGGCGCTAACCGCGCCAAAAATACGGCCAGTTCATGCTAATAGCATGAAATCTCGCGCTAATCGCGTGAGATTTTTGAATCTAGTCTTCTCATCTGCATAATTTCACGCTACTAGCGTGGATAGTGGCGCTACCCGCACCAAGCTTTCGAGGCTGAGGATCCTCCAGTTCAACTCCACGCGATCAGCGCCGCCAGTGGCGCTATCAGCGTGATGAAAGCGCATCAGTTAGCCTGAAATTTTCATGTCCACGCTAATAGCGTGAAGAACCACGCGAATCGCGTGAAAAAGTTGCAAGAAAAGCCTTCCAGTTCTTAATGGCGCAAACCGCGCCAACTGTTGTGCGAATCGCGCGGGGTTGCAGAATCTGTTTTTATTTTAAATTTTCCCATTTCGCGGCCTCAAACCCTCTATTCCCAAACTGCTCCTCCATTTTCGCCTGAACCCCAGCCATCATCATTAATCACCATTACCACCTTAAAAGCCCTTTTCTTCATTCATTTTCCCAAATCCTCCAGAACTCACCTGCGAATTCTGCTCTCGAGTTCTCTCTATTGCGTCCCATCTCGAGTTTTGCAACACATCGCATTTCCCATCATGGTTGGAGACAAGGTAATATCCTGGAACTAATTTGCTTTGTAATGTATAATGGTATGTTCACAAGCCATTAGGAACCCAATGCTTGTTGCCTTAGGGTCACTCACATAGAGTTCTGATAAACTTCATAGCCAAACCTCAGGATAGGAAATCATTTGCTTTTGTCCACTACTGCTTCTCTTATTTTTGTGCTTTAATGTTTGTGGGCAATGAAATGTGGGTGTGATTGGTGACTATTCATGGTTACTGTTACAAGGATTTCTTGATCCTTAATTGTAACACATCCTGGAACCACACAATTGTTTATCACTGATTGCTGAAAATGCTCATAATATGCTTGATGAATTGCTTATGTGTGTGGTGCGTAAACTCTGTTGTGGGCATGGTTTTTATTGATCTTCATGTTTGGCCCACAACAGATGCTAAATCTGGGCATTGAGGGACTTAAGACCCTTTGATTAAATGAACCCTTAAAGTTGGTTTGAATGATATGATGGAATATAGTTATATTGAATTGATTTGATTATGTTCCCATGATATGCTCAATTAATTGACTGAGTGGAAATTTAAGAGCACAATTGGAAAATCCATGTTGCAAAGCTCTTTTAATTGCTTGAATATCAATCATGAATGCATGATGCATTCCCACAAACTAGTTTCAAATTGAACAAAACCAAATGGTGCATGATAATTGCAGAAATTGGGTTTTTAATTCGTTGCACAAAATAGTTGGGTTGTGTTTTTCTTCGGGATAGAGTGTGAACATAATCTGGGAATGATCCTAATTGTAAATGGAAGGCATAGTGTCTTGATCTGATTTGAACCAAAGCATGGGCATAAGAACTTGATATTGAATTGTATATATCTGTTTTGATGGTTGAACTTGACTTGTTGGACTGTGTCCATAACAGCTTAGAGACCTAACTTGGGCTAAATCTGGGAATCCAGATGGTGCCATTCATTTCTCTATCATATTGTGCATATTGTTTATTGATCAACTGATAAGTTGAAGTGGTGTGTGAATAAAATGATTGAATTATGTCTGGTTTGGTGTATGTAAGGCACTTAAATCTGGGAATGAAGGACCCATATCTTGCTTATAAATAAACTAAATTGAACCAATTGGACTGTGCCTTTTATTGTCAATATAGTTGATCCATTTGCTGCTGCTGGAAACTTGAAATACTTGAAATGACTGGATGTGGCTTTGTTGGGTATTTTCATGTATTAAATCTGGGAATTGTTGAGTCTCATCTTTGCTTGTACGTAAGCTTAATTAACCCAAATGGTTACCTAGACTGTGATTGTATTGTCAACATAAATATTCCACTTGTTGTTGGGTTATAGTTGTTATAGTTGTGGCACTGGAATGAAACACTTGCTATTCTGAACCAAGTGGTTGATTGAAAGGCATACAAGAATACTGAGTGCCAATTGAGAACCCTGCTAACTGATACCACTGCATTGTTTTAATTGTTTATGCAAGGGGGGGTTTCTAAATGTTCTAAATCTGGGAATCATGGGCACACTGTTAAATGTTGAACACGCTGATTCTTCTAGATGCTGTAAATATGCTTGCTACATAAACTGTGCTTTTAATTTCATGAACATTACTCACTTATGCACAGTACCCTGTGTTAATTGTTGATTGTTTGATCTGATCCAATGAAAAGGACAAATCTTGGAATTGAACCTATTGAACCATGCATATATCTAAAATTTGTTATGAGTTTCAGGAAAAACAGGTGGCTAAGGGTAAGAAGAAGAGTACTACAGTAGGAGGAAGCAAACGGGCTAGGCTTTCAGACTATGATGAAACCCGATTTCGCTCAGCTGAATGCCAGGAGAGGTTCGATACCTGGTACCTCCCTAAGAAGATTATACCAGAGAAAAAAATTATGTGGGAGGTGCTTCCAGAGGGGAACCCAGTGCTAGAGGTGATCTTGAGACGCCAGTGGCAGAGGCTGGTCAGCTTCCCGGAGCCCAGTTCCAGTGCCATCCTCAAAGAATTCTAGGCCAATGTCGACCCAGCCATAGTAGCACGGAGCAGACTTTCATGGGTCAGGGGCATCCAAGTTCCCTTCGACGAGAAGACCATTGAGCGCTTCCTGGACACCAGATATGACCCATTTGACGGCTGTGACTTCAGCCAACTCTTTTACAGGATGCAGCCCAATGCCCTGACAAAGATGTACAGGGACGAGGTACCTCAGCTGGCCACCACCATCCGCAGGGCCATTACAGGCCTATACACTACTTGGAAGCCCAAATCAGGGCTTGATTACATACCAGAGAAGCTGCGGAAGCATGACCTGGTTGGAGATGCAACTTTCTGGCATCAGTTCATTAACCACACAGTCATCCTTTTTACTAATATGACTGATGTGAATGTGGAGAGGGCCACCCTACTTTACACACTCCGAGGTGAAGGTAACCTCTACATTTCTAACCTTCTTTCTAACCGCATTCTTCATATGATCCAGGACGCCAGCAGCAAGTCTTGGCTGGCCCATTTGTCCTTGATTCTACACCTGTGTCGCCATGCGGGTGTAGAAATCTTGGATGACGAGCCTATGGATATGCAGATTGCATCATTGATGGACCACAAGACTTATTTAGACGCTGTGAAGAGCGTTGCTGAGGAGCAGATCATCAGAGCCTCAAAGCTCACTCTAGAGCACCTCGCAGCCCGCAGTCCTAGAGATGCACCACCACCAAATGAGCCCCAGCCGGCAGAGCCAGCACCACCAGCTCCTTCTTCCACCACTCCTGGACATGAACCACTCTACACAGACTCTCTTAGCTATTTGGCCTTCCAGGAGTTTGTCAGGACCCAGCTTACAAAGCAGACCCGCATGCTTGAGGCATTATGCAGGCAGTGGGGCGTCTCACCCAGTGACTACCAATTTCCAGTGACACCACCACCAGTCGCTGCAGACATTCCTCCTGGTCCCTCAGCTGCTGCAGAGGTTGATGCAACCGTCCCTGAGCCACCACAGGCTTCAGAGGCTAAGGCTATTGATGAGAGAGGAGAGGGAGAGGAGTGACAGGACTTAGTTTTATTTTTAATGTTTTCTGTTTATTTCGGATTATGCATTTGACCGTTTGACATTCTGCACATTTTATATTTCTGCACATATATATATATAATATTGTTTCTGATTTAATTTTGCACACAAAAATCTATGTGGATCAATGTTTCGGTTGGTTGCGATTTTCCAAATAATGCTGAAGTGATGAAAATTTTTTCAAAGCGCTATGACCTTATTTGTTGTTGCTGGGGACAGCAATTTCTAAATCTGGGAATGGACGCGCGTATGTATTAGTTTGCAAATCACAGTCAAGGAACAAATGACGTTTAAAAGAAATTTTTCAAAAATAAATAAATAAAACAGCACATCAGATTTTTCAGAATAAAAAGTAAATGGACACAGTAATGGATAGAATTTCTCTGATGAAAGCTTGTGTGAAATGAAACATAGCATGAATTGCATGATACATGAATGGAATTGTGATTGTTGGTATGTAATATGCATGTTGAAGTTGAAATGATGCTTGAAACGAAGTCAGCTGAGATTGACTTGAGTTCAACACCTGTGAGGTTTTGAGCCAAACAGTGGTAAATTTTCTTTTCGAGAGACTCCATTTTCATAGTACTCTAGAATTTGAATTGTTTCTCTGGATGCAGGTGTGACTTGACATGATAAAGGCAGCCCTTCTTCTGAAAACCAGGGCCAAAATTGACTTACCCTCAATTAATTTTCCATTTGTACCTCTTTGAGCCTGAGCCTTTCATTTCAAATTTCCCAAATCAGAGCCAGATACATTGACCAACCTCTTTGGGGCTAGAGAAAGTACAATACAAGTCCATAACAGCAGAAAATAGGGAATTGTCCATCAAGGCATGAAGGAAAACAAGTTGAATTCAATTGGTATGAAAGAACAAGAATAAACAAGCACAGTCCAGTTGGAAAACAATATGCCTATCAGCTGGAAATCTGAAAAGTTGCATTAGTTACTTAATTTGTTATGTTCTGTCATGATTATTAGTTTAAAAAAAAATCCAAAATCAAAAAGAAAGTTATTTATTTTGTTTTATTTACGTTAAAGAATAAATTGCTGAATAAAGTACTAGGTTTGAAAAGGATGATCAAGGAATATGGATGACCACAAGATTGGACTTAGGGACTGGATCTAGCCTCATATTAGCCACTATTCCAAAGATTTTCCCACCCTTAGCCCAGCCAAGTTACAAGCTGGAAAGACCTTTTGATCAAAGTTGCGCTTGCATCTGTTGAGAATATCTTCAAGCTTATGGTAGTGTTGTGACTATGTTGAGTGAGAGATTATTACAGCTTGATACACTTGAGTGATGAGCGGAACAAACACATTCTGTGAGGAATACTCAAGTTCACTCTCACAATTTGACAAAATTGAAAGTGTCATTGAAAGCTTTGATTTGAATTGATCATACTCAGCATGATGGTTCTAGGAATGTAAATTGTGGTTTGGTTTGATCATTGACCTTTGCTTATTCTTGAAGTTCTCTCTGTTGCTGAGGACAACAACTTTCAAATCTGGGAATTGTTTGATGTGTTGCAAACACATCTTAGTTTTAGGCTAGTTTTAGGCTATAATTTAGTTAAATAGTTAGGAATTAGATTAAGAATAAGTTAGTTTGTTGTTTATATTCCATTTTGTCTCATTCCATTACCAATTTGTGATTTCAGGGCAAAAAGAGGAGAATTAAAGCAAAAAGAAAGAAGAAAACAGAGTTGAAAGACTCGCGCGACTCGCGCCACAATAAAATACCAAGCCTCAGTTTCGACCAAGCCGCGCGAATCGCGCCAAGGGCCACGTCACTAGCGTCAGATGCCAAAATCAGATCCCCAGCTCGAAGAGCCCACGCGATCAGCATGGAATCCACGCTGTCAGCGCCAATTAATCGAAGACTCGTGGGGATCGCGCCAGATCCCGCGTGAGTCGTGCCACAAGGTTCAAAGGCAGCTATTCATTCGAGTAATCCACGCGATCAGCGCGGATTCTCGCGCTATCAGCGCCATAAGGATGCTGTTGCCGAATTTAAAAGATATGGCTCGAAAATGCAGAGGAAAAAGGGCTCTATTACTGGAATTAAACCATTCTGAAGGCAATTATAAAAGCAAGGCCTTTGGGCTAAAGAAAGAACACCTTTTTACCATTGGAAATTACTCATACATAGAATCAAAGCTAAGGTTTACTGTAGAATCATGTTTTCCATGACAGCTTTTGTGTTCTTGATGCCTATGTCAGGCTAAACTCTATATTGTGGTTAGGCCAAGAACCGATGTGAACTCCACTGTAACTTGACTGGTATTGAATGAGATTATTATGATTGTTTTATTTTATGTTGTTCTTAATTGTTTATTCTTACTTAGAATTGGCCATTCAACTTAAGTGCTGGGGGTTAGGATTCACAATAGGGATGTTGGGATTCTAATTTATGACCCAAGTAAGATAACAATTGTTCATTGCCTAGGGATAGGGATGCATGATTGCAAAAACTTATAATATAGTCTTTTAAATGCTTAACTTGATAGAATTCACTAAGGGATTAGGTTTTTGATTCAGGTTAAAAGGTTAATTCACTAAGGGATTAGGGGTTAACTAAATTAGGAAAGATTTATTCTCTGAGCAATCAGAAACAATCAAACTCGATAACCAGTTAAGTGAAAGAGGTAGGGAACAAAGGGAATTGCGTCTTGACCACAATTATTCTGTCCATTGGTTACAACTCTCTCTTTATTTTACTGCATTTACTTCTTTTAATTTCTGCTCTTATTCAAACATTCAACCACTCAACAACAATTCTTTAAAACATTTTCTTTTTCTTTTCCAATTGCATAGACTACTAATTACTGTAATTTCACACCAATCGCTGTGGAGATGATACTTACTTACCCACTTTATTACTTGAAACGAACGATGCACTTGCCGTGTTCACAACTCCTACTTATCACTTCAACAATTGTAACAATTATTCACATCAAGTATGAAACTCTCAATCCAACCAACTTTTAACATTTCTCACAATTTATACAAGTTGGGAATCCTATGAAAAACATGAAAAAGTGCCTAAATTCAATAAAAACGGCAACAGAAACAGACAACAAAAACATATAGACTCCACAACTAAAACAGACAAACAGAATGCAGACAGACAGGTAAACAGAAAATAGAAACCAGTAGACAATGAAAAACAGACAGCAACAAAACATAACCAGACGAAAAACAGAAAACAGAAGGGAAAAGGAAATTCCCCAAAATGTCATTCACGCAAAATTGGTAGGACCAAAGAGATGTCCTCCACCAGCTCCTCCTCCACTTGAGGGCTCTCATGAAATACTTTGAGTTGGTGACCATTGACCTTGAAGACTTTGCCAGTAGCTTCATTTTTAATCTCAACTGCACCATGGGGAAAAACATTAGTAATAACAAAAGGTCCATCCCATCTAGATCGAAGTTTACCGAAGATAAGCTTAAGGTGAGAGTTAAACAATAACACTTTTTGGCCACTATGGAACTCCTTTCTAAGAATCCTAGAGTCATGGAATTTCTTCACTTTCTCCTTGTAAATCTTGGAGTTCTCATAGGCTTCTAAATGAATCTCCTCAAGTTCATGCAACTGAAGCTTCCTTTGCATACCCGCTTCATCAAATGCCATGTTACAACTCTTCACCGCCCAATAAGCACGGTGCTCAATCTCCACTGGAAGGTAGCATGCCTTACCGATAACCACCCTATAGGGAGACATCCCCAAAGGTGTGCGGTAAGCGGGCCTATGAGCCCATAAAGCATCCTCAATAAGCTTGCTCCAATCTTTCCTGTTTGGTTGCACCACCTTCTGTAACACTTGCTTGATCTCTCTGTTAAAAATCTCTGCTTGCCCATTAGTTTGGGGATGATAAGCTGTAGCAACTCTTTGCACAACCCCATACTTCTAAAGCAAGGATGCGAATGACCGGTTACAGAAATGGATCCCCTGGTCACTGATAATGGCTCTAGGCACACCAAACCTACAAAAAATGTTGGATCTCACAAAATCCACAACAACTTTAGAATCATTAGTTCTGGTGGCCTTAGCCTCAACCCATCTAGAAACATAATCAATAGCAAGCAAAATATATGAAAAGTCATGAGAAACAAGAAATGGACCCATAAAATCAATACCCCGGACATAAAAAATCTCACAAAAAATAATGGGTTGCTGAGGCATCTCATGTCTATGTGTAATTATGCCTCCTGCTCTCTAACACTGCTCACAAGTGGTGGTAAAGTGATGAGCATCTTTAAACAAGGTGGGCCAAAAGAACCCACAGTCTAATACTTTTCTAGCGGTCCTCTGAGGACCAAAATGACCTCTGGTAGGTGTGCCATGACAAAACTGAAGAATAAACTGAATTTCAAGATCAGGCACACACCTTCGGATCATTTGGTCACTACCAAACCTCCACAAATAAGGATCATCCCAAACATAATATTTAGCATCACTCTTAAATTTATCTATTTGGGACCTAGATGCATGAGGTGGAACAACAGATGCAACAAGGAAATTGACAATGTCAGCAAACCAAGGTGGACATGTGATGAATGCAAATGCATCGAATGCTCATCAGGAAAATTATCACAAATGGGAAAGGACTCAAGAGGTCCCTCAATCCTGCTCAAGTGATCATCAACCAAGTTTTCTGCACCACTTCTGTCCTTAATCTCAATGTCAAATTCCTGAAGAAGAAGCATCCACCTGATCAAATTCCTGAAGAAGAAGCATCCACCTGATCAATTCTAGAGCAAATCAAGTAAGATCTAAATTTATCTAAAGCAAAAAAAATAGCCAAAAGCTCCTTCTCAGTGGTGGTGTTGTTAACTTGGGCTTATCGACCTCAATACCTCTACTAGAGACCAAATGTCCTAAGACTATACCCTCATGCACCATGAAATGGCATTTTTCAAAGTTAAGAACAAGGTTAGTACTAATACTGTAACGCCCCGTATGCATCCGGTGTATTAACATATTACTTAATCAGATGAATGCATGATTACTTTAATTAAAAATCCGCGAAAGCGATTTCAAAACCATATTTCTTGATTCATTATGTATGGTACGTCTAGACAGTAAATTAAACGAATGTCAGACTACCACAACAGCCTTAGTGATCCAGATGACGTAAAACAACGGCAGATAAAACTATAATATCCACACCGATATACCAGGAGGTTAATAACCACAGATTATCCATCCCTATACATAGATTATATGTACATTCACATCAAAATACTAATATTGTATTCATACAAAAGAGTGGGCATCAGTGCCCTGATATCACATATCCAATCCTCATATGAGGGTACACCATATACAGAAATTCAATATATACAAACATATCCAATTTTCCTCACAGGGGTACAAAATAATAACACATATCATATATATATGTTTGCACACAACAGTAAGCAGCCAAGCTCTCAAAACACTGCTCCAAGCAACTATATCATGTATGTCCCTTACTAGGGCCTCTCGCCCTGGGGTCCCTCATCTCTGTCAGTTGTACAACCTGCAAA
Organism: Glycine tomentella; assembly: GCA_007407185.1. NCBI lineage: Eukaryota > Viridiplantae > Streptophyta > Magnoliopsida > Fabales > Fabaceae > Glycine > Glycine tomentella. Next base: position 126,329 of record PYAF01004009.1, on the reverse strand, counting down.
ATGTAATCCCCACACACGGGGTGAGATAAAAATCTCAATAAGCTCAGGGTTCTGGGAGCTTCTCCTTCACCCTGGCTCACTTCCATGATCACAATACATTAATAGGCATCACAACATCATCACAACAACACATAGGCACACAGTGTGAGGCTGGAACTCACACCTGTGTCATCCAATGGGAGCTACCCCTACACAAGGATGCACGCCATATGGTACCTCCGAGAATAGGCTGCTACAACATGAGACCACCTATCTCTTGGTCTTAAGGAATCTCTCCTATGGAGCAAACCAAACTAGGAGTTGCGCTCTACTCCTAGGGAGGTCCATATCTATCTACTGGCCAGAAGATCT
>PYAF01004009.1:42638-81872 GCA_007407185.1 Glycine tomentella | reverse complement strand
GCCCCAAACCCCCCCCCCCCCCCAAAAAAAAAAAATGAGATGAAAGTTTTGACTGGAATGCAACAACAAAAATTGATTTGCTAATGTTGACCCTAGAGACTCTCATGACACTTGGATGTGCACCTTTAGTTTTTATTTTTTTTCCCATCTGATTTATGTTGGTTGCATTATTGATTATGTTATTAATATAGTCGGTTTTATAGCAACATAAGCAATTATGCTTCTAACATAGTCGATTAGGTGGTTAATGATTCATAAGTTGTTTTTGATTCAGTTGGTCTTATACGAAGTTGCATAATTGATTATATAATTTACATAATTAACTACAAGTGTTGAATTAAGTTTCGATAAAAACATTGTGGCACCTAAAGAGAAAACATGAATGGATTAGAGGGAATAATATGGACGTTGGCTCTTAATGTGTATTTTCAAGTGAATCATACTGATGGAATACATATCCGTCACTGCTATCATATAAACATGGTTCCTTACTTTGAGAGGGAAAACTACTACTTAACCACGCATCTTGTTTATGCACAAACAGGCAGCAGGGGCGTGTTGGTACTTGCTGGGGATACAAAGGGCAGCCAAGTGTCTCAAAGTGCAGTGTGATAAAACAAGTGGTTGTGGCATGAAAATCCTGTCTTGTCAAACGCCTATATATTACGGAAGCAACGGTTTGCTAGTTAGGGATAGGGCAAGGTTGGCTTGGGCAGAGAACAGGGAAGTGAGACACACATGCCTAAATGGTCCTGACAACTACAACTATGGAGCTTATAGATGGACTGTTCAGCTTGTCACAAACGATAATCGATTGGAAAAGATACTTTTCCCTATCTTCTGGGGCCTAATGACTCTCAGGTACCTTCGTTTTCTTGATTTTACATATGCTTAAAGTCTTGTATTCTTTTGATGGTTTTTTCATTGTCGTGTTTATATATATTTACCATTTTGTGGGCCGTTTCTCTGTATAGTGATCATGTTATTAATGTTTCCATAAGCTATTGACCGCAAAATTATGTATTCAAATTTGAATTTAGTAATACTAAAAAGTATATAGTAATATGTATCACTGTATTAGTTAATATTATAATTTTTTATATATTTTACAAAAGAATTTAATATTAAGATATTTAGAAACCTAATATAGTAATAGATGTTTCTATGTCTTTCACGGACTTATTTCATAACTAAGTTTTTGTTAAAACCCTTTTTTTATGATTGAGAAATAAAAAGGACAATACAGAAAATTACAACCTACGAAAAGAAACGCCTACTGTATCTGCCAAAACAAAAGACAGAAGCAAATATGGACAACAAGATTGTAAATCTTCAAAAAGTATAAGTCTGTTTCATATTAAAACAATTGCAATAATAGTATGATTTTTCAATCTTTTTCCGAATATAATAATAGCATAATACATTTTAGTCTTGAATTTTGGGGAAAAAGTAAAAAGTCAACGAAAGTTATAAAAATGTTGGGCTAGCTAGTCCGAAAAACCTACAACCCTACAGCCTGAATAAGTTCAAATTAACATCAAATTAAAAGGCCAAATTAAATCTAGACCTTTTTTATCCCAATCCATTATAACCTATGGCCCACATTGGACCATGTAAAGTTTTATAAGGTTCTTATATCTTGATTTTCATTTATATGACATGAATGAAATAAATATCTTCTTTTTGAAATTTTCTCATCATACATATTCATCTTTGCAGCTACAATTATTTTTGTACTATAATCACATTGGGGTTACCTTATGCATGCTATAAATTAAAACTCATGACCTCATACATAATATCTAAATTTTGATCCTAACAAATTTTTCACTTACAATTATTAACTATTATATAATTCTCTATAAATTTAAAGAGAGAAAAAGAGCAAAGCAAGAAAGAAATAATTAAGGAAGGATGTAGCAAGCCAATACGGGAAAAAACTTGAAAGGCAATGCATTTCTACAGCATGAGATTTTCTTATCATTAGTATTATTTAAACTTTGATATTTATTCTTGCTTCATGGTTACTCTAAAGTCTAAATCCTATCTTTGTTGATGTGATAAGCACTTTTGGAAACCTAGAGAGTACAACCGAATGGCTAGAAGTAGTTTTCAACATCATTGTGCTGACCAGTGGCCTTCTTCTTGTCACTATGTTGATTGGAAACATCAAGGTAAACACAATTAGCCAGGCTATATAAATAAGTGCAAATCCAAACCAATAATTAATCAATCACATTCGTTTCAGTTCATTTATTAATTTGGTGATGTATTAATTTGTAATGAAATTGTTTTGACATATTATGGGCACGTACCATTTGTGTATGTATATACACGGGGCAGGTATTTTTGCATGCAACAACGTCAAAGAAGCAAGCAATGCAATTGAAGATGAGGAATATTGAATGGTGGATGAGAAAACGACGCTTGCCGCAAGGGTTTAGGCAGCGCGTGCGTAACTATGAGAGGCAGCGTTGGGCTGCCATGCGTGGGGTTGATGAATTCGAGATGACCAAAAATCTCCCTGAGGGATTAAGAAGAGACATCAAGTACCATCTTTGTCTAGACTTGGTGAGACAGGTAAGGAAATTTCCTAAGAATACTTAAAGGGTTTTTACCATTTTAAGCAATAAAAAGAAATTGAGTAAAGTATTTGGAGGAAAAATCGTCTCAGTTTTTCTTCTTTCTAGGTATTCCTTTCATTATTTGTAGCTATCCACATGCAAAAGAATATTGTTTATTTTCCAAAAGGAAAAAGAAAATATTTTTCCTTTCTTATCACACATATTGTCATTTTCAGAGATTCATGTAGTTAAGAACACATATATATAGTCTGACTAATAAACATCTAATTTAGTTCATGCTCAACCTAATTTAATCTCTAAAAAAGAAGTTACTAAATAGTTTCTCAAGAATGCATCTAATGTACCAAACTGCTGGATCAGTATTTGTTGAACAATGAGAGGAAAATGGTTTTGTTTTCACATCTTAGTAACATAATAAGTTTTCCATTAAAAAATTCCAACTGGACCAAACCATGCATACTGCGCTAAAAGAACTTGAAAATATATAAGTTACGCTTTGTTGTTAGAAAACCAATTACGGTTTTTGTTCTTTTTTCTTTATAGAGTAATGGCTTTATATTTTGTTCAGGTGCCTCTATTTCAACACATGGACGATCTGGTTCTAGAGAACATCTGTGACCGTGTGAAGTCTCTGATATTCACAAAGGGAGAAACAGTACGTTCTAATTTCCACTATATAGTATCACATGTTGCATAATGCATTGGGATAATGTTAAATAACATTATATAAGAAATATAATGATACTAACACACTCTTTTAAACAAAGATTCTATCATGAACTAAAATTTATAGAGAATCATAAAATTTGACAAGTCTCATTCTTTATTTAATAAGTTTTACTCATGATTTTACAATTTGTAATAAACTTTAACTATTAATAAAGAATGTAATAGAACAGTGTTAAAAAATAGTATATTGCTAGCTAGTACTCGATTGAAATAAGTAGACTTTTATATACTATTTTCAAATTGAAATGATTCAGCTTTATTAAACCTAACATGATTAACAATATGATGCAGATAGCTAGAGAAGGAGACCCAGTTCAGAGAATGCTATTTGTAGTAAGGGGTCATCTTCAAAGCAGCCAAGTCCTAAGGAATGGTTTGAAGAGTTGTTGCATGTTAGGTCCCGGAAACTTCAGTGGGGACGAGCTCCTTTCGTGGTGTTTGAGGAGGCCTTTCATAGAACGCCTTCCCCCATCTTCATCCACACTCATCACGTTGGAAACCACCGAGGCTTTCGGCCTTGAAGCCAAGGACGTAAAGTATGTGACACAACATTTCAGATACACATTTGTTAAGGAAAAGGTGAAGAGAAGTGCAAGGTATTACTCACCAGGGTGGAGAACTTGGGCTGCTGTGGCCGTTCAATTGGCATGGAGGAGGTACAAGCATAGATTGACTTTGACTTCATTGTCCTTTATAAGGCCCAGGAGGCCTTTGTCACGGTCTTCTTCCATGGGAGAGGAGAAGCTTCGTCTCTACACAGCTTTGTTAACCTCCCCAAAGCCTAATCAGGATGAAGTTGACTTTTGAGAACATGATATATATGGATGTGGCACACAGGTGTGGAATTTTATTGTTTTGATTGATCTTAATGGTAAAAAATAAAGAAAACTGCATGCATGCATGCATTATTATTGTTGTTGTATATGTTTTTCATACCTAGAAAATAGGTCCTTTTTATATTACTATCTCAAATTCATTTTTTGTCTATTATGTATCTGAAAAAAAATTGTTTCAATGCAACACTTGTCGTCAGTTTCATTCTGTTAAGTGATGACGTAACAGATGGAGTGTCACAACATTAAGCCTAATCACCAACACATTAGTGTCACATTATTTTTTATTATTTAAATCCCCTTCTCCAACGGAAAACAACCTCACGCCACCATCGCCATCCAACCCTCACACCGAGGTAGCTGCTCGCCAGAGTCTTGAATGCCAAGAAATCACACACCGGAAAGTGGATGTGCACGTCGACCCGACCCGGCTATAGCAAGTTCGGGTCCACGCACTCCTTGTTGTTCATTGTGAACATTATCACCCTCTCCTCGCCGCAACACGCGCTAACAATCCCATCCATGAAGCTTTGGATTCCCAATGCGATAACTGCCATCGCTGTCTTCGAAGGAGAAGAACAGAAACTTCAGATCCGAATGGGAAGAAGGACCGAGGTTAGCGTCAAGTGTAGAGTCGACAGTGCGGTCAGCTGTGGTGGAACTAGGTTGGACGACGGTGGTGGCGTGGGGTTGTTTTCTATTGGAGAAGGGGAAGAATGAGAATTTAATGTTTTTAATAATTTAAATAATAAAAAATGATGTGGCACTGATATGTAGTGATTAGGCTTGATGATGTGATACCCCATCTGCTACGTCGTCACTTAATAGAATGAGACTAATAGCAAGTACTAGTTGAAACACAAAAAAATTTCATGTACGTGATTAACCAAAAATGAATTTGAGGTAGTAATCTAAAAACGACTTATTTTCTAAGTATGAAAAACATATTTAAGTTGCTTATTATTATTATTATTATTATTATTATTATTATTATTATGTTAATTCAAGGAGACCCAGATTAATCCTGTAGAGCATTTATGGTTTTAATTTATTGAAAATAAATGAGTGTGGATCTCAGTAAGGTATGCATTAACCTTAACCTCTGTAGGTGTCGGCTACTCATCTATTCTATAGGCTTCTTGAGCATTAGCCAACACGAAAACCTTTAGCACTAGGTTGAGAGTCTTCCTAGCACCCTTAACATGTGTCTACTCATAAGTAACAACTAAATTTAGATTCCTTTAGGTTTGAAGTACGACACATCCATATCCACCATCTCACTTATGCTCTGTGTCAAGGATCTAAGTTTTACCATTAACAACAATTCATCCCATATATATACACTAAAAGGATCACTAATCCTCATCGGAAGTAGTTTTCAATACTCCGACATGTCATTCGAAATTAAAATGTAGGGGTGATACTCAGGAAAATACCTCACTAGGCAAGATGCAACAGTTGCTTTAGTAAGGCAAAGTTCTAGCATGGAACTCATCCTCCCAAGTATACTATTTTTTAGTACAACCTTCTTGAAGGACATAGTTGACCCTTCCAACACATAGGGACGATTACAATAGAAGATTATCCTCCATTATCATCAACTAATCAACATCAAGGCATTCACCTCATCAAACAATATTCATATCATTATCAATGAAATCAACCCAACATAACTCAAGACATTAATCAAGTATCATAATTTCATCCACATCCCATTTCACTCTCTCAAATCATTATAGTCTTTTCAATTAATTAAGACATATACATCTATCATCCCTTCGACAATTAGCATATATAAATCTTCATGGTTATACATTTACCCAAACATAAGATAATCATCTTACATTTGTTCATAAAATAAAGATAATTACAAAAACTCTACTCTATTGATTTCATTTTAGCCCATACAACAAGGACAATTCACATTAAAGATCATTACAACACATATGACTCGAGTGCAATAAGAATTGGGTCTTCAGCATCACTATCATCGTGTTTAAGCCCGATTTGGCACTTAAGCTCAAGAAAAATGGTGCTTAAGCATCGTGGCACTTAAGCCCCACCTTTCTTGGGCTTAAGCCCCAATGTGCACCCAACAACATTTCAAGTTTATCCTATACAGCTCATTCTAATGCAATTTTTAGTTCTAGAAGCATTTTCAACCATCCCAAAACATCGATTTTGATAAAATCAAGACTTCCATACAATCCACAACTCATATTCAAGCATTTATAAAATCAAAGGATTTAAACACAAAGGTCAAGCTTCTCTTACCTCTATAGAAACAAAAAGAAATCATTGTGTAAAAAAAGGAGAAAATGATGAACTTTGGGTCCAAGATGAGATCTTTTTCACTATTCCACAACAACTACCACACAAGGGTATGACCTATGACCAAAAATGCACTAAAGCATCAAGAACCCAAAATCAAGCTTTCTCATAAGCTCCCACGAAAAACTTGTTGCGAAATGGCAAGTGCACCGATTGTACAAGTAATAAAGTGATAAGAAAGTATCGTCTCCACAGGGATTGAATTTCAAATTTTATCGTAACTTACTGTCTTAGAAACTGGAAGAAAAATAATATATTTGAAGAGAATAGTGTTGTATTTTGGAAATTACACAAATTAAATACATAATAGAAAATTAGCAAGAATTCTAAAACAAGTTGAAAGTGATTGTTACGCAGTAATGAGAGACAATTGCGGTCAGAGCACATTCCCCTTTGATCCCTACCTCCTTTACTTAATTGGTTATTAAATTCAATTACTTCTAATTACTCAGATGATGTATTTTTACATAATTAGTTAAATCCTAATCCCTTAGCAATTTAACCCTTTAACCCGATTAGAAATTTTAATTCCTTAGTAATTCCCTATCAAGCTAAGCATTAAGAGAATACATCCTATCGTTTCTGCAATCATACATCCCTATCCTTAGGCAATGTAAAAATTTTTATTTTACTCATGTCAGAAATTAGATTCCCAACATCCCTATTGCGAACTCTAACCCTTAGAACTTTAATAGAATGACCAAATCTAATAAAGAATAATGCAGTGAAGAGCAGAGTATAACAAAGCAATTATTATAACTTCATATTAATACCAATCAAGTTACAGAGGAGTTCACATTGGTTCTGGCTCTAACCACAATAAGAAGAATTAGCCAGACATGTTTAGAACTAACCTTAATCTCATAACTAACATGTCTCTAGGGAAGAATTACAAGGAAAAACAGAAGAATTACAGGTTGAGCCGTCGTTCTCCGATCTTCTAGCAATGAATCCAATCTTCTCCTTTTGCGTTTCTGCCTGTGTTTTTGTGTGTTTCTTTGTGTTCAAAAGTCCCCTCTATTTATTTTTCCACGTCCATATAGTTAATTAGGGTAACTAAACCCTTCTGCCATTTTATTTTTGTGACAAATCTTTCTTGGTTCTGCTTCTTTCCTTCTTTTCTTGATTCCTATTAAACAAAATATGCATAAAATAAGTAATGGACCAAGAATTGATTAAATTTAATCTTATCCTAACCTTTATTGATAAATTATGATTAAATTGTTGATTATTTTAGCCTAAAACTATTATATGCTAGCAGCATATCAGTGCTCCATGAGGAAAATGAAAATTGAAGAAAAAGGGGAAGAAGAACTATTCTTACCACACTAAGAACAACCTAAAGAACAACAAGGAGAGGAGAAAGAAGTGGGGATTAGTGGGGACAATTTATTTCGAAAAATAAATTTAACACATAAAATGAGGTAGTATGGGTTGAATCTAAAAAAAACAAGAGGTGTAAAATATATACTGTTAAGATAAATAACTTGTGATTTTATTGAAATAAAGACGCGTATTTGTTTATTCTTGCATAAAAATATGTTAGGGGGTTCAAACATATAAAATTAGGGGATGCAAAATATAAAAATTTAAGATAAATACATGTAACTTATGAAAATGAGGGGGTGCATTTGTCCACCCTCATAGATGAATGGGTTCAGCACTGCTCCCAAGAGAAAGTTTCTCTTAGAAAGGAGAAAAGAGTAGAAAATGATATTTTGAAGAAGGGGTGGGTGAGTTTCATATTTACAAGGTACATTGAAGAGTTTATGACTCTCTCATTTCCTTCTCTTTACACCCACACTTCTCTAAAATCACCCACCCCTTTTTTATGACCCAAGTCCATCCACTTAGGTCCAAACATTCTAAAACTCAACAAATCACACATAAAACATGATTTAAGCATAAAAATAAATATAAACATGTATGTAAACACCACAAACCATCACCGCATAATTAATTAATTACAAACACTTAAATTAAATTCAATTACACTTGTTAATTAATTGAAACACTTAATCAAACATTATGAAAATCATAGTGTTACAATTGCATATTCTCTGATAGTGCAATGGCTATTGAAAGCCATTGGTGGAGTTGTTGTAATTGCATCAATTATGATGGTTGTTGCATTTAGTTGAAGCTAAGAAGCCATGATTATTGGTGGCTTCATGTTAGTTGGTGGAGCATTCGTCATAGGGTTTGGAGAACTTTTGTTTGAGTCCATGAAGTATGACATAACTATAGTTGAAATGGAATCAATAAACCCATTAAATTTAAGAACTAAAAACTTACAACCACTCAACATGACCTTACCTTATGGTTTTAAGGTTAAAATTGTACCCCTTTGGCCTTCCAATACCTTACCCGAAATATCATAATAATAAATAATATAATAAAAATATTATCTTACCAAAATAATAATATCATCATATTATAAGGCTTGTGGATCTAGGACCCATTAAAATAGTATATATATATGGTGAAGTTCTCGAGGTAAAGTTAACTTTTCATTATCATAATTGCTCTTCGTTTTACTATATTAAGTGATATCTAAATTGAGTGTCAGAGTACCTTCCTGGGTACTCCCCTTCTCAACACTTGAAACCATCTTCGTTAGAATGGTAGTTTCTTAGACGGTTTTTATAAAACTGTCTTCATTGAAAAATCACATATTTATGAAATTGTCGTCGCCTTATATACGATAACGGTTTTTTGGGAACTGTCGTCGAAGGTGCATCGTAAAAAACCTTTTTTTAGTAGTGCAACTAGGCTACAAGAATATCATATGCAAGTCAAATTCTCAAAGCATAATCAACATGATTTCCAAGGGTGTTTGCAAGTTGCATCCCCATGCTCCTCTTATTCAAGCTATCAAGTCTCTTACTGCCTAAGAGTGAATCATCTTTCTTCAGCACACTCTGCATGAAGGAAATGTGTGTGCCGACTCGTTGGCGAACAAAGGGTCCTCTAAAGATTTGGTGTTTACTATATTTCATCGTTGTCCAACAAAATTGCTTTCTCTACTTGTCACTAATGCCAAAGGCACATCTATCCTTTGCTATATGTCTTAGTCTTTCATTTTTTTTGTTCTCTTAATTTTTCTATTCCCTTGATAATAAAAAATTCTTAAATGAATTTTGAATTTACACAATATGATAGTTTACAAGGACTAAAAGAAAAATAGTGACATATTTACAACACAATAAAATTAATCTTAAATTAAATAGTAATATTATAAAATAAGAACTTAAATATGTATCTAAAAAAGTTTAGTATGAAATAAATATTTATAGACGCAAACAAGATTGGCTTTGATAGACTTTAGTCCATCTTGGTTCAGAATTACAAAAGTTTAATTTGGTTTGTTTCCTTGTTATAAGTTAATTTTTAAAGTATGATATGTCCCGTTTGAAGGCTAAACTTATTCTAAAAGTTAATTTTTAAGGCTAAACTTATAAGTTAATTTGGCTATGATATGTCGAGTAGCATTTGTAGTTTGTTTTTAGATTTGGCCTTTCCCAGAAGGCTACTTACATGGTTTGTCCAATTTGAAGGCTCTATGCCAACGGCATAAAGATTTGTTGTTTTTCTAAATTCCCATTGTAGAAATTTTCTATTTAGAAATTGCATGTAAAGTCTTGATACATTAAAAGCTTAATAGTAAAAAAGTAAAAGAATGAAGAATATTTGATAAGCAAGATTTAACAAGTTTAAATGACAAAAAAAATGATGATGATCAATTATATTTTACTAATAAATTATATACTACTTAACTTTTATGAATATTTGATAGGAAAAAACATATAAAATAATTAGAAGAATGAAGAATATTTTATAAGCTTGAATTTAATCTTTCAAATGAAATAAAAATGCTCTTACCAATCAATTATATTTTTCTAATAAATTATATATTTTCAAATGCTAGGAATATTTTATAAGGAAAGCAAATACAAAAGATTGGTAACGAAAAACTTAAGAATTTAAAGAATATTTTTTATGCTTGATTTAACCATGCATACGAGCGGGAAAAAAATGATGATCAATTATATTTTTCTAATAAATTATATATTATTCCAATGTTAAGAATTTTTCTTTCATGAGAGGACGATGTGTATTATTTATAAAATGAGTGATAAGAAAAACCTGTTGAAAATAACGTCATATTAAATCTTTAGCTTGCTAAAACTGATGCATTTTTTTATTTTAAATAATTACTATATTAAAGAAATTATTACCTCATAAAAGTTACATGAATTATAGTTACAAATTTTAATTTTAATTGTAGATTATTTTTTTTAGAGTTAATTGTAGATAATGAAAAATATCATATTTGCATAATTTCATAATCGAAAAAACGAACATAAACCCGACAAAATAGGGGGAAGGGGGACACTACTGCTTGTATGGTGCATTTAAAGTATTTTACTACCATAGAACCTTGTTTTATAGGATTATCAAGAGGTTGTACTTAAAAGGGGCAATTTCTTTGAGTAAAACCAAAGAATTTTTGGTCTATGAAAGTACTAAAATTCAAAAGCTAATTTTGTGATCCAAGTTTTCCTTGAGGAAGATGACAGAAAACTAACAATGCAAAACCACATTATCTATATAGTGGCAGAACTATTTTTGCCTTTCTAAACACAGAAAATGGTCTAAATTCAAATTAAACTTGTTTATAAACTTCATTTTACATGATTGCATGTCAATTGGCACTATTGTAGAGTATAGAGTTGAAATCAATGAACTCTGTAACTCCTAAATTAATTAATTAAATTCCCTGATTGATAAATATTCCTCAAACCCATTCTATTTTCCTATAGGAGGGAAAATTGATTCTATAATAGTTAAATTCCATCACAAAACATTTGTCACACTACTATAGAAATGTTAATCTACGATGGTTCTAGATGTCATTTAATGACAGTTATATAACCGTCCTCATTGTCGCTGTCATTGAAAGTATCCATTTTCGTCGTAGATATGGTTGTTATTTTATTTTTTAAAAAAAATAAATAATTCTAGGATGATTCCAGTTAAGAACCGCCTAAGAATGACCTATTTCTAAGACAGTTTTACCATCAACTGTCTTTGAAAATGTGGTTTTTTTTTTCTGGCTATTATTTTTTGGACTTGTAACATCCCGGGCGCTGACGAGGGCTGGGAGTGATCGCCGGTGTAGTGAGGCACGGACAAGGAGCGGCTCCTGGCAGGCTTCCAGCGGGAGGGGTACATGAATGAATCGAATACACACCTGAACAAGAGGGATCCAGAGGCTGTGCAGGTATGGGACTGTACAGTTAAGGATAACTTAAAAGGATTTAATAGGTACTACCTATACCAATAAGGTGCATCTACTTTTCGGTAGTCCATTACATAAGAACTCCACAGTTAAGCGTGTTTGACTTGGAGCAATCTTGGGATGGGTGACCTCCTGGGAAGTTTCTTAGGAAGTGTGTGAGTGAGGACAAAGCACACTGAAAAGTCTTTATTTTTCGTAGTACTAAACTCATATTTTTCGTAGTAGCATCCTCATGATAAACCTTTGACAAGTTTCAAAATACTTAAACAATTAATCCATACGAATTCATCAATGACATTTGAAATGCATTGTGGGACAAAAAATAAATGCATGTATAAACTAAAGGCAGTAGTACTGCTCCAACCTTAGCTTTCAAAACAATTTCCATCATTTGGTATTCAACATAATCAATAATAACATGTCACGACAGAACAATAAACAAGTATTAGGGGTTAAATGAATGATAGAAAATTTCCTTAATTCTTTTCTATTCTTTGCTAACATAATTTGAATAGCAGAGTATAAAGGCTAAGAACTATAACATGCCATCATTAATGACCATAGTCGGACATCTCTTGCCATTAGATATACAACACATATTAATTGATGTCATTATGGGCGATGATCCTTCCAAATGAGCATGACCTTCTTCAGCAGCATTAGCTAACATGGCTTCTAAAGCACGATGGCAGCGTTTAAATGGAGGTTAATCAACTTCTACATCCACAGAGCTGAAGGTTTGATCCTTTTTTAATTTCTCAAAAATTTGAATAATCTCCTTAACAACATGACTAAATCTAGCACCTTTTTCGGTGACGTTATCCAAGAATAGAGTGTGTTTTCTCCTCAGTAAATGCTTCCACATTAGCAGGATTGCAGAAAGCTCTACAATTGATCATGTCATTTTAAAACTCATATTATGTATAACCAAATACATATAAGATGTCATGTACAGGCAGAAGTAATCATGATTCACGGATAGACTTAAAGTAATGAACCCCACATAGGTAGGAGCAACGTAGCCCAAAATTGATACATACAACATGTCATACACCGTGACAGGTCCAGATACATACAATAGAAGTATAACACATTTATTTGGTACGAACCTGATGCAAAGAATGTCGCAGTTGGATCCAGGTCGAGGTAAGTGATGCCTTTAGTCTCCCATTGTTTATGCAAATTTTCATGCACAATGGCAATTTAAGAAAATCAAACCAACATTACTTTGAAAATGCCCATAATTCACCGGAATATGAAAGAAATGTTTACATCAATAATGGGTACCTAGTTATCGAACTTGATAGGCTGTCTTTTCAAATGGGCTACCATCGCTGGTGTTTTATTCTCTGGGTAGACAATGAGCTTCAAAGTAATGTTGAAAGGCACACAAAATACAACGCATTGTCGATGGGCTTTGGTCGAAACGAATTGTAATTATATAGTCTATATGTATAATTAAAAAAAATCAAACAATTATCAATAATTAAACAAAAATGTAACCAATGTTTTGAATAATATAGTCTAATACAACCAATTACACATGATCGACAAATATATCAAATCGTGAAAATGTCTATAAATTCATAACGCCAAAACTTGTAACATATATATTGCCTATTTCTTCCAAATTGCTCTCATGGTTTCAAAGTCTAACGCTGATCTATCACCAAAGAACTAAACAAATATAATGGAAACAAATTAGTGACTTTCATGATAAAAACTAAAAAAACTTAAAAATAAAGTAAAAACTGAAACATGTACAACTAAACATACCATGGTCCATTCGTTCTTCAAACCCCCGCTTACTATGTTCCACATCCAATGCATTACATAGTAGCCACACTCATAGCCTCTGCTTTGCACATGACTTTAAAATGAAATAGGAAAATAAATTACAATGGCAAAAAATGTGCTTCACTGTCTCAACGAGAATGCACAAATTTTTTCCTAATTTCGTTACTAACCTTTACTTCAATCCAGTTAGCTAGAGCTTCATTAGGTTTACCACCGGAAGTAGACTTCAAAGTCTTCATTGCACTAGTTGTAAAAATACATCATTTTTTGTTATGTTTATGATATTTGTGTACCACATTTTATCAAATTTATATCAGCTATAAGGGAGACACACATAACTTGTTAATTACAACTTTGATGTGTATATCAGGCCTTTTACGCAACGAACAACACCATATGATATCATTGGTCCTAAGACACAGAACAACCAGCTGTCAATGGTCCCTGAATAAAAGACAAGTATAATGGTAAACATGATGCACACAATAATATGATATATTTATACGAATGAGGTCTTACTGATTCAAGTAAGCTCCAAGGTAGAGTTCTCTTTTTGATTCCTTCATCTATGCTTCAATGTATTGTTGACATTGATGTTGTCTATCCTTTGCATTGTGTATGGATTGAGGCTCAAGGAATCCATATACAACACCATATCTTAACCTTGTACTGCAGTCATCCAGAAACCTATTTCTCCCATTGAAATGGAAAGTGTTAAAATATATAATGTAGTAAATATTAAGTATGAGCTAATGAAAAAAAAAAAAACCTTCAAAGCAAAAACACTTACATAATCCACAATTGTAGTATAGATATATTCAAACATTTATGACCATCTATTATTTCATTGATGTCATAAAATGTTATAAAGAAGGAGGCTCCTGCATCCGCAACCCCAAATTTAGTCGCATCCCATAACAACTCAACCGCCTTCTGGTAAACGTCATACATCCTCCTAATCAACTCACCCAACGGGTCATCTCCAGCAATGCTTTTTGACCTTTGAATAGGTTCAACAAGTTTATTTGGGCACATATGTAAAATATTTGTGGGTCCCCTATAAGCAAAAATTCTAAGAAACCAACATGGTGTTAATATCTATAATCATAAGTACATACCTCTTTTGATAAAGGTTTCACAATTTGTCTAGGCCATGCAACGAATGTGGTTAGGGTTTGTCTTACATACTTGCACTCTAACATCGCAAATGGGACTTCAACGTCACCGTAAAAAACTTTCATAACACTCACTCTGACCACGTCGTCTGCATAGGACACATTGTGTATGGCGGATGCTTTGTCGCAAACTTTTCCCAATGCCACTAGCCTTGTAGAATCAACTGATTGAATGTACAACCCCATACTAGGCTCCACATCAGTAGCTTGCTCTTCCCCTAATGGATTGGCTACAGTTTCTACACAACTCCCCTTTTTATTGACGCGTGCAGCTAATAGTTTTATATCAGCCATTTCTGGGGGTGAGTCATGTGAAGGCATATGTTATAACTCCATTTTTAGTGCCTCATTTACCTCTTTTTTAGTTAGCTCCAAACTATGTTTCTTTTCCTTCTCTACTTCTCTACTCCACTCTTCCTTAAGGTTACTTATGATCTTAGCCAATTGTTGTGGACTTATGGATGCAAAGGAACTATTGGAGACTCGTGATGCTTGTCCGAAGTACTGACTGATGGTGACCCCGGACCCTGCCACACGCACACGACCTGGGTGCTCAGGTCATCCAATGACTACATTTAGAATGTCACGATGACCATTGGGAACAAAGTCACCTTGCCTGCTCTTCTAATAAGTCATGCAATAACCACACAACCAACAAACATCATATGAGGAACAAATATTAGTTTTGGGAAAATTACTGCCTAGTTAACCATAAAATGAACTAACAATTTTATCTGATATTTTTTTGGTCGAAGTCGATGTCATCTGGAGATATGGATTTGTGCGTGCCATCTTCCACTTCACATGCCTTGCAATTGGAGACAGAGGATCAACGACCCTTGATGATGCCTCAGTGTCCATTGCATCATGTTGTATTTTCCTCCTTTTCTCCTCCAATAGTTTCTTTTCAAGCAAATCATACCCTCCACGAGACAATAAGTGTGGGCAATCATTGTGTTTTTGTATTTCCTGAGCCTTTGATCTTATTCCCTTTAATATATTAAAAATTAGTTAAACAACTGATGGAAAATTACTTTGATAGTGAAATTTATAAATTATGATAAAAAAAAAAAGCAATGAAATATAACCTCCTAATTTAGGGTTCTCCGCGTTGAAGCAAACTCATCCTAGGTTTGTGGATCCAAACCATACTTAACAGAAGGGTCCAATTGATGTTGCCCTTCAGGATCACCATAAATGTATTTATTGTTTAATGAGGACTTAAACTACCTCCATCTGGTGGCCACCAATGCACACAAATCCCAAAAACACATAGTTTCTCCCCCAAAAATCACTTCTCCTGTCGGGGAATGCATTTGATATTTACCTAAACTTATAGGGCCTTACATGACTTTGTTCTTCACATTTGATGCTTCTGGGATTTCAAAATGTTACCTGCATCATAATATGACTTCTAATTGCATGACAACTTTTGGAGTTTAAAGTAAACAAAATCAAATAGAATCATTAGTTTTGTCCTATACCAAAATGTCATCCCATATTAGGTTCTTTAGAGATTCTGGTACATCTTTCCAAGTTGAATATGCAATAGAAATTTTTCTCGAGCTACAACCCCCAGATAGTTGTGGAACTTTTCTTTATGTGGGCCTGATCCTCTCTTAGTCGCATGATTGACGTTGATTGCTGGCCTTGGCTGATCCAAGTTTCTTAAAGTCAAGGTTCTTAACCTTTTAACCTTGTGGATCATCTGCTCCTCCTAGACGTTCACTCCGAAGGATCAGGTGAATGGGAAGGGGACCCTGGGGGTGTTGACATTAGCCTGTGCATGTAAAACAAATTCATTAGAATACAACAATTTCCAACGTGATAAAGGTAATAATATTAATTCACAACTATAAATTATTCATTGCATTTTGTTATTAAAAAATGAAGTACAATACTTTGATATAACGCAATCACGTATCAATGTTCTCCCATAAACCTTCATCATGATCCTGACGATTTGCATGTTCATCATCCACCTCATGTTCATCAATTATGTAAGGCATCCGTGGATTGGTTGTAGTTAGCTCACTAATATCAAGTGTAGTTGTATCAATTTAGTCCTTCATACCAGTTTTTCTTCCATGTAGAACCACTTAAAATCTTAAGTCTGAAGGATCTTTCACGTAAAACACCTCGGTCGCTTGTTCAACCATGATGAAAGGCTTGTCCTTGTAACCCACCTTATTTAGTTCTACTAAAGTAAATCCCAAACGATCTTGATGAATACCAGTGTTTCCATTAACCCACTTATACTTAAATACAGGCACCCTGAATTCTCTATAATCAAGTTCCCAAATTTCTTCAATCACGCCAAAGTATGGCATGGACGCTCGTATCGGATTCTTATCTGATGTACTACAAAAGTGTTCATAATATGCCTCAACATTGACACCACTGTTCTGCACACTACTAATATCATCTTGTGACTTTTTGTATAAGGAATAGTTGTTGATGTCATAACCCTTCCAAGTGGGAACATTGAGATTTGGCCCAACAGCTAACTGTCTTGATGTTTTAAAGCACTGTCATTAGCAAATATTGAATCTTTAACGTAGTTGATGAAAGTTCTATTATGCTTTTGCAACACCTTGATCATGTTCATTTTTGGGTTACTGTCAGTAACATATTGTTTGTGCCTTTGCAAGTATGGAATAACCTCTTGTGTGTTATTTAAAATATACAAATGAGGAACTAAAACTTCATTTTGACTCATACTTACAACATTGTATCCTCGTGTCCCCTTACCTCCTCGTGTGCTAACATGACGATTTTCAAGCAGCCCAACTCATTTGAGTGTTCCAATGTACTTGGAACAAAACTCAATAGATTCTTCTGCAATGTACCTTTCGATAATGGAAGCTTCTAGTTGGTATTGATTCTTTGTATAACCCTTTAACACCTTCATGTATCACTCAACAGATACATCCACCTTAAGAAAACCAAACCACAAAACCTAATCTCCCTCACTAAATGAATATAAGCGTATCATTATGTCGGAAAACGAT
This sequence comes from Glycine tomentella, assembly GCA_007407185.1. Taxonomy (NCBI): domain Eukaryota; kingdom Viridiplantae; phylum Streptophyta; class Magnoliopsida; order Fabales; family Fabaceae; genus Glycine; species Glycine tomentella. The sequence goes on along the minus strand of PYAF01004009.1, from coordinate 64,109 downwards.
GGAGGAAAAAACATCTATAATTAACAAAGGACAATGGCACCCTCATTCTCCAAATCATCCAACTATCGAGGATCAATGACTTTGCTATAGATAGTATTAAAGAAAAAGCACAATCGAGTGATGGCAACCCGTACTTTGTCTGGCAAGGTCCGCAAATCGCTATAAGCAATAATTGTTGCATTAACACGTGACAATCATGAGACTTCAAGCCATCTCTTTGTTTTCCCTTTAATGTTAAGCAGGGCACCAATTAAACTATCACAAACATTTTTCTCGACATGCATTACGTCTAAATAGTGACGGACATGTAGATTAGACCAGCATGGTAGATCAAAGAATATTAATCTTTTCTTCCATATGTTCTTCTCAGAAGAATCCTCTTTTTGTGTCTTCACAAACATAGGTAGGATCTCCTTCACCCGTACATAGACTTCATATCCAGCTAACGGTTCAGGCGCATTTTCAATCTCTTGTCTTCCATTAAAAGCTTTCTTCAATCGTCGATACTAGTGATAAGGTTTTAGAAATCATCGATGTCTACTATATATTGTTTTCTTTCCATGTTTGAGCTGGTTGTAGCTTGTATGTTTCTCACAAATAGGACATGCGTGGTGTTCTTTCACACTATATCCATTCAAATTCCCACAGGCTGGAAAGTCGTTAATGGTACAAAAGATCATTGTTCGCAACCTGAAGGTTTGTTGCAGATTCCCTCAAACACATCAACCTTGTCAATCCACAATGTTTTGAAGTCTTCTATTAATGGAGTTTGATACAAATCAATATCATTTCCTGGTTGTCTTGGACCTGCTATCATCATAAACAACATTATGTATTTTTGTTTCATGCACAACCAAGGTGGGAGGTTGTAAATCATTAGCAAAATCGGCAATGAACTGTGGTTAGTGCTTAAATTACCAAAAGGATTCATTTCGTCTGAAGCAAGACCAATCCTTAGGTTTCTTGGCTCCTCCCCAAAATTAGGATACAAACGGTCAATTGTCTTTCATTGGGGAGAATCAGTAGGATGTCGGAGCAAGCCATCGGTGTTTCTGCCATATGAATGTCATGTAAGGTTTTTTGCATCAGTCGAAATTAGCAAACAATCGCTTAAATCTTGGAATAATTGGAAAATACCAGCACAATTTTGTTGGCCAATTTTTATTTGTGCTAGGGTCTTCGCTACAATCTTCAATATTTTCTTTGTACCTTAATACACCACATGAGAGGCAGTTGCGCATTTCAACAAATTGATTTTTGTATAATATACAATCATTAGGGCAAACATGTATTTTTTGGTACTCCATTCCCACAGGACATAAGATCTTCTTCTCCTCATAGTGATTTTTTGGCAACTTGTTGCCTTTAGGAAGCATCTTCTTCAATAAGACAAGCAATTCAATAAAGCTATTGTCACTCCACTCATATCTTGCCTTCAAGTTGACCAAAGCTAACACCGCTGACAATCATGTGAAGCTTGTGCACTCAGCATACAATTGGTTCTTTGAATCAGTTTGTAATTTGTCATACATAGGTGCATGTGTAGCTCTAAAACAGTCTTGTCCAAGATCGCGTATCATTTCTTCTATGTGATCTCCGCTTTCAAAATTAACAGGTGCAGTCGTTGACATTGTTGGAACATCTGCCAATTCACCATGCTATATCCATTTTATGTAGTTTGGAATGATCCTGTGACATATAAGATGTGGTCTTATGTCATTGAGTGTATGTCGTCTCCCATTGCTAGATTTCACACATGGACAGAAAAAATTTCCACCCACACTTGGTGCATTAAGTTCGGTAAACTTAAGGAACTCTTCTATCCCAATTTCATACTCGTTACTTATGTGTGATGCTTTCATCCAAGTTCGATCTCTATTTCCCATCTGCCGTCATAGTCATTTGGGTAAAACTTATATGCATGCAATTCTAACTAACTTCTTAAAAGGTGTGGTCCTATCCCATTCAGAAAGACATATTTTATACTTAATTCATACAAACAAGTTAAGTATGTTTTGTTAAATTTAATGAAATTTTGCCAGCATTCGCATTGGTCTCCAAGTACAACAAATGAAAGCGGTGACATTAAATAGCCACAATCAAGTAAGCACCCAGAGAACCAAGCAATATGCAATAAACCAAAAATTCAAAAATTTAACAAAACATACATAACCGATAAGTATGAATTATGTATAAAATATGAATCTTCCCAAACTATCCAAATGGACAATTCAAGATTTAATACAACGATTAATCAAAACTATTTGTATTAATCATTGTATTAAACCTTAAACAGGAAACTAAGGTTAACTCTTCATGCACAACATTCTATTATACAACAATATAAAACCCAAATATCAACAAACATGTCATTAGCAGATAACTGAGATGAAGACATCATATACCTCAAAAGATGGTGAACAATTGGCAAACCGTGCAATAATGGGAGTCCTATAAATGAGTTTGTCTTGATCCAACAAACAACATGCTTTAAATTAAATAAGTCTTAACTTCTTATGTAAGTCAACAGCTAGCACCTACAAGGTAAGCAAATGACACATTAATATTGGGATAAAGTTTTTTATAATGAAAACTATGTTCAGCAACCATTCAACATAACATAAGGTCAAACAAGTACACATAAGGTAGTATAAAATGTCTTGCAAAGGTAAATTAAATTGTTTCACTACTTATTTAAGTAAACTTATTTAACAATAGTGATAAAAAGGAAAATAAAATAAAAATTAATTTACTATAATAAGGAAAATTAGCCCTATGAATACAAATATTCAATAAGATTTAATTAAGTGGAGAATAAGCACTAATTGCCTCTACTACATAGAGTAAAATCTATATATACTTAATCTATACTTTTCAATATTTTTGTACTATAGTAAACAAATGTGACAGATTGATAGTTTGATTGAAAATTAAAACAAAATGAATAAAACAATATGGCTTCTCTTCCCCTCTTGTTTTTCTTGAATACATTATTGTTTTCTAATTAAAGCGGCAGGTATGTGGTACTAATAACCATGCTCAAAAAATTAAGGTGTGGGTCATTTGGACTTTTTTCTTGGCTACACTATGATCAGTAAAATAGGTAGTAGGCTACCAAATGGATTATCCTTAAGTAGTTCCCATTTGATGTTTTCCTTAACAAGTATCATGGATATTTCTCATCAAAGATAAGTCTGGTGTTTTCCAATTGTTTTTATTTTTTTTCCTGGATGATTTAAACACAATTTGGCAGCCAAGTTAACTGATGATTTTTTGATAATGAGAGTGTGTTACATTAGTTATATTAGTTAGTTATGTTAGTTTGACAAGAATTATCTTTGGAACATGAAGTAGGTTTTTAGGATAGAAGTTGCCTACTATAAGTAAGGTATCTTTAATTCTCAAAGGAAATATGTGTTTCATCTCCTTAAATAGACTGGTAAGTTGGGTTGTAAGATATGCTTGACCATGTGTACAGGGCCCTTAACCACCTAAAATTCTCCTAAAGAAAGACACATCATAGTTTCATTGTTGCTAGATCTAATTTTCAAACTGTAAACCTCTAATTAAAATGAACCTAGGAAGTCAGTTGGTGAAGGAATCGTTGGTTGCAAGACCAACCATTATTTGCATGTCAACTCCGGTCATTTTATTTGGTTAGTATGCCATTGCATTTCCTTTTGGGCTTTGTGGCCCAAATGGGGATTCCAAGGATGTGGATTAAGTTGCATGCAGTTTCAGTTCATATTGGGGTCTGATGTTCAATTTTATAAGGAAACACAAAATGGAATAAAGAAGTAGGAACAGCCAAGGAACTCAGTAAATGTTAAAGTTTTCCTAACATGTATTGATACAACTACTACTACTGCTACGATTTCTTGTTGTACTTCAACTAACTTTACTTGTAAATTATTAAATACAATCATTCAAATTTAACATAACATTAACAAGAATGCATATGTTTGTCTCGAAGACTGGGTTTCTCATCTCACCTCAACATGCCACTTAATAGTAGTAAAAGCCATGGTAATAGGCAGTTGGGTACTTAAGCTAGAAATTACTGCCCTTCTGTCACCTATTCAAATCAAATTCAATATAATTTTTTCTAGAATTATTTTTTTCATTAAACTTAGGCAGGGAATTAAAAACGCGTTATATTGTTTTAATTTTTTTAAAACGCTGAACATACAACGTCGTTTTAGAAAAGTGTTGTATATTTTTCAATTTTAATTTTTTTAGGTTTTTATTAGGTAAATATAACATTGTTTATAAAAAAAATATTGTATATATTTCCACAAAAGTACACCGCTTATTTGAAAAAAACATTGTATATAGGTCCCGTGTGCTTTATATACAGTGTTTTTCTCTTAAGCACTATATAAGAAACACTATATATAAAGAATTTTGGCATAGTGTTGTCACGATTTGGGGTAGTGTATAAATTAGTTATCATATTGTTTTATAATATGTTGTTTGAAGTGCCAACAGGATAAGCGAATTTACAGTTGTGCAACACAATTTAGGGATTGTCTTTATACACCCATTCAAAGTCTAATACACCATTCTAAAAATTAAAATGGCAAATATACCCTCAGTTATTATAAAGAGCTTTTGCAAGGCCATGGTGCATACGATGTTAGCTTTTGTTGGTGTTTGAAGATGGATTTATGGTGTTCTTTGCATTGGCGATTTTGTTGTTTGAGTGGGTAGTTTTGGCTGCTCGTGGAAGCTGCTATCGCTGCTGGGTTCGTCGGAGTGCGTTGTCGTGATGGTGCTGTGGTGGTCGGGGGCTGAGGTAAGTTTTTTTTATCATTTACGGGTTAGGTAATCTGCATAGATTATACAGATTATGCAATCCGTATATTTCATATAATCCATTTGAAATATACGGATTACATAATCCATAGGCCATAATTAATATTTTAAAATTATTAAATAATTATTAAAAATGATTTAAATTATTAAAAAATAAGTAGGTGCAAATAGATATTAGTTGTAGTTTATGAGAATGCATCACTTGGATAGTTTGTTTCCTATACATTTCTTTTGTTGATTTGCATAAAAAAAACTTAATTAAAATTGATGAAATAGATATTAATGTGTTTTATTTGGCACTTATTTAAATTTATTATCATTTGTTAAGATGGACAACGATGAGTGGATGTATGACAGTATTATGTCTGAAGAAATAAATATGAATGAAGATTTCGGAGATGAAGCTAGTGCGTTTGAAAATAATAAATGTTCAATAGATTGTTCTGCAACCTTTTTTACTTCTGAGGTATTTATATATTTTGAATTTGGTTAAAGTTGTTTAATGCATATTTTATGGAAGTTAAACACTTATTATCGATTTTTGTAGGTGTTTCCTTCCCGTGAAGATGTATTAAAATGGGCTAGAACTGTTGCATATGAGAATGATTTTGTAGTTGTCATAATGAGGTCGGACATGTCAAATAGGGAAGGACATCATTTGTTTTAATCGGTTGTGAAAGGAGTGAAAAGTACAGAGCATTCAATAAAGATATGGTACCTACTGTGACTAGCACTAGAAAATCTAATTGTCCGTTTAAGCTTCGAGGCAAACTAGTTCCGGGAGTTGAAGGGTGGATGGTGAAATTATTATGTGGCACTCATAATCATGCTTTGGCAAAGTCATTATGTGGACACCCGTACGCTGGTCGACTAACAGAGGATGAGAAGATTGTTGTTGCTGATATGACTAGGTCGATGGTGAAACCAAAAAATATACTCCTGACTTTGAAGGAACACGATCCCAATAATTGTACATCTTTAAGGCAAATAATCAATGCAAGATATACATACCGTACGCCTATCAGAGAAGGTGAATCTGAATTGCAACAATTAATGAAACTTCTTGAACGTGACATGTATATTCATTGGCATAGAGTGAAGGATGAAAATGTCATACATGACCTGTTTTGGACACATCCGGATGCAGTGAAGTTGAGCAACACATATCATGTTATTTTTCTGATAGACAACATATACAAAACAAACAGGTACAAACTTCTGTTACTTGATATTGTTGGTGTGACTCTTACTGGGATGACATTCTGAGCTGCATTTGCTTATTTAGAAGCCAAACGTATAAACAATGTTGTTTGGACCCTAGAACGATTAAGAGGAATTTTTATGAAAAGTGAATTTTTCCCAGATATCATTGTCACTGATAGAGATGCAGCATTGATGAATGCAGTGAAAACTGTATTTCTTAAGACAACCAATTTACTATGTCAGTTCCATATTGATTGATAAGAATGTGAAGGCAAAATATAAAACATATGTCTGACAGAGCAATGCATGAGACTTTGTCATGGAAACTTGGGGGAGTGTTGTGGATTGTGCTAATGAGAATCAATATGCTGATTGTGTTACGAAGTTTGAAGTTGCGTGTTCGCCATGACCAACATTTGTTGATTACGGGAAAGATACATGGTTGAGTCCACACAAAGAAAAATTTGTAACAACATGGACAAACAAGTTATGCATTTGGGTAACACGACAACTAACAAGTTAGAAAATCTTTAATTTTTTTAAAATTGTTAACTGAATAACCTAGATTTGGGGGTTGCTTACGTGAATCATAAACTGCGGGGTAGAGACTGCCCATTGGACCTTAAAGAGACTATTGCAAAATAGCCTTGGAGATCTTGTAGTGTATGGGATGCAATGGACAACATGTTGACCTTGCAACATAGTGAGATAAAGGCATCTTGGGAGAGAAGCACGCATGTGGTCGGTCATGTGTTTAAAGTACATTGTACAAAAGACTTATTGGATGGTCTCAAGGTATGCGTTAAACCAAGTTGCTACGAAGTATGAGCGAGTCCATTATACTGGTAAAAACAAAAGTCGTTGTGGATGTGTAATGAGAAGTAGGCATGGCCTGCCTTGTGCATGTGAGCTAGCTAAGTATGTTGTTGGGAGCATACTGCTTGAGACAATTGATGTTTTTTGGCGAAGGTTAAGTTTTGAAGATCAAGGTGTTGGTAAGTGCGAGGTCCACATAACTAATGAGATGGAAGCCATATATTTGCGTTTTGAAAAGCTTGACTTGTGTGGCAAAGTGACTTTAAAGACAAAACTGAAACAAATTGCATTTCTTGACAAAAATTCAATGTGTCCCTCTCCTGAAAAGGTTAAAACAAAAAGTGCTCAAAAGAAACAAGTATCACAACATGCAGGATCAACCAAGCGGGATCCATCTTACTGAGAGTATGTCGACGAATTACATTCTCAGCAAAATAGTTGTTCCACACCAAAACAACCAGCTTCATCGTTGGCCCATCACACTAAAACAAAGAGGAACGTGCCTATGCTGGATCAATTCCATACATTTATGCACGATTTCATTGTAAACATTATTGATGTTAAAGCTGATGGTAATTGTGACTTTCGTGTAATTGCTGCCTTGCTAGGATATGGTGAAGATTCTTGATCTTTGGTATGCAATCATTTGCTGAAAGAACTTTCACAATGGTCAGGCGAATATATAGCTTTGTTTGGTGGGGTTGATAGATTTGAGCACTTAAAACAGTTGCTACTTGTTGATGGATTGTCAAAGGAAAACTATTTGGTATGTCGGTAGTTTTAAGCTTTTTTAAATTTACTTATACTTGCTGGTGTTCTTTGTTACGTACAGGTAACCATTGATAAATGGATGGATATTACCGATTTGGAATACGTAATTGCATCAAGGTATAACATCGTTCTCGTTTCTCTGTCTCTGCAACAAAGCATGACGGTTTTTTCCTTTGAGATCAAGAGATACCAGTATGCATCGCATTTTATGTATTGGTTATGTCTACGGTAACCATTTTGTGTAGGTACATGATTTAACAATTTTATTGTTTAGCCTATATTGGAAATAAATGTATAAGTTAGTGAATTTTGGTAATTATTCCAGGTTGTATTGAGAGATGGGTGTCTTATGTCACCAACTGCTTTGTTATGGCGAAGACACTGCTACAGCGTTGAAAAAGAATGGATGGTTCCATATATAGGTCGAATGCAATCATATACTAATTAAAGAAATTGCGTACAACCCATGTCGACTTAACATGATGACTTAGCATGATTTTTTAATCTATGTGAAAGGATTATTCGTTGCCATTATGTATGCCCATTTGTTTTGTTATGGCTTCCATTTTGTAACATAAAAGTTATAAAGTCAAATAAGCAAAGAACAATCACATGTCGCCTTCTCCACCATTATGTCTCTCCTTCCTCTGTCTCGTCTGTCTATGCCGCACATAATAAATCCTTCATCTGTGATGGAACGTGCTATACGCAGAAGGCGTTCTACTGCGACGTAGGCATCGGTTCCAGAAGTGACCATACCCATGTTCAACATTTCTTGTAATCCTTCTGCTAGCATTTTGCATTTTCCCTGAGATAAGTATCGCAACATTAATTACTATTATAGTTGGTTTATAACTCTAAATAAATGCAGTTGAACACAAACTTTAAAGACAGTGGCATACCACAACATGTCGAGGCTCTTGAGATGAAGGTGGAACTGGTGTTGGGTCATTAGTATGTGGACGTGGAGGATCTGCAACAAATGAACCTTGAGTCAGAGGGTGTCTAACAGGATCACCTCTCTGTGAGGGTGTCATAAAAGGATGAGACACACGATAAAACCAATCAAGATACCCAGGGGCCGCCTAACTGGGATAGGTAACCTTTTCTCTGGTCGAGGCTAGATGATCGCCAAACTGCATCCATATTTCGTCCACTTCCTCGATCGAGGGCGCTTCAGTGATATGAATTTGTAGAATACACTGAACATATCGAAACTGTCTCGTCACCCTCTCAGGTAAATGTCTTACCACTACCGGGCCACATCGAATATACCTAGAGAATAACAATATTATGTCAAACTCTCTATGGGCACGATGATCGACATATGGAGTCCAACACACATCGTCTACAACCAACCTATCCAGTCTCCTACGATAAGTGTTGAGCGATAATGCCTTCTCTGAAAATAATAGGAATACTTCACAACAACCAAGAGGGGGGTGAATTGGTTGAACCTTGGAATAAAACAAATTCAAATCAGAGTTTTAGGATCTTTATCACTTTCAAAACTAAGAAATCTATATACTCAATCAAATGTCTCAGCTCAAGAATTCAATAGATCAAAATAGAACTTGTTGAACAATGAATATGACTCAAAGAATTAAAGATCAATGAATAAGATGAGAATAGAGATATAGAAATAAGAACACAAGCAATTTATACTGGTTCACTTCAAAACATGAAGCTACATCCAGTTTCTTCTAATTCACACTGAATTAGAGTTCCACTATTATAAAATTTTCTTACAAGCTTTTACAAGAACCTCCCCTTTATCAACCCTAGATAAAGAACAGAAATCTAAAACCCTATTAGACTTCTATGGAGAAAGATTCAAAGAACACTACTTTGATCTTTAAGCTAGAGAACCCTTCTCTAGTCCCAAGCTAGAAGAACCCAATTACAATAGCCAATATCAACAGAAATTGAAAACAAAATTACAACCAATGAGGTAAGGAAAGAAACAACCTGATGATCCAGTGAATGACATGCAAATGAATGAACAAATCAGGTTGAAAGACAAAAACAAACTCAGAGCATTCTTCTTCCTTAACCTTTGAAAGAGATTTCTTGCTTAAAGAATCATTCAAATACCCATGAATGTTTTAGATGAAGCAAGAATTCATATAACCCAAAAATTCACTTTGGAAGTGTTTAGACAGCTTGTGTATACTCAGAAATACGAATTGATCAAGTCACAAATCAAGTCAAGCTGCCACTTCTATTTATAACAGAAGTTGTAACTAACTGTAATCGATTACCCGCTCCAAATAATCGATTAAAATGAGTGCGTAATCAATTAAATTAAAATATAATCGATTAAAGTGTTCAAGAAGCATTCTGGGTTTTCACCATGAGCAAAATAATCGATTAATACGAGTTGTAATCGATTAATACAAAGATATTTATTCTCAAAGTGAACTGTGTAATCGATTACTGGATATGGTAATCGATTAAGTCAGGAACACATGTATTTTTAGTTTGAACTATATAATCGATTACAGTTTTTGGTAATTGATTATTCTAGGAAGACTTAAAAACTGATTTTAACTAAATAATCAATTACGGAAGTTTAGTAATCGATTAAAATTCATAACAAAGCAGTTCAGTCCTATGCAAAGGCAAAATAGTCGATTAAATCGATAGGTAATCGATTAAAATGTTTATGAAGGTTTTCCAGTTTTGAACGAAGAACAAAATAATCGATTAATCCTTTTATGTAATCGATTAAAACAGTTTTTCCAAAAACCTTTCAATTCAATTAAAACCTTTGTTTGATTTTAATGAAAAACACTTAGTTAATTCAATGAATGAATGAATGAATGCAGGGATCAATCAGATAGCTTTCCTTTTACATAATATTTCAATTCCAAGTCTTCAAGTCTTTTAAGCATGTTGAAAGCTCAAAACCAATCTTGAATCAAAGACTTCCAAACTTCATAAAGCTCCCCCTATATCCAACATTCTCAACCTTCCAGCGACACGCTCTTGGTTGCCTCTCTTGGTAGTTAAGAGCTGCAGAGACATTTCCAATTGTTGGGAAATGCTCATAAATCCAACATTGCAAATTAATATACAACGGCAATGCGTGAGTATAAAAGTTATAACAAATATAAGTGGATGGATATTGATGTCAATAGCGAAAGAAATTACCTGTAACAGCGTCACATAACCGGTAAGATGTTTGCCATGATGCTAACATGCGTAATTAAGATTAGAATACATATGAACCAGAGCAGCTGCACCCCAAGCATATCCACCTGAACGGTCTAGATCGCGAAATGCTTCCAAGAATGTCACACCGATATGTGTGTCACTCTTGTTGGCAAAGAGAGTGCACCCAACCAAATGAAGCAAGTACGCTCTGGCCGCTGGAATCCACTTCATTGACTTAACCTTCTTAGCATATAAGTCTCGCAACTAAGACAAACGCACATATGCCCTATGGCATTACTCAATCTCCGATCCAGCCTCGTCTGCAGATACTTCAAGCAATTCAACAACCATATTTATGGCCTGGCTAACATCAATCATCTCAAACGATAAGAAATCTCCTACGATGGGTACATGCAACAAGGACGCGACATCATCCAAAGTGATACTGAACTCCTCGACGGGTAAATGAAAGCTGCTTGTCTCTGAGTGCCATCTCTCCACGAAAGCCGATAGCAATCCCCTGTCTCTGCTCTCGACGGAGCAACAAATCAAAGGGGCCAACCCAGTACCAGCAACCAATCCTTCAATCTCTTGTGCAGGCCGCCCAAATTTGTGAACTTTTCTTCCGTGGGAGGCCAATTTTAACTCAGCACGTTCCTGCAAACATATTATATCAATCACAGTTAGTGTGACTAAAAATCAACTTCATTAAATTTGTAAATAATAAATATAACTACTTGTCCTTCCCACACTCTCAGAGTCACATGTTCAGCATACTCCATTAACACTGAACAGTCCTCCGGACCACCTAGAAAGGATTGAACTTGATCAACTCCATCATCCATCACAGGAATATCATCCTCCACACAGTGGTCCTGAATAGCAGACATTTCATCGATAGCAGCCCCTGCATGTCGGTCCACAGACAGTGGATCCTCATCTACAACTGCCCCTACCCACTGTCTTCTGGCTGATGCCATAAGCCTTCAACGTTCAGCTACTGGCTCTTCATTCCCACTGTCTCTACCAATACCTCTATCTCCAACTCTCCCTAAATTGCGATGCAAACCTCTTTTTTTAACCATAACTTGTGGTACCATTTGCTAACTTGTTAGTCTAACAACATACATATCAGAGCAACCAATCCAAATATCCAAATTCTCAAAATATTAACTTTCTCATCAACTTAGCTATTACATATTACTTACTTAAACTACTTTAGTTTTTCAGCCTTCAATGATGTTTTACGATATTATTAACAAACTATGCATGTGAGCAAAATCTTACACATACACATGCAAGACCGAAGCACATTAATTAGCGTGTTGGATCTCACTTGTTGATTGAAAGGGGAAAAGAATATCAAATTATCAACATTCAAATTGATGAATAGGACGTGGGTTTGATTGCTATGTTGTTGGTCACCATCTGTTTGCCAATTTCTATCCTACCAAAACATGTAGGGACTAATCACCTAAATGACTAAACTAGCATTAAGTTCATGTTAAATTTAGGATTGTAAATTGACTATGTGACACTCTGGACTATAACACAATCCATCAATATCCATCCACTAAATTACCACTAACTCACCTAAATGAATAAACTAGTATAGCGCTCCTACACAACAATAATATTATAAAGCTCCTATGTTTTCTAACGGCTAAAATATAAAACATAACTCATAAACAACTAACTATTTAACATTCTAAAATGTATATAATTAAAATTTAAATCTAATTGCATTGAAAATTTAAAAAAATAGAACCATACGGATTGAGTAATTCGTATGGTGTTCACGGATTAACCAATCTGTAAGAACTATACGAATTACTCAATCCGTATGATGTTCACGGATTAACCAATCCGTGAACACCATACAGATTGCCTAATTCGTATGGTGCTTACGAATTGGTTAATCAGTGAACACCATACGGATTGCATAATCCGTATGGTTCTTATGGATTGGTTAATCCGTGAACACCATATGACTTACTCAATTCGTACAACCTACAATCCGTAAAATCGCGAAGACGAAGAAACACTCACGGCGGATGTCTGAAGCAAACACTAATCAACCACCACGACGCCTCAATGACCAACGACCACTATCAAATGCGCCACAACTGAACTAAATGACAACGATTGAGAATGGCACCAAACGGGAGAGAAAATCAAAGCACAACATCAGGACCAGGTGAGTGAAGCAAATATCCCTATCAACAGTGCTTCAACTATATAAGGAAGGGCATTTTAGTACTTTCACTGTTCACGGATGGGTGTATTAGATTTTGGACGGGTGTATAAAGACCATCCCCACAATTTATCATAGAAAGAAAAAATGGTTTGTTATGGGCTAGCCACCTTCCAACCTTGGCCCAACCCTGTTTTTTGGAGGGTTGTGGCGGCTGGGAGGCTATTAGGTGTGGAAAATGGGACAATTTGTGGGGGGAGGTGTTTCATACACCATTTGGTTTTTTTTGAAATGCTAAAAATACCCTTGGTGTGTTGCTTCCTTATTATAGTCGTTCGCTTGAAACGCAAATGATGTTCTTCTTTTTTGGTTGTTGGTTTTGGTTTATTTGAGTTGTTGGGGCTAGGCTATGCATTGGTGGTAGTTGGGTGACATTGTTTGCAGTTCGTCGGAGTGGAGTAACGTCGTGGTGGCTGCAAAGTGGCGTGGTGGTGGTGTAGAGGTAAGTTTATGGTTTTGTTTCATATGGATTCAGTAATCCATATGGATGATACGGATGATCAATCTGTAAGAAGGATACAGATTACCCAATCAGTATGGTTGTTATGGATTAAGTAATCCGTAAGAATCATACGGATTGAATAATCCGTATGAGCCTTACGGATTAGGTAATCCGTATCATCCATACGGATTACTCAATCCGTAAGAAGTATACGGATTGTCTAATCCGTATACTTCATACGGATTGTCTAATCCGTATACTTCATACGGATTGAGTAATCCATATGGATGATACGAATTACCTAATCCATAAGGCTCAATACAACTTCAAATGATACTTTTTTTAAAAAAAAAATCTATAAATTGTAAAAAATATATATTTCATTAGAATTGAATTTATGTTGACAAATTATTTGATTTAAAAAATACAATAAGTTAATTTTTGATTGTTTATTTAAATGGTGTTGTTGAGACTTTCATGATTTGTTACGATAATGAACACTTTATTGAATTTAATTTGTTTTATGTTATGAATTTAATGTTAGTGAATATTATTATTATGAGTGGATATGTTTTTGTTAATCATTAAATTAAATTTTAATTTGTTAAGATGGACAACCATGAGTGGATCTATGCCAGTATTATGTCCGAAGAAATTAATATGAATGAAGACATTGGAGTGGACCCTGATGCGTTTGAAAACAATAATTGTTTAATTGATTGTTCTGCAGCGTTCAAAATGATTAAGATATTTATGTGATTTTGAATGTAGTTAAAGTTGTTAAATGATTGAATTAAGAAGATTAAAGATGAATTATCCATTTGTGTAGGTGTTTGAATCCTGTGATGCGGTATTGAAATGGACTTATAATGTTGCTAATGAGAATGGTTTTGTAGCTGTCATAATGAAGAGTGACATATCGACTGGAAAAATAGGAAGGACATCATTTGTCTTAATTGGTCATGAAAGGAGTGGAAAGTATAAACCATGGGAAAAAGGTTTCACACCTTCAACGACTAGCATTAGAAAATGTGATTGTCCTTTTAAGCTGCGAGGCAAACCAGTCCCGGGAGGTCTAGGGTGGATGGTGAAGCTAATTGTGGCAATCATAATCATGTTTTAGCTAAGTCATTTTGTGGACACCCATATGCTGGTCGATTAACTGAGGAGGAGAAGGTCATTGTTGGTGATATGACAAGGTCGATGGTGAAATCAAAGAATATTCTTTTAACTTTGAAGGAGTACAATGCCAATAATATCACAAGTTTGAAGCAAGTATATAATGAAAGATATGCATACCAGACACGTACAAGAGGCGATAATACTGAAATGCAACAACTAATGAAACTTCTTGAACGCGACATGTATATTCATTGGTGTAAATTGAAGGATGAAAATGTTGTACGTGACTTGTTTTGGGCACATCTGGATGCAGTACAATTGAGCAATGCATATCATATGGTGTTCTTGATAGACAATACATACAAAACAAATAGGTATAAACTTCCTTTACTTGACATTGTTAGTGTGACACCTACTGGATGACATTTTCAGCTGCATTTGCCTATTTAGAGGTCGAACGCATAAACAATGTTGTGTGGGCCCTTGAACAGTTTAGAGGGATTTTTCTTAAAAGTGAATTTTTTCCAAAGGTCATTGTTACCAATAGAGATTCAGCATTGATGAGAGTTGTGAAAATTGTTTTTCCAGAATCAGCCAATTTATTGTGTCAGTTTCACATTAACAAGAATGTCAAGACAAAATGTAAAACTTATATTCGACAGAAAAACGCATGGGATTATGTCATGGAAGCATGGGGAAGTGTTGTTGATTGTGCTACTAAGAAGCAATATGATGATTGTGTTATGAAGTTTGAGGTTGCATGTGCACCATGGTCAACGTTTGTTGATTATGTGAAGGACACTTGGTTGAATCCCCACAAAGAAAAATTTGTTACAGCATGGACAAATAAAGTTATGCATTTTGGAAATACTACAACTAACAGGTAAGTTTGACGTCTGACATTGCTTAAATTAAGATTTCCTTAAGTTTACTGTCTTTGAAATTAATTGATGATATCATAAACTGCAGGGTGGAGTCTGCTCATTGGACCTTAAAGCGGCTACCACAGAATAGTCTTGGAGACTTATCCACTGTTTGGGATGTCATATCCAACTGTTTTGAAAAGCTTGATTTGTGTGGGAAAATGACAGTGAAGACTAACTTAAAGAAATTGCGTACTTTGATTTAAATTCCATGTGCCACCCTGATAAGGTAAAAACTAAAGGTGTTCAAAATAAGATCATCATAAAGCACCAAAGGTCAACGAGAAGGGATCCATCTTACTTTGAGTATGTAGACGACTTACATTTTGTGCAAAATAGTTGCTCCACTCCAAAATAGTCCAGTTCGTTGTCTGATGTTCTAATGAAGAACAATATGGTTCCTATGCTCAATCAATTTCATCCATTTATGCAGAAATTTATTTTGAACATCACTGATGTAAAAGCTTATGGTAATTGTAGATATCGTGTAATTGTTGCCTTATTAGATTATGGTGAAGAGTCATGGTCCTTGGTATGCAGTCATTTGTTCAAAGAACTTGCACAATGGAATGATCATATACCCTTGTTTGGTGGGATACATAGGTTTGAAACCTTAAAGCAGTCCCTACTAGTTGATGGATTGTCAAAGGTAAAACATCATTGTATTTAGTCTTCATTTGACTTAACTTGGAAACCAAATTGCATGCAACGTATTGCATTAACTGTTTACTTACAGGTAACGACGAATAAGTGGATGGATATTATCGATATGGGTCATGTAATTACATCAAGGTATAACGTCATTGTAGTCTCTCTTTCACTCCAGCAAAGTATGACGTTCTTCCCCTAAGAAGCCAACCTCCTAGAGATCCCCAAGTTCATCACATTCTGTGCATTGGTCATGTGTTTAGTAACCATTTTTTTCAGGTATGACATTAATTGTTTAATTTTATGAATTGAGTTAAATGTGTCAAAGTCATGATTTGTGTTGTTTTGTGTTTGAAATAGGTTTTTTTTAAAAGACAGCTATCCCTTGCCATCAACCACATTCTTGTGGGCTACTCACTGTTCCAATGAAGCTTAAGAGTGGCCCAATCATTACATTGGTCGAATGCAAATGTATACTAAATCGATGAAGTTGCGCACTCAACATATTGACTTACGAGATGTGTAGAAATATTTGAACAACGCATACGCTGTTTAATTTCATAAATGCATCAATATTTAACTATAACTAAGTAGGTAACTATCTTGTCCAACATGAAAATACAAAAAAACAATAATGCGGTTTTCACTACACAAATATGTGCTAATCGTCATCAATGTCGCCTCCGCTGTGTATCTCTTGACCGTCTGCCTTGAGTATAGACAATGTCGTAGTCCTTGACACCACAAGCAAGAAGCAACAGTTCATGCGTCCTAGAGTATGCTTCGATGCTCTCTGTAACGATCTCATCATCGATCATGTTTTGCAAGCCCTCAGCTAGTCGTTCAAATAGTCTAGAATTACCACAGCATAAACATTGCATTACCCAATTAACATATTTGATAAAGCATAAATAGTGGTTTATCTTAATTTGTTACCACAACATGTGCTGGCAACTGCTCTTGTAGAGATACATCTGACGCTAAATGTGGTGCAAGTTGTGTATCATGAGAATGCACAGGGGGAGGAACTGGTACATTAGTGGCCTCAGCAGGAATATGTAAATACAATGAACACACTTCAAATAATCAAGAGGGGAGTGAATTGGTTAAAACAGTCATTAAAAACTTTTCTTTAAAACAATTTGCGGAATTAAAACTTGGATCATATCACTCAATCACCCTTGATTAAAAACAGAGTTTTCTTTCAATCTAAAATCACCTTGGAATGCATGTAATGACTGAAATGCTTCTTGTTGATTTATATTGATTTCCAAATAATAGCAATGAAAGAAATACATATAAAGAATTCAACACAATAATTTATACTGGTTCACCTCACAAACTTGGAGGCTAGGGGAAAACAATTCTTAATTGTTGTTATAAAAAAAAAAAAGCAGCTGATTCAGTTGCACGGGTTGCAATAAGAGCATACAGTGTCTTCCAAACAACACTAGGTTAGAGTTTTCACTATATCAAATTATTCTTTTTACAAGCATAGCAAGTGACAATCTCTATCAACACTAGACAAAGATCCTGAATTCTAAAACACTATTATAATACAAATCACAAAGATCCTGAGAAACCTACTCAGATCTTTCCCCTTAAGAACCCTACTCAAGATAGCTTGAAAGAACTAAAATGATATACAACACAGAATTCTAACACAGAAATTCTAAAGGAAAGAGTTCAAGAATTACACAACCTGAGATCATTAACAGATGATTGAATGAATATTTGAAGTTACCAATCAACCAGGTTGAATGAATGTCAATGCATGAACAAATCTTTCTTGAAAACTTTTTTCTCACAAACACATCATCTTCAAAATCAATCACTCATTGATCTTCTTCACAAGATGTGTTTCTCTCAAATCAGTTTCTAAATCTTTAGAAAGCACTTGGAACTTTTGGGTAAGATTCTAACTCAGAGTGAATTTTCGCTCTTTGAAAAATTCTCAAAACTTATGCAGTGCAGACCCAAAAGGTCTTTATATAAAAAACTGATTTAACTAACTGTAATTGATTAATCCGTTCAGGTAATCGATTATTTTGACATATGTAATCGATTAAATAAACCAAATAATCGATTAATATGTTCTTGAGCTTTCTGGAAATTTTTCACGAACAATTTAATGGATTAATACGTCATGTAAACAATTAACATAGATAAGCTCGGACTGAAAACAAACCTTTGTAATCGATTACACCTTACTGTAATCGATTAAGACAGACTCTTCATTATTTCTAAATGAACTAGGTAATCGATTACGTTTGTCTATAATTGATTAACACAAAAAGACATATTTTTGAAATAACACTTGGTAATCGATTACAGAAGAGAGGTAATCGATTAAAGCATTCAACATGGCTTTTCCAAAAATAAACACACACAAGTAATTGATTACATAGTAATGGTAATCGATTAAAGTAGTGCATAAACTAATTTTTCATAGCATTAAGGTATGAGGTTTTCTTTGAAAGAATGCAAGCTTTTAATCTTATACTCTACATATGAATGCATGTTAATGAATTATGTAATGCAAGGATCACTAGGTTATGTACTTGAAACACTTTGACAAATTACAAATGCCATCAAGATGATTGGGCATGTAAAAAGCTAAAATTTCAAGCCAATTAGTTTAGCCTTGCTTTGATTGCTTGCAGCTCCTTCTTCCAATTCCCCCTGTATCTAACAGAATATGTGTACGGGCCTCCCTAAACTGAGCCGAAGTCATGAACGGGTGGGAAATACAGTAGAACTACTCCATATATTCAGCAACACATTGACTTGAATAATCAACCAAGTCTCCGATTGCTACAAGGTATTCCGAGAAGTGGACCCATATGTCATCAACATCTTCGATGGAGGGGACTTCAGACACAGGCAGTTCTGAAATTTGTTAAACATATCCAAACTGCCTAAGTACCTTCTCTGGCATATGCCTGACAATGTGAAGACCCCATCTAATGAAACCAGAAAATAAACTAATCAAGTCAAAATCCATGTGGCCATAGTGCTCCCCATACGGTGTCCAATAGACATCACCAATTGTCAACCTATCTATACGTTTACCATAGGTAGTCACCAGTAAGGCCTTGGCCCTCTTCCAGCACTAAAAATTGAAAAACAATAAAGTTAGCAATAATTCAATACAAAACACACACACACACACACACTGCGGTTTATACAAGACATAAATTATTCAATATGATTACCTGTAATAAAGTAGTGTATCCAGTCATATGTTTCCCATGGTGCTTACATGCGTAATTCAAATTATCATATATGTGCACAAGAGCAGCCGCACCCCAAGAAAACCCCGCAGCTTGGTCTATGTCGCGGAAAACTTCTAAGAATACTACACCTACATGTGTGTTACTCTTGTTAGCAAACAAAGTGCAGCCAACAAGATCCAGCAGATATGCCCTGGCTGCTAATATTCACTACCTGGACTAACACTTCACATAATAGAACTCTCGCAGCCATGACGGTCGCATATATGCCCCATGGCACAATGCCGTTTCAACTTCAGCTTCTTCGACAATGACATCAAGCAGTTCCACCAACACTGTAATGGCCTTGCCAATGTCAATCTGATCGTAGGAGTGGAACTATGGTTGGCAAAGTGGGCAGCCCGCAAAAAACGGGACAGACTGGCCCAACCCACCAAAAATGAGGGGTGGGCTGGCCCACTTTTGCAAAGTGGACTGAAATTGTTAGCCCGCCCTGCTTTAACGTTGGCCAACAGGCCAGCCCGCATAAAAATAAAATAAATAAATAAGTTAATTTTTTAAAAAAATACAAAAGAATTATAAGAAAATATAAATGTGATAATTTAAAAAAACACAAAGTTAAATAAAAGTAAATAATTTAAAACTATTGCTAAATAAATGATGTCATGTGATAATTCACAAAATTACACCATTTGCAAATGGAATTTATGGATGTAAACTGTCTAAAGTGTAATATGCTAGCAATGAAAGACTATTTGAAAGTATCAGTATCATAAACATTTTAATATTAAAACTTAGAAGTTAATTAGAATACGCTGAGAGAGCAAAAAAGCATAAATTAAAATAATATACCTATTTCAAAATATGTTAAATATATCTATTTAATTTTAATATTTAATATTTAAATAATATTGGTCCGACGGGTTGGCCCGCCCCGGCCCGCGTTTGGCCCACAATTTTGCGGGCCGGGTTGGCCCGCCCTGCTTTTGATCAAGGGGATGATATTATCTACCCAACCCGCATTTTTTCGCGGGTTGGCCTGGCGGGCCAGACCCATTTTGCCAATCCTAAGTGGAACGCTCCCATGATAGGGATATGCGAGAGTAATGCCATGTCATCCAATGTCAGTGTCAGCTCCTGCATAGGCAGATGAAAACTACAGGTTTTAGCGTGCCATCTTTCTACAAATGTAGACAGCAATCCCCAATCGCCAATCTCTACTAAGCAAACAATCAACGGACTTAGGCCTGTAGTAGCCACTAAGCCTTCTGTTGCGTCACAGAGTGATGCATAACTCACGGCAAGTGTACCGATCGTTCAAGTAATAATTTTGATAAGTAGAGTATCGTCTCCACGAGGATTGAGGCACTAAAATAATTGTAATTGTTATCTTAAAATTGGAAGAAATAAAAATAGAAAGAAATTTGATTTATGATTTTGTGTTGTAATTTTGAATATATTGAAAACAGAATTAAATTTGAATTAAAAAGGAAAGTTATGCAGTAATGAAGAATAATTGCGGTAAAAGCACATCCACCTCTGATCCCTACCTGTTTAATTGAATTGATAATTAATTTCAATTATTATCTTACTCAAAGATATACCTTAATCAATTGGTTAAACCCAGATTCCTCAGACTTTTTAACCCTTTAATCCTAATTAAGTGTTCTAATCCCTTAGTAACCCCCTTTTGGATTAAGCTTTAAGCTGGTATATAAAAACTTTGCAATTCTTCATCCCTATCCCTAGGTAATGTCAAACTATCACTTTATCGCTTTCAAAAACTAAAACCCGAATATCCCTATTGTGAATTAAAGCCCTTAATACCTCTAATAGAGTGATCAATTCTATTAATGGAATTTAAAATTGAAGAACAAGATAAAGAGAAACAATCATAACAATATTCATTAATCATCAACCCAATTCACACAAGAGTTCACATTGGCTTTTGGCCTTTACCACAATCAAGGAGGAATTAGCTAGACATAATTATGTCTAGCTCAATACAAAGATGAGAGAATAGATGAGACAGAATACAAAATAGAAAAGTAATCAAACCCCTCAATCTTGGCTTTCTTCTCAATCTTC
>PYAF01004009.1:16297-41405 GCA_007407185.1 Glycine tomentella | reverse complement strand
CCCCCCCCCCCCCCCCCCCCCCCCCGGCTATTTGATTAAAATTTAAAAAATAAAAAAAATAATATAACTTTTTTTTATTGAAAAATCGGATAAAAAAGTTAATTATGTAACAAAAAAATAATAATAACAAACCCACATTTAAAATATGGGATCATAATTTTAAACTTACAAAACAAAATCAATCTATTCAATTAAAAAAATTAGAAAATAATATATTTTTATTTTTTTAATATTATTTACTACAGGGCTGGGGGCGGGTATCAGTAACCCCATACTCGCCCCCGCTTTTGGCTACCGGGGAAAACCCGAACCCGAACCTGAACCTGAAAAATTCGGTTTTTCCCCATTAAAATCGGGACAGATTCGGGCGGGTACCCATGAGTTCGGGTCCCGCTGCCATGCCTATCGGCTTACGCTGCTTAGGGTCTTCGTCTTCGTTACTTCTGATATTTCTACCCAATGCTCGGTCGATAACTCTTCCAAGAGCCCGACACATTCCTCTAGTCTTAGCCATAATTTTTACAACATTTGTTTACATGTTAGTCTATCGCTTAAACCAAACCACACCAACAACAACACTCAACTGTTTCAAATCATACACATCTTCCTTATTATGAACAACTTCAACAAATTTGATTCACATACATACTCACCTTACAAATACAATTCTAACCAAATTGTCCAACAATTCATGTGAACAAACATTCCTAAGTTGAAATATCAACTTAAAAACTGTAAATCAATACATGATAAAATATAGAAATGGTTTATAAAAGCCAAGCAAATTTCTTAATCCAAATTGTCCAACAATTCATGTCAATAACCTTTGCTAAGTTGAAATATGGACTTAAAAACTATAAATCAATACTTGATAAATTATATTTTCACTTTCTAATATATCTTTTTGTACATATTACTTAATTATTTTAAAAGTATTTAAAAAAATACATATATGGAGTACGATCTCCGTTTTACAGAACAAACCAAATAACAACTCACCTCACCAACGCCGCCACCAACCAGAGAAGACAACCACCACGCCGCCAACCAATGTCACCACCGACCTCGATGGTGCGCCGGAGACTGAAAGGACGAAAGAATAATATGGATCCAACCAATAACCATAACAAGCAGAACGCGATGCAGGAGAAAATGCAAATGAATTTAAAATAATATACCTAATATACAAGGGTAAATGTGGAAATGCATTATTACACTAATGGTGTATTAGAAAAACTTATGGTGTATAAAGTCCATCTCATTTGTGGGTCAGGGGCTAAACTGACAGGTCTACCCACAAGAATGAGTCTTTTATGATCTTTTTTGTATATTGTAATTGTGTTCAAAATGAAAAGTGTAAGTGCATTACTTCAATCAGAAGTAACTATGGAGGAAGGTTTGAAAATGAATATTTTCAAGAGTTTTGTATGGGGAGCATAATTCTCCACAACTTCTCTACACTAAGAACATTTTATTGAATAATGTGGTAGATAGAGAAAAAAGAAATAGGACATAGCAAGAAAAGGTTAGAACTTTGTCAATTGATTACTTGACTCATAAGCACTTCTAGGCTAAAATATTGAATACTACATGTTATTTACAAAACAAAACATACATTAGACTTATCTTGAACAAGACTTCTTATGAATTGTGAAAGGGACAAAAAACAACATATCTTATTTCCTCTCCTTTGGATGTGAGTGTTTCATTCTTAACGCTGAGGACAATGTGGACAAGTTTGATTCTATGTGTGATAATGAATTATCTTAGTTGTTGAAGAAGTCATACATGTAAGGTTTAATGACAACAAACTCGATAAAGAATTGTTAGAGTTGGATAAGGCTTTTATAGATATGAAGCTAGACAGAAAGAAAGATGAAGTGTCCAATGCTTCACTAGTTGAAATATAAAGGAAAGAAGAACATGAACCCATTTGACGAAACTGACAAATGAGGAATTATCATCCAAATGGCCTAATCATAGGGGACGTCCAAGATAGAGTTAGGAAAAAGTTATTTTTCCAACATCAAGCTCACAATAACACTCTTATATTCGAGGTGAAACCAAAGACAGTGGACAAAGTGCTATTGGACAACAGATGGATCAAGGTCATCCAAGAAAAACTTAATTAGTTCTAGAAGAATGGTATTTAGAAGATTGTTCATCCCATAAGATAAGTGTGTCAGGAACAAATTTGGTGTTCAAAGAAAAAAAAACTAGATGAAGCAAATAAAATTGTGAGAAACAAAGCTAGTCATATAGGTCAAGGTTACTCACAACAAGAATGTATCAATTTCACTGAAATTTTTGCTCTTATAAGTGGACTAGAAGTCATTTCTATTCTACTATCATTTGTTGCACATAGTAATATGAAGCCTTTTCTCTCTAAACGCTTTGATCGAGACATGTTACCTGAAAAAGCGTGAAAGAGCTCACACGCATTAAATAAAGAATCAGAACAAGAAACATGTTGAAGCTCTCTATCTCACAATGAATACCTTCTCAAGAGCTCTATATGAAGAAGACTTTAAGCTAGAAACAATATTAGACACCCTGAACAAACAATTGCTCTGATCTCTTTGCTCAATACTCAAAGCCTTAAGTTGGAATTCTGAGTAGTTCTCGTGTTGTATGTAACCATCACTGTTGGGTTATTGTTAAGGACATTGGAGCTATCCTTAAGAATTGTGCTGATATTTTTTCTTCACCATATTTTTAGGGAGTTATTGTTTTCTTGGCAACTTCGCCCATGATTTATTGGATCACCCAATTTCAAATAAATTTATTGATCACCGTGTTTGCTCTTTGCAATGAGGTCGACGGAGGGAGCTATTAGGCTATTCGTGAGGGAGAAATAGCAAAACAAGAAGACCTGGTAGGGTTGAGAAGAAGTGACGTGAGGGGATTTAGCAGCTTAATCTTAGCCATTGGTGTAAAATAAAATAGAAGGTCCAGGTGAAGAATAAATTCTTAAACTTACTCTTGGAATAAGTGGTTTTATAATTGAAGTTCATGATTTATCCAAAAAATGAAAAACAATAATTATAACAATATGTTGTTAAGTAAAATATACTAATTTTTCACTTGCCCTTGCTGTTCCATTTTCACATGCTGATGAAAACAAGCAACCTTCATTGCGAGTTCACCAATGGATGGGTGGTTCAACCACGTTCATTGGCCTATAATATTAATGGGCGGTCAATCAAATCCAACCAGATGGGTCATTTGGAAGCAATTCAGACTCATTAAATATCTTTTCAAACTGCACAAGAATGTACATTCCACTGTACCATTTCAAAACAATATCACCTTCCACATGCTCTTGATATGGTAGAACGGGAAAACTGCACCTTCTGAATAGAATTCTCCCAAGTAGAAGAATAAATCAACTCATCCAGTTCCTGCCCTTTAGTTTGCAGCTGTCAGCACCATATCGCCAATCAAAAAAAGGTTATGGCTGAATTTTTTTTGTACTAACATCTGGAGCCGTTAATGCCACAAGCTGCTGCATATATATATATATATATATATATATATATATATATATATATATGATAAGTGAACCATTTCAAAATTAAAATTCTCAAAAGTCATATTTGGTTCTCCCACTTCCCAAAATGAGACATAACATGTCTGAAACCTCAAGAGATGAGGAATAAAAGTTCCAAGATTCGAGCATTAGACGTTTTCTTGATCCTTTAAAATGAACAACCTGCATCCCAAAAATAAACCAGGAACAAATGGCATGTTAAAACTAAAAGGATAGTATATCATCTTTATAAGATTTTCCAAATTCTAACTTCAAGCATTTAGCTGAGGATCAGAAAAATAATGTTGCAAGTATAAAGTAAAATATCAGGTTGAAGCTAAAGGGACAATATATTTATAAAATTTCAAAAATTCTAACTTAAAGCATCCAGATAGTATCAGACAGAAATACTGTTCTGCATTATACCTTAACATCCAATGGCATGCCATGAAATTGACCAGCACCCTCAGGCGGAGTCCAATTGTACAGAGAACAAGGTAAGAACAATACTGAAGTACCCCCAATATCTTCAGAGAAAGCAGGTGCTTTGGCAAATCTGCTGGCGTCGAAATGAGGTTTTGACTTCACAACCCAAGCAAGAGCTAACTGATCACCCAGCATGCGGGAAGCATTTCTATATTTTGTGCTATAAACTTTCAAGACCTCTTGTAGGAAAAGCTTTGCCCTGCATAGATTCTCAAATTAAATTAAAAAATTGTATCAAAAAATAAGAGGGAGAAATCAAGAAAATGAAAATTGAAAAAAATTTACAAATGTTCAGTAGAGAAACAGAATTCAGAAAATAACCCCCCCAAAAAAAATCTCAACGCCAATGGCAATGCAAGCTTACAGATGAGAAAAGAAGCATATCAAAGGTATTTGCATGGTATCTATGTAGGATAGTGTTACACATTCATGTAATTTGCAAGAACATTAATTCAAAATTCCTCACTGCTTTCCTCCTAGTATAACAATGTCAGCAGGATTCAGAATGACACTGGAATGCAGGAATCAAAATAAAGTGTTTCTTTACTGTAAACGTAACTAACGTTTTCCAATTGCAGATTTTAAATTGGATAGACAGTATAGTGCAAAACTTTTTTACACTAATAACAATGAAAATTAAACACCAAAAATAAATTGGTTTTCTTCTCAGAAATCTTAAATGAGCATGCCAAGCAATTAGCTGTGGACTTGAAGGTCAAGTATGTGATCTAAACAAAGGTAAGTCCATTATGATGCTTAACACTATGTAAAAGCTGCATAAAGACTAGTCAATTACACAATCATTCCACTATTTATATTTTTTAGTAATGTCTATATGACATAATTGCAGTTAAACCAAAACTACAGAGCATACAGATCATCACCTTAAAATTGCTTCCAAGGTACCCCTTACTGCAATGAATCCTGAATTCAAAGGTTGAGCCTTATTGTTCCTAAAGGTCAGAGCCACATGAAAATTAGGATGGTCATGGAAAATCTGCCCTAAATCATCAACCACTGCTATATCAGAATCAGTGAAGATGTAATGTGTGATATTCTTCGGCTTCTGAGAAAGATTCTGGAGCCTTGTTTCTAAAAAGGTCTGTAAAGAAGGAAAACATAAGGTTATTTAGTTTATAGAATTAAAATTTTTAAATTCTAAACACCATCACCTATAATGATAAAAAAGCACTACTAGCTAAATACGTAAAAATAATCAGATAGTGACAAAGATAGAAAACTGGCAAGCATCTCTGATCTATTATGGTGCACATTATTGAGGAAAAAGGCAGCTATAGTATAAATCGATGGAAAGAAAACAGAAGAGCAGGAAAAACATTCAGCTAAATGTAGTCACTGATGATTGATGAGAAATTATCTTTCACAAACAAAAATGTTCTATCTACTGTGGATGCAATGTGATCTTACAATGTAAGACCTGATCCTTTGGAGCATCAACTTGTCTCGTGAATATTCACCTTCTATAGGATACAGAGATACCCCGTTTCGTTGCACTGAAAGGTCAGACACTGGATCTGTCAGAATAATCACTTTGCTCTGAGGCATTGCAACCTGCAAACATTAACCACTATGTTGAATGAATGATGTCTGAGTGATATTATTGTCAGAAAACGAGCTCTACGCCAAAACCAATGTTAATCGTTTGTAATATATAGGGTAATTGTACATCTAAAACTGACACACACAGCTCTATTTATATTTACACCATGTTGATACAAAAAGAAACAATCATAATAAAAGGATTAAAATCACATCTCTTCACTGTTAGTAACTCATATCAACATGTGCCTTTTAGCACTCCCCCTCAAGCTAGAGCATGTGTCATGTGTCAAACTTGTTACAAATTTATTCATCCTGAGATCCCGAGGGATTAGTGAACAAGTTTTCCAATTGACCTTCCTCAAGAGCCCAGTCTCTCCTCAGATAACCATCTAACATCATCTCTTTCCCTAGTTATACCCTCTTCCCCTTTCGAAACATCCTTAACCCCCTAATTGACATCCACCTATCGAAGTAACTCAAGTAATAATAACAGTTATTAAATGTTATTTCACTGACTGACTGATTCAAGCTCCATTTAGGTATCTACCATATAATAGTAATTTGATTGATAGACAGAAGAAATATCAGACAACTGGGTGCAGTTTTATTGACTGATGGATTCTATTTGGGTGTAGAATCAAATGGTTAATAATGGTCAAGTGCAATTCAGGAAACTTACACTTCAGTTGTCACCTTTCTAATCTACACTGATATATATTCTCAGTAATTTCAGAAGGAGAAAATTTTCAACTTGCAGATATCACCGAGCAAATTTCTTAAAAACATGAAAATGTTTCAGACAAAGTCAATGCTATATTTTTACTAATTTAGTGAGATTTAACAAGTCATGGCTGCTTTTCTATCATAGACAATTAAATTTCAAATAATATAAACTTCATGCTATGGTCTACATCCTTATGTTATAATATATTCTCTTTTTCCCAATGGTGACATAAATTTATTCTAAGGCCTATGGTGAATGATGCAAATTCAATGCAGTTTGTACTTTGTATACATACAGTACCAAAGGTATTTTTACTATTAAATCACTCAAGCTATCCTTGTTTGCCTACCAGTTGAAATTTGTCATTAGCCAAATGTTGATAAGGATGTATGACATTTGGGTGCATGTGGCGGAACAACTAGAGCTAAGGTAGGAAAAGGTGAAAAACTCATGAAGACAAGAATATTCTACTATTTCAAGTTGATAAACTCCAAAAGTATAAAATCATAGACAAAGACACGTGCTTAACTATGTCTGCAAAGCAAAGAAACAATATAAACAATAAGAGTACTAGCAACATATTCTCTAACACAGTCTAATTTTGGTTAAAATTTATTAGAAACTACAAAATCCTGAGGAGAGCTCATTAAATAAATCGGACCCACAAAATTTTGTGATTTCCAATAAATTTGAACCACTGGTAAAAAGTGTGTTGCTAGCATTTCTCATACACAATAATCAGACACAATAATATGCTCTTTTCAGTAAGACAAACCTACAACTTTTATTTAACATTTACCTGAATGAAGTTAATGAAGACATTCAACAAAGCCATGGACCTGCCAAACTTATTATATGAAGCATTGCCAACAATCGTATTTGATGATTTATCGTCTACATCATTGAGAAAAGAATTATAAATGGTAAAGACAGTAACAAATGTGATACTTCCATCTACACCTGATCTGCTGTTAGAAGAATGGATCCTATTAAGTGATTTAGTCCCTGTGAATTGAGAATTTGTAAATGCGTTATAAGAATCAATTAAAAAAAAAAAATGAAAATGAAAATTATGAGGAAAGGAAAAACCTCATGAAAATTATGGAAACAAAAGAATCCTCACATACACCATTATTTTGGGGATAAACATACATGACCTAGTGAGAGGAAACTGCAAACATACACAAATAATTGAAATAAATACCTCCAAAATAAAATTAAAGGCAGATTAAGGTAATCCTACAAACTTATACAGTTATGCCAATACGTTTTGGGCAAATAATGTATATTAGAAGTCCAATGTGAAGTATAAAAATAACTTACACATTAATAATACCCAATTAGCTGTGTTGGGTGTAAAAATTACATTTTGTTAAATTAAGTTCAGAAGCAAAGTCGGTATCAAATAATATAAGGAAAATAACCCAAATAGAGAACCATTTCAGACAATCTCTAATAACATGCACATAACATAAGCAACTCTGTAATTAACGATTTTTATAAAAATAATTGAATGCAACCAATAATAACCCATTCCCAACTTCAAAATTCAGTGCCAATTAAAATCAAAATGACAACATACCAGAGGCAATGGTGCTTTAAAACATACCCCCTCCGGTTCTTTTTATAAGGCATCTTTAAATGAATTACACAGACCAATAGTTAAAGTTCATCCATCAACATCAACATCAACATCAACAACACTTTTAACCCAAGTTAATTGGAATCGGTGGTAGATGAACCCAATGATAGATACGAGGAAGTTGAAAAAAAAAAAGGAGGGGAGGAAAAAGGGGAAATACGACATAAGAAAAGAAAATACGATAAAAGAAAAGAAGAGTGAAAGAAGGAGAGGAAAAATGAAGAGGAAAAGAACTAAAAAGGGATCGTCTGGAACATAGAGATAATAGCAGGTCTAACCTTTCACCAAACTTATAGCTTTTATTCATTCCGTCCTAAGACACACCTTCCGTCAATCTATATCCCACTCCATTAAGTCATGTTTAATTACCTTTCCCCAAATAAATTTCGGTCTATCTCTACCTCTCTTTGTGATTAACTCTTGGTAACAAACTCTTGTTCTTACGGGAGCATCCAGAGGCCGTCTCATTACGTGTCCAAATCACCCCGATCTATGCTCCCTCATCTTTTCATTCTCCGGTACTACTGCTACCTTTCGTCAAATATCTTCATTTCTTATCTTATCCATCTTCGTATAACCACACATCCACCTTAACATCCTCATTTATGCTACCCCTATTTTATGTTCATGTTGCCTATGTGCTGGCCAACATTCAGCTCCATAAAACATTGCAGGTCTTACAGCTGTTCTATAGAATTTTCCTTTTAGCTTGAGGGGAATTTTGCAATCATACAAAAATCCAGATGCACTCTGCCATTTCATCCACCATGCTCTGATTCTATGATTTACATGGTCATCAATCTCTTCACTTTTTTACAAAATTGATCCTAAGTATCTAAAAGCATGTTTCTTGAGTACATCTTGACCAAGTAGCACGGGATCTTGATCATCATCTCTTACTAGCGAAAACTCACTTCATATACTCAGTCTTGCTCTGACTTATCGTGAATCCTTTAGACCCCAAAGTGTTTCTTCACAATTTAAGTTTCCTATTAACACCATCTTTAGTTTCATCAATAAGCACAACACCATCTGCAAAAAGCATACACCACGGCACTTCCTCTTGAGTATCTTTTGATAGTTCGTCCATCACTAAGGCAAAGAAATAAGAACTAAGAACCGAACCTTGGTGTACACCTACCGTGATAGGAAAATCCCTTGATGTTCCATTACAAGTTTTTACACATGTGGCAGCCCCATCATACATATCCTTGATTGCATTAACATACTTTAATAATATTTTTTTCTTCTCAATAGTCCACCATAAAACTTTTCTTGGGACCCTATTGTATGTTTTTTCAAGATTTATGAACACCATATGTAAGTCTTTCTTCTTTTCTCGACACCTTTCCATAGGGTCAGCAAAGTGAGCCAGTCCACCAAAAACGGGACAGGCTGGCCCTAGCCCACAAAAAATGCGGGCCGGGGTGGGCTGGCCCACTTTTGCAAAGTGAACTGGAAATGCTAGTTTGTCCCGTTTTAAGGTGGGCTGGCCCACCTAGCGGGCCAGTCCACCTAAAAAATTAAAAATAAATAAATAAGTTAATTTTTTAAAAATACAAAAATTATAAAAAAATACAAATGTGATAATTAAAAAAAACACAAAGTTAAATAGAAGTAAACAATTTAAAACTAATGCTAAATCAATGATGTCATGTGATAATTCACAAAAATTGCACCACTTGCAAATGGAATTTATGGATGTAAACTGTCCAAAGTGTAATATGCTAACAATGAAAGACTATTTGAAAGTATCATTATCATAAATATTTTGATATTAAAACTTAGAAGTTAATTAGAATACGTTAAGAGTGTAAAAGAGCATGAATTAAAAGAACATACCTATTTCAAAATATGTTAAATATCTATTTAATTTTAATATTTTAAATAATATTAGCCCGACGGGCTGACCCGGCCTGAACTGATTTTGGCCCACAGTTTTGCGGGCCAGGTTGGCTTGTCCCGTTTTAGATCAGCGAGTTAACATTGTCAACCCAGTCCGCATTTTTTTGCAGGCTAAACAGGATGGCCCATCGGGCCAGGCCCGTTTTGCCAACCCTACCTTTCCATTAATTGTCGCATTAAGAAAAATAGCTTTCATGGTACATCTTCTTGGCATAAATCCAAACTGATTTACAGAAATCTTGGTCTCCCTCCTCAAGCAATGTTCAATAACTCTCTCCCACAACTTCATAGTATGGCTCATGAGCTTAATGCCTCTATAGTTAGAACAATTCTGGATATCTCCTTTGTTTTTTTAAATAGGCACAAACATACTTTTCCTCCAAGCATCAGACATCTTATTTGTTTGAAAAATCTTATTGAAAAGATTAGTTAACCATTTTATTGCCACATCTCTCAAGCCTTTCCACACTTCAATAGGGACGTCATCGGGTCTTAAAGCTTTATTATTCTTCATCCTCTTCAAAGTCTCCTTAATTTCATGTGTATTAATTCTGCGCATAAATCTTCTATTCAAATCATCATAAGTTTCCTCCAAGTTCACCTCACTTTTATCACCATTCTCATTAAAAAGTTTGTTAAAGTAGTTTAACCATCTTTCATTTACACTGTCTTTACCAAAAGTTTTTTATTTTCATCCATGTTCTTGATTATTTAAAAAAGAAAAACATGTCAATTTTACCCTTATCAATGAACTTAATATCACTATCAAGATTTTAATTTTGAAAATTTGCTCCTTCATGGTTCCACCATCTCCATTTATTAAAAGCAAATAGGAAAAACAAATGCTTCATAATTCATAGAATCACATAAATTGTAAACTGCCTTACAATAAGGACCACCAAAACCTTCTAGTTGTTGCCTTATGAAAAGGACCATAGGGAGTAAATTGATGTTAACTATTAGCTCTACTAGGGTTTGAGGAAATTACCATAAATATGCAATCTTAGATCTTTCTGCTGTAAACATTTTTCTTCAGTTCATTGGATAATATGGATTTTTTTCCTTGATTAGATAAAAAAATCAAATTAAATATATAAGATCAACTAGTCTCTAGCATCTTATATTATGTGTAAGATGATATCTAATACAAGGTTTTCAAGAGAGAGAGAAAAAAATTGCTAAAAAAACACTAATATCTATTAACATTTGTGAATGCTAAATGACCTAACTCTGGAATACAAATTTCCCAATGTTACTAACATACTTGAAGGAAGTTACCGTTTTATCAAATATAAGTGAGTGGTGGGTTTATGTCAGTAGTGTTATTTGATACAACAAAAAATTTTGAGACAACCTGTTAGGATCCAATTGCAAGGTATGGGACTTGGAGTCCCACATTGGAAGTATGGGATTCTAGTGTGGGGTTTATAAGGCCTTGGGTTCTCAAACTACAATAGCTAGCTTTTGTGGTGTAGTTCTCTCAAGGTTCTTATCAATTGGTATCAAAGTCTTCCACCATGATTCCCAAATCCCAGCTGCAAACGAGCAGCGCGGGTGGTGACATCAGCATTGCAGTGTTCCTCCGGAACTAGTCAAAGGACTAGTGCACAATCAGCCTGCATGGGCACCGGGGCTGCGGAGCGTGGTGGGATGTTAGGATCCAATTGTAAGGTATGGGACTTGGAGTCCCACATTGGAAGTATGGGATTCTAGTGTGGGGTTTATAAGGCCTTGGGCTTTCCAACTACAATAGCTAGCTTTTGTGGTGTGGTCCTCTCAAGGTTCTTATCACAACCCTATATCATTTTGAGCGAAAATGTTTCAAGAATCAGGAAAATAATTCAAATAACTTTTATAAAGAGACAGAAAGAACCTTGGCATTGCAAACGATTTGACAAGCCTTGTCCAGCAGCAGGACCAAGAACCAGATGATCCAATTTCTTGTTTAGTTGCTTGCGGGGTTCCTCCATTTTTGAGTTTGTGTGCAATTCCCTGACTGATAAAAATAACTAAGTTAAATTGTTATGCCCCAATCAAACACAGAAATATATAGTTATATACTTACAAAAAAAGGGGATTACTCACCAGAAAGCAGATGAGTAAGGAGGAAAATCAAAGGAAGACCAAAAACAAAACGATGCCATCCACTGAATATTTTCATGCCTGATACAAGTTCACTTGAATACAAACACCGAGCAAAATAGAGGAAGAAACTAATGTCCTGCAATCACATGCACTTCAGCTACACAGACAATACAGAAGGAACTTAGGACAGTGCTTTAGCAACAGGAAAATCATATATGGATAAACAAAAGATGAAAGAAATGAAGCAAAATTTTTTATTCACAGATTATATAGTTAAGCCACCAAAAAAGAAAAATTATAAAACTTAAAAATTGTGAGAATACTGCAAATTTCAGACAAATTATAAAAACAAAACTTATATTAGATCTAAAAGTGAGTAGTTATAATTTAACTCCAACATAAATAGACTAGCCCAGTCCAGCCTGGCCCATTGACTATCACAGATCACACACCAGCCTTAAACAGACAGCATCAGGCTGGTTGATGACTTGATGATTAATCTTAAGTCCCCCAAAATCACTGGTGGGTTGATTACATGATTAATAGTTTAATACGATTTCTTTTTTAGCTTAATTATTTGTTTTGCAATATGAAGCAACAAAGAATTCACCCTTAGCTAGTTTAAACTGGCAATCTTATCCTCCTATGATAACACAAGAAGAAGAAATGAATAGTAATCGAACTCTCAAAAGTTGCACAAGATAACTTTTGTTTATCACCAAACAAA
Organism: Glycine tomentella; assembly: GCA_007407185.1. Taxonomy (NCBI): domain Eukaryota; kingdom Viridiplantae; phylum Streptophyta; class Magnoliopsida; order Fabales; family Fabaceae; genus Glycine; species Glycine tomentella. The sequence goes on along the minus strand of PYAF01004009.1, from coordinate 28,744 downwards.
GTTAAGAATCTTGAGTTCCAACAGTAGTCAATGCCTACACCCACAATATTTACTTCCTTTGTTATTTTGTTACTATTGTAGCATTCAGAGTAGTAAATCCTGTATACTGATGACTCCAACAACACTATAGTAGTTTAGCAGATTAAGAGGCATCAACCTCACCAAAGATAGTAAATGCAAATAAGTTTTAACAAAAAGTACTCAAAAGCCGAAACTTATAACATAACCATCATTAACCTGAATCATAACTAAACACATCAATAACATAGGCAGGAGGGGGATGAACCTTGCCAACCAGGGGCTGGAGAAGCTTCCAAAAATAAAGGAACTCCAACTAAGCTTCCAACAGAAACTGTGATGACTTGACTGGAGTTGGAAAATATCTCCTATTTGGTGGCTGTATGTTAGCTGTTTGTAATTAGAATTTAATTTCTATATTTTCTTATTTGTTTACAGGTTTCTAAATTTCTAAAATTAGCTGAGGATTTCCTTGAGCAAATCATAAATATTTTCTTCCCTTTCATGACTTGTAAAAGCAACGGCTTCCAGATTTCACCAAGCAATAGGTGGATGGAAGAATAAAGATGTGGCAACAACCCATTTCTTTGTGCAATAAAACACGAGGAACTAACCACGGCATGCTTCAGATGTATGCAAAAGGTAAGGAGACAAGTAAGTCCCTCAATCAGCCATGCATGTTCAAAATTCAGTATGTCAAAACAGAGATTTTGTCCCTGTGAAAAATTGTAGTCCCAACAGCCACAATTTGGTTCACAATCAACCACCGTTGTGGCTGCAACTCGCATAACACTTTAGCTAACCAAGGAATGGAAGATGTCCATTCCACTCTGCTGCAATTGTCTGATTGATAACTCCGGTAGCATTATCGCCACTGCGAACTAATACACGTTTAGAAGACATTACATAATTAAAAAATGCATTTATATTATGGAAATTAAGTTCATACATTAGCAATTTAGCACTTGAACCAGCAACCAATATTTTTTTGAAGTAAACATTTTAACAATCGATAGTTTGAATGAAAACTACAAGTTCAATAGCTAAGCTTCAACTTCATGATCATCTATCAAATCACTGATCAGCTAGTTAACCTCATGATCATCCACCAAATCAGCTTGTTCATGGTGCTTCTATGTTTTGTGCATAAGATTAATGTACCAATATCTCATGCCCACCAATCGATGATTCTTAACCAAAAAATCCTTTCTATAAGCCTCTCTAAGTACAACAGTCTGAGTCCTAATCTTATTGGAAATGTAAAATATACCAAGATGATGAACCAAAGCATTCTTAAATCTCAAGGCCAACCCCAAACACTCTCCAAAACATAGAAAATTGTCTCTCTCTGTCTTCTTTGACACAAAAAGAGAAAGCAACTCATGCACTTCTCTGTTTGGTCACTATTTGAGTCAAGATGAAAAGCATCTTCATAAGGAGAAACATAAGGCAACTTTTGCCAATTCTCAACCCAAGTCTTCACCCTCTTCTCTAAATCAAAACCTTTTGGCAAAAATATGGGAAATGCAATATCATGCCTTCTTTTATCTTCACTATAGCCCAAGCTCATTGCCCTCTTTTCTAACTCAGACACAGAAAGCTCTTTTCTCTGCGATACAAGCTCTAAAGCAAGTAATTCTTTTTCCAGATGATGGATCTTCCACAACACAAACATCAAAATAATCAGGGTATTCAGCCAAAAGGGTTGTCACATAATCATGAGGAAGTCCCATATCCCATTTTAGCTTCGCAATTACATAAAGAGGCAATTTGGCCATGCCAGCAAGCATTAGAAGCCTTGCGAGCCTCTGAACAGTGTCTTCACGATTAATGGGAGAGTTATGAACAGCCATTTCTTCTTTGTGGAGGGACAAGGCTTGAGGAGTGAGCTTGACAACTGGAGGAAGACCAGGACCAGGTTGGAATTGTGAGAAAACGCAATGATATTTGTCAACAAATTTGGTAGTGCTTTTAGTTGAGAAGCAGTATAAATGGAGAGGGCTTTGGAAGGAGATGAAGTGATTTGGTTCCTGAGGGAAATTGTCTGTTCGAGATCTTTCTCTTTCAGGACTGCATTATCAAGATATGGGTCTCGGACCCGTTTGACCTTCGCATTCACAAAAGTCCTAATATGGTTGAACAGGTGTGGATGTTTGCAGGAAAGGGCCATGAACAACCAACTCACTACCCTGTAAAGTGGAAACACTCTGTCATAGGGTACAAATTCCTCTATAGACCTACACTCTAACTTGTGTAGACTAAGCTAATAGCCTAATACATTATTGAGTAATAAATAAATAAAAATATTCTGCATAAACTAAACACTCTACAACTATTTTATTACATCTAAAAAAATAATTATGTGTTAGTCTCAGTCTTTTAGTGGCTTAGTCCCTACTCTGCACAGCTTGTGTAACTGTAGACTAAATCTAGAATTTCTTATCATAAGGTAGGTAATGACAACAGGTGAGAGGAATAAGACTTCTTGTCAGAATTACATTGGTATTCCTAATATTTGAGTCTTTGTTGGATTAAGTCACATCTCACAATTAATATACACCAAAAATACAAATGGAAATCCAACTAAAATTATTCGTCTAAATTCTGATGAGGATAAGAACACAAAGTATCTGTTCAATTCCAGAAAGAAGAAAAAATTTGGAGCTGGGAATATAAATTAATATCAACTATTGCTTAGTTCAATGAAAATCAAGTCGTGATAAATTATCAGCAATAACTACGCAGCCCAAGCAACAAGAACACTATCCAATCATCCCCAATTATCAGCAATGCCTATAAAAAAAATTTCAGCATTACACGTAGTATGCATCCAAACATTAGTTTAATTTGTTTCCCAAATTTCTCATAAATAAAATATCAAAACCATCGACGTTACATATGGCATTCAGCAGTTCCGTGCGTCAACAAACTATAATTTCTAATTAAAATAAAAGCTATCCGAAAAGAAAAGAAGGATTTGAGAAATTTTCCACGAAATCATTGATAGAACACTAAGGAATGTAACTTCGAGTAATTCGAGGGTTAAATGGAGACAACACAAAAAATGGATGCATTGAACGGAGAAGTGAAGAATGGAACAGATCTCAAATAAATGAAGGTGAAAAGTACCTGAATGAGACAGAGATATCAGAGCATCGAAGCAGTGGAAGAAGAAGAAAACAATGATGTGTAAGAGAGAATATTGCTTCCTTTCCCATTCAGAGTTCAATCTCTAAAACGGCAGAGAAAGATTGTCGCTTTCGGCTCTATGGAACTTGCTCTTATGATGCGACTATGCGTTTCGCAATTCGCACCGCTGTGAAAAGTTAAAAAGAGAGTGACTATTTTTACACTCCCACTTATAACTAATCCACTCCCTTTAAAGTTTTTTTTTTTTTTTGATAAATACCAATTTTGATCCTTTAAAGTGTGAGGCGGTAACAAATGAATCTCTGAAAAATTTAATCCTCGGATGTATAAAAAGTGCAACAGATTGATCCTTTCATTAAATTTGTGAGACCATTTTGTCATTAAATTGTAATGTTCAAAAATCAATTTAATAATAAGTTGTATTTCTAGAGGATCAATCTAACAATAAATTACGAAGTTTAGATACCAATTTATCGTTAAATTATCCATAGGACTAATCTTTTTGCACTTTTTTCACATTTGGGAGTAAATTTGAATTTTCATCTTTTATAGATTAATTTATCATATCTCATACTTTGAATGACCAAAATAGATATTTATCTTTTTTTTTCTTCATAATATTCTCTTGACATGTAATTTTGCACTTCCCTTTTTTATAATTGGTTGGGTTTCTTCAATGAAATAGTGCACAAAACTCTTCAGCCCACTATGTTGTTGGCACTAGTAGATAATCGAACGTCTATGGGATCGTAGCGATGGGAGAGAGAGATGACTAACTTTATAATGTTATCTTATTCATTAACTTAATATGATACAATGATAAGGTAACTTCATATTAGATATCTATAAATCTATAATTATATGTAATCTATAATTATATAACTATATATAAAAGGAATAGGGTGTTTTGGTCACATTTTTATGTTCATTTTATCTATATAACTATATTCATAAGTTACTATTTTATTCATAGAACTACCTTCATAAACCACTCACTAACTTCTATTATCTTTATTTTTATTTAAAAAAACATGAAAAAAGCAATTAGGCACGGAGAGTCTATTTTCCCCTAGTTATATATAAAGGGAATGCCTTTTTTGGTATACATATTTAGTTCGCCCTCCAAATGGGCAAAAGTAATTGAAAATGTCATCCTAGTATGTGTCACTCCAACAATGTTCAGCAGAAGGAGTCTATACCTATTTGTTTTGTATGTATTGTCAGTGAGGAATACCAAATGACATGTGTTGATCAATTTCACTGCATTTCGGATGTGACCAGAATATGTCACGTACAACATTTTCATCCTTCAGTCTATGCTAATGGATATACATAATCGCATTCAAGAAGTTTCATTAATTATTGCATTTCAGTATTATTGCCTCTTATAGAAGTATGATACACATATCTAGCATTGTAGATTTGCTTCATTGTTGTACAGTTTTTCGGATTGTGATCCTCTAAAGTTAGAAGAATATTCTTTGGTGTTAACCCTTGACTTTGTCATATCAGCAACACTAAGCTTCTCATCCTCAGTCAAACGACCAGCATATGGATGTCTAATCAATGACTTAGTCAAACAATGGTATGAGTCCCACATATTAACTTTATCATCTAGCCTTCACCTCCTACGATTGGTTCACTCGCAACTTAAAAGGACAACCACACTTTCTAGTGCTAGTCGTCATCCATACTAATTCTTTGTTGAATGCTCTAAACTTTCCACTCTTTTCACAACCAATTAAAATAAATGAGGTCCTTCCCCTTTTTCCAGTTATTGTGTCAGACCTTTAATCAAATACAATATCATATAAATACCTCTGAAGCATTGAACGCAAAAGTGTGTCTCCGTTGTCTTCAGTCATATTAATTTCTTCAAACATAATACTGTAATACATCCACTCATCGTTGTCCATCTTAACAAACAATTTCAAAATAAATGTTCATTAACAAACTATACGCATTAAAAATATTCATAAATATTACAGTGTTAATTTGATATAAATTCAATACATTTCTTCAAACGACTTATACAAATTCAATAACAAATGCATTTTTTGGAATATAACAAATTATACACACTTCACAAATAGATTAATTAAAAATATTTTTAACAAAAAAAACACTTTTAAACAATAATTAAAAAAATTTACTCATACGGATTGCCAATTCATATAACCTTTACGGATTGACAATTCGTATAAGTCATATGGATTGTCAATTCGTATGGTTGATACGGTTTGTCAATCCGTATAACTCATACGAATTAGCAATCCGTATGAGTCATATGAATTGTGACAGTGCTTGTGACAATGTTGGGTGCAGAAACATACCTTTGACAAAGCCCCGACGAACCCAAACCAACAAACCACCACGAATGAACACCACATCTGCCACCACCAAAGCAATATATAGCACCAAATCAAACAAAAACCACGGATCCAAAATGAAAAACCACAATTGAAGAATGAACCACTGAAGGAAAAATGAAAAAAAAAAAAAGCGCTGGATGTATCACTTTTAACAAAGAGAATAAATGAAGGGCATTATTGGAATAAATAAAATTTGTTAAGTGTATAAGAAAAATGATTGGTATAGAAAACATAACCCATACAAGCTTGAAGCTTAAACAGCCTAGTTATTCAAGCCAACCCAATAACGTAGAAGCTACCTTATTCTTTCTTTTGCCCTTGGGAGGGAACTTCATTTGAACTATATTTAAATCAAGAAAAAGAATTTGTCTAACATTTTTTAATAATTTTTTTTTATCCTCCGTGACATTCATAATTTAACAGTAGTATTCTTCTAATTATTTATATCATCGTTATATCACTTAATTTCACAACCAAGTAGTTAGAGTTAAAATCTCATATAACTCAATATCTGCATTTTATATCATATAAACCAAGTTAGATTCAAATTCTTATAAAGCCTAACATACATATTATCACCTCTATCTTAATATTAAATTATCACAAATAGATTCTTAAATAAATTTGTAAGTGTCAAAATTTTATGCAGGCCAACCAAGCCTTTGAGAAAAAGGCTATCTATTTTTAACCAAGAAGCTTATCCTATTCCCGCCTATAATTTGTTCTTAGCTCATCAATATTAAAAGTCAACTTATGAAATAAAAATTATCTTCCATTGATATACATTATTTTCATCATATCACTTGTGATTATTACATCTCTACTTCTAAAACTATAGAGGAACATCCCAATAATAAATGAAACGAAGATTATGCCAAATTAGTGAAGGGTTTCTGAGGAAATTATCAAAAGGGGTTTATTATTATTAATATTATTTAAATTTTGATTTTTTTTCCTGAGTCCATACTTGGCCGATCGACTTTATTTTGTGGAACAAGATTATTATTGCTGTATTTGGATTTTGCACTTCTATGAGGACAAATGAAAATAGTTTTAACAAATAAGATAAATTACCTTATTATATTAAATATTTTTTTAAGATATATTAGACAAATTATTTAATCTTTAAAATTCAGGCAGTGGACAGATCGATAGAGATATAAAATAACAAAATATATTTGTCTAATAAAAAATTAGGGTAAGATTTAATTGTAGTCCGGGTTACTGTACATATAATAATCCCCAAGAGCAAGCTGATATAGTAGATGATTTGTAGACCTCTGTCAATTTTGCTTTTCTGATCTCAAACCTTTTATTTCTTTCTACATTATCAATATTACATGGAATGAACAAAAATATATATAGAAGAGTCTAAAGAGAGGGAAAATTAGGCAATGAATTTATGCTTTGGCTGCCTCTAGTGCTGAGACTGAGAACCGATTTTCATCATGTGCCTCTGGAGTAGCTGAGCCCCTGAACAGCAAAATGGCCAAGTTGGCTAAGCAGAAATAGATGAAACAGCCACAACAGTGAGTCACAAACGAACCAAAATCCGTGCCTACAATGCACTGCCAACCAGGTCCATACATCCTATCAAATTCCTGGAGTAACAACACACAGAAAATTACCAAAGTTGATTAAATTAATTAAGGAGCCTATTTATGTGACTAGTCTCAGCCAAGGAAACAAAAAGAATTTAATTAATTAGAATGCTCTTATTCATATTGTTATCTAATCATGTAATTGTTATATGTGATAAAATATTGACTTTTCTAAAAAGACAGATTTAGTATGATTTCTAATTAATTAACAATGTAAAAATTGTCATATGTTAATATATCAAAATTAAACTCAAACAAAAATAAAAAGTGTATATTAATAAAAAAATTATCATATCAAAAATCAAAATCATAATAACATTTAATATTTATTTATTAAGTAGACTTAAATATGTTTGATCCCTAATAAATTATCGATTTTTGCATTTTTCTCAAATAAATTTTTGTTTTGTATTGAGTTTCTAATGAAACAACAATTTTTTTTATCCTTGACACTTTTTTAAGTTCTTAATGAATTAACAAATTTTGTGTTTGCTATATGATAAATTTTTTTCATTTGTAATTAATCAGGATTAAAACAAAATTTGTTAATTTATTATGGAGTAAACACAAAATTTCTTAATTTATCAGAGATTAAAATTAAATATCAAAAATAAAAAATAAAATTATTTTTTATTAGAGACTCCATGTAAAATAAAAAATAATTAAAGAAAAATATAAAAATTGAGTAATTATTAGAGATAAGAACATATTTAAACTTCTAAATAATATAGTATTAGTTGGTAAAATTTATTAGGGCCGACTTAACTGTGAGAAAATTTAGTTAGTTTGCACAACTACAAATTTTGTTTTCCCGGGTTGTACACAAAAAATAAAATAAAAATAGTATAGTATTTGTTAGCAATATTTTTTTAAAAAAACTTACCTTCTTTATAAATCGGGCAACCTCAATGGCTTCAGTGACATCAAAGAAATCGAGTGCTTTGGATGCTAAATCCATAGCATCTTGCTGCATTGTCTGAAGCATGTCAGTCTCACCAATCACAGCCTTGCCTTCTAGCATGATGATGAACTAACAAAAAATTTACCACAACAAACAACAAAATTGGAAAACAAATTAAGTAGGAAGATGACGGTGCTTAATTCCTGTGGGTAAATTAAGAAATATAATATGATATTTTATCCTAATTAGTCATACAAATATAATAAAATTCTTGTGGGTAGATTTTATTACATTACATATGATTAATCACAACTAATGTTTTAAATTTGATTTTAATACTTAATATATAAACCTAATCAATTAAAGATGTTGTGGCTATTCTCTAATTAATTAAATTATATTAATTACTTAATATTAATTAATTTTTAATAAGAGCTAAATATTTGCATAACATCCTTAATAATGCAAATAAATTGAAATAATGTTGCATAGAAAAATTATTTATTATAACTTCATGTGTATAATAATCATAAAATTATATACAAAATTTCAAGAAGTGTTCTTACCAAAATCTGGAAATTTCACGTATGATGATGAGTTGGTTCCAAACTTTGCACGTCAGATGGAGAATTGTCTTTGTCAAGGAGAGGACCTGCAAAACAAAAGAAAGAGACTCTGACGCTAAAGTAAGTACATTAATTATTGAAGAATAATCAAGTATATAAAAAAGTGTTTAAGGTTTCTGAGGATGTCTCGGGTTGAGAATGAGTGATGATATTCAATATATTTTGAGATGATTAAGAGATATCTAAAGGTTTAGAGAGAACTTGTATTTATAGCGTGGAGTATGGGCTTTGAGCCTTTGTTTATTAGATAATCTGTTGATAAGATAACAAATAATAGCAAGTAATTATATTTGAATTAGAGATAATGTGTACCTTATAGACATGCTGTTATTTATAGATAAATAGCAGCTTGTAGATAATTGGAGATATCTTAAGAGATAAGATGGTTGTATTATCTCGAATATATACAATAGACTGGCTGTTGCGTCCAGGAGCTTCTGGAAGCTAAGTGACGTTTGCGCTCCTGTAGCAAGGATGACACAGAGGGCGGACAAATTGCATGCGTCGTGTCCGGGTTGACATTTAAGGGGGAAATGTACACGATTATTGTAGCAGGGTTGACATGGAAGATGGACACGTGTACAACGACTCCACAATATGTTGGATATAAGGGGAGCATCATGAAGAGTGAAAGACTTTGTTTCAAGAAATGTGTTTTGAGCTTTCAACATGCTTGAAGTGTCGTGAAGTTTTGTAATTAATTCAAGTGTAAGAGAAAGACAATTTGATTAATCCTTGCATTGCATTGCATTCATTCATTATTAAGCTTAAATGGTTTTCATCAAAGGTTTTATCTTTTTGGTTAAGTTTTGAATCTGATTAAAAAGGTTTTTGGAAAAATGTTTTTCTTACTGTTTTAATCGATTACTTAATGATATAATCGATTATTCTGTTCTTCGTTCAATCTGGAAAAACCTTTATGAACAAAATAATCGATTACCTATCCGATTAATCGATTATTTGGCCTTTGATTGAAAATAAATTGTTTTGTTAAAGGTTTTAATCGATTACTTACTTAGTATAATCGATTACATAGTTAAAAGATTATTTTAAGCCTTGCTGTGATAATCGATTACTATTAACAGTAATCGATTACATAGTTCATTTTGTAAATGACTGTTTTCTAATTTAATCGATTACCAAAATTTGTAATCGATTACATAGTTCATTTTGTGAAACATAGCTTTCTGTCTTAATCGATTACAACTCGGTTTAATCGATTATTTTGCTAGTTGCTGAAACCCAGAAAACTTCTTTAACATTTCAATTGATTAAATGATAATTTAATCGATTACATAAGAATTTGAATCGATTATTAGGCGTGTTTAATCGATTACAGTTAGTTACAAATTCTATTATAAATAAGATTGAAGGCTTGACTTGTTTAACAACTTGACCACTTCGTATTTCTGAGTATACACATGCCTTCTAAGCAATTTCTAAGTGATTTTCTCAGTGTTTTTACTTTTTGCTTCATTCAAAACATTAATGGGTCTTTGAATGATTCTTGAGCAAGATTCTTTTCAAGGTTAAGGAAAAGCATGTTCTGATTTATTTTGCTACTCAACCTGATTTGGTAATTCATGTGCATAACATTCATTGGATCATCAGGTTGTCTCTCTCCTTAATCTTTGTATGTAAATTTGATATTGAATTCTTGTTGTATTTGGCTATTGTAAGTGGGTTCTTATTGCTTGGTTCTAGAGAAGGGTTCTCTAGCTCAAGAACAGAGTAGTGTTCTCTGGTTCTTGCTCCTTAGATTTCTAATAGGGTTTTAGATTTCTATTCTTTATCTAATATTGATAAAGGGGAGGGTTTTGTAAAAGCTTGTAAGAACAAAAATTTATAATAGTGGAACTCTAATCTAGTGTTGATTAGAAGAAACTGGATGTAGGTTCTGTTGTGAAGTGAACCAGTATAAATTGCTTGTGTCTTTGATTCTATTTCTCTATTATTCATCTTGTTCATTGGTCATTGATTCTTTGATTCATATCCATTGTTCAACAAGTTCTGTTTTGATCTATTGATTTCTTGGGCTGAGTTATTTGATTGAGCGAGTAAAAATATTTCTTGGTTTTGAAAGTGATAAAGATCCTGAACTCTGATTCGAATTAATTTTAAAATACCAAGGTTTTAACCAATTCACCCCCTCTTGGTTATTGTGAGTATTCCTATTATTTTCACAATAATTTCCACAGAAGATGGACAGTGTGCCCTGCTGGATTTTCTAATGTGGCACCCTCCTAACTTCACCCCAATAGTTGGGCAGTGGTGCGGGCATTCGAGATCTTATGTTCTTTTCTGAACACTCATCCGAGTGTTCATCTTTTTCTGTTCTTCTTCCAGACCAAATTGTCAGGGAAAGTTGGTTGGGTCTCCTTGCACAGTGTTCCAAAGAAACTGTTCGAGGTAGACACCAATGTCTTTGGCAGATGGACTGTCGTTGATGCGCAACAAGGATGGGGAACCTCGCTTCCCTTTCTACTGTTGAGTTTAAAGGAAGCTGCAAGGAAATTGAACCAAGGTTGAAGACTTGATTTTGTTTTAGCTTTTACATGCCCAATCATTAGAAGGCATTTGTAATTTGTCTAAGTGGTTCAAGTTAAATGCCTTGTGATCTTTCATTAGCATGTGCATTCTCATGATCATGCATTCATGGTTTTAAATCTAAAAGAAATCAAATGGTTTTACAAATGGTTAAGTTCTCATGGCTTAGGTGTTAAAAAGCAAGACTTACTACTTTAATCGATTACACAAGCAGTTTAATCGATTAAAGACATTCAAACTTTTCTGGAAAAGTCTTGAAGAATAGTTTAATCGATTACATGTTCGTTTTAATCGATTACATAGTGTTAAAAGAAAACCATGCTTTGCTAACTTAATCGATTACCATTTCTTGTAATCGATTACATAGTCTCTTTCTTGAAAACATGTCGTTTTGTGTTAATCGATTACCATGAATCGTAATCGATTACATAAGTGCTTTTGAACTTTCATTGCTTGTTGCTTTAATCGATTACAGTATGATTTAATCGATTATTTTGTTCATGAAACAATTTCCAGAAAGCTGATGAACAGTTTAATCGATTATTTAGTCAGTTTAATCAATTAAATATGGCAATTTAATCGATTACACTAGCGAATTAATTGATTATTGACAGTTAATTCTATTTTATACAAAGCTTGGTGAGTCTATTTCATTATAAGTAGACATTGAGCGATTTACTCTTTACAAGAGTGACTTACCCAAAAGTTTCTAAGGTTCCATAAGTGTCCAAATTGCTGTTTTACTCTGAGTTTTAAACATCATCTTGTGTGATCAAAATTTTTTAGGTTTGAAGAAGATGTTTTAGAAAAAGAAGGTGTTCAAGATTGTGATTCTGAGCTATTACTTCTTACAACCTGGAAAGTGTGGTAACATCATTTCATTTCATTCATTCATACATGAAAGATCTTAGGTTGTGTTTATCTTGAACCTATCTTTTTAGATGTTCTAACAATTTTTGTTGTTCCGGTTCGATATTTCGAATTCTACTTGAATGTTCACCTTCTTCTTCAATTTCTATTATGATTTCATGAGTATGAATGCATTTAGGATTGAAAGTGAATTAGGATTATGGATTCATGTCTTAATTTCAAATGATAATCACAAGATTAATTGAATGATAGTTCAGTTAGGGTTGTGGTTTCAATTAATTTAGGAGTAGGATCGATTGAACTGCTTCTATTGAGATTGAATGAATGTTCATGATAGAATCAACTTATGAGAATGATGATGA
>PYAF01004008.1:57162-102730 GCA_007407185.1 Glycine tomentella | reverse complement strand
GTAATTATATGTCTCGAAGATTCATCCAAGTTTTTATTTTTATTTTGCTAGCATTCGAGGATTTCCGAGGCTTTCGAAATCAAAAAGCAAGCAAAAAGGGGACCAGAAAGTAAAACTGGGAGGTACATCAAGCAAAACAGGCCCAAGGCCCAAAAATTTATTTCCAGAAAGAGTTTTAACTCGCCCAGGCGAGCAAACAAAGTGCAAACTGCCCGCCTGGGCGAGCAGACGTGCAACTGGTTGGGCAATTGGGCCAAGTGGATGCTGCAAGTGGGCCTTAGCTCGCCTGGGCGACCAAAACATGTGTAAATTGGTCGCCTGGGCGAGCAAAGTCGGCCAGACATCTGCCTATAAATACCCATGCACCCCCATTGCCTCATTACACCATTCCAAGCTTGATTTTTTCTTCTCTCTCTTGCTCTAAGCTTTTCCTAAGCTTCTTGCCTTCTTTTAATCACTTTTAGTAGATAATTTAGGTTAGTACGAGAGGGAAAATTAGTGTGGAAACTCTGCCGAATCGGAAAGCAGTGATGAATCTTTTCACCAAATTTTCTATAGAGGTTCTACCCATGCTAGGCTAGCTTCTCTCAAAGGATTGGATGTAATCTTCTTACCCTTCTAAGTATTTATTTTGATATTTATTTATGCTTAAGTTCTTTTCTATTTATTATTGGTAAATCTATTCCGCACTTAACGCTTGAATCTACTTGATCAATAGATTCATGAAATAAGGTCTTTAAGTTTAACTGCAAAGTACTCTTAAAACTGGAAATGAATTCATTTACTCTTTACGTTACGTTGCTAGGAATAGAGCATAACGTTTAGATTGCAAACAAGCACGTGAATATAATCGTAACGCTGGGATATTTATCTTTATATGCGAGGGATCGATATTTGATAAATATTCTTAGGATTCTCAAATGCGAGGGATCGATTTGGGGTGATTTTATGTGTGCATCAATAATAAAAGAAATTAACTTATGCATGGTAATATTAATTGAATACTAAGGGTATGAACGATGAAATCCAATCCTACGTTCTCAAATTAATCAAACTCATTTAGTTTCCGTAAATCAGTCATAATCCATTGCACTAAAATTATTATTTCTGTTTCTTTTAAGTTTTCGTAACTTCCATTAATCCACAAATACATGCAACTTCGTTCACATTCACTGTACATAACTATTAAACTGTTAAAGTTTCATTTGAATTAACTGAGTAAAAATCAAGTCCCTGTGGAGATGAACTTTTATAAATTTTGTAACTTACAACGACAATTGGTACGCTTGCCAAAAGTCTAACACTTATCTGGTTCTAGAACAATCGATTACCAAATGTGATAATTGATAATTTCGAAACACAAAGAGATCCTAAAGTTTTCAGACATAATCTAATCGATTACTAAATGTGGTAATCAATTATCTTAAGCCACAAAGTCTTCCTTCTACTAAAACTAGCTTATGTAATCGTTTAATGAAACTGGTGATCGATTAATTCGATGATACTTGCCAACTTTCATATAGAAGTGAGTTTTGTTGTTTGTTCTAACACTTTGCAATTGATTACTAATCTTTGTAATCGATTACACTGTGTTGAATTCATTGCTTCTAAGAAACTCTGAGATCAATTCATTAATCACCATGTTTGGTTTCTACTAAGCATGAATATAAGAAAACAAAGACTAAATCACGCATCATGCCTAGTTTAAAAACATTTAATATAAATGCTACATCTTTTAAAACATGTTTGACATTGTAAAATGATTGAAAACAAAAACCTAAGGCTAATCTTCAAGTCTTCAATTTTTGATTCAACAATCTCTCCCTTTTTGGTCTTGATTATCGATGTTTTTCTTGTCCTTGTATTTGTTCTACATCATGGTTAACAAACATATTAGTGGCATCTTCTTAAATCATAGCAACTAGGTACATACATAAAGCAATCATATATTTCTTCCCCTTTTGGCATCACAAAGCCAAAAGGTGTGTATCAAAATAAAATCACAAATGTAAGCACAACATGCAAGGTAGAGGGAATAAAAATATCATTTAGTTCAAAACAAGAGTCATTACATATCATAAATCACACAAAAAAAACTAGAATAATGAAAAATAGGAAACAAACAAACACAAAGGCACAAAACAAACATAAAAATGCAAATGAATATGTACATGAAATGAATGTAGGCTCCCATATTGGCTCAAGTGAGATTAGAGTCACTTAAAATGCCAAGCTCGTTATGAAGATGGTAGAACCTATCTCTTGCTAAAGGTTTGGTAAAAATGTCAGCTAGTTGTGAGTCTATATTAACAATCTCAATGTCCCAATCACTTTTGTAAATATGATCCCTAATGAAATGGTGCCTAATCTCTAAATGCTTTTCCTCATATGCATGATAGGATTCTTAGTGAGACTATGGACACTAGTGTTATCACATCTTAAAGGAATGTGTTCTAAATGCAATCCAAAGTCAGAAAGTTGTTGTTTAAGCCACAAAATTTATACACAACAACTTCCCACAACAATGTACTCAACCACAATCTGAGTTAAGGGAACACATGTTCGCTTCTTATTATTCCATGATACTAGGCCATTACCTAACAAGTGGCAAGTGCCATTAATTCTTTCGCTATCTAGCTTACATCCGGTAAAGTTTGAAATCTGAGTATCCTAAAAGAGATATCTCGACACCTTTAGGGTACCATAGGCCAACATCTAAAGTGCCTTTTAGGTATTTCATAATCCTTTTTACAGTAGAGAAGTAAGACTCCATAGGACTAGATTGATATCTTTATACTTTGTTTGATCAATTGAATTTTCCTTTTCATTCATACTAAAGGACCAATTAGTAGCCATAAGAGTTGCAACCTCCTTGCTTTTGTCCACCTCAAACTTCTTGAGAAGTTCCTTTATTTGATGGAGAAATATTCCATGGTCCATTTTCTTTACTTGGAGACCAAGAAAGTAATTTAACTCCCCATCATAGAAATCAAACTCCCACTACATCTTGTGCACAAAATCTTCACAAAGAGATTTGTTAGTGGAACCAAAAATGATGTCATCCACATAAACTTGCACAAGTAAAATGTTATGAGAGGACTTTTTTTAATGAAAAATGTTTATCAACTTTTTTAATGAAAAGTGCTCAAGAAGGAAGTTGTTAAGTATCTCATACCATTGCCTTAGTGCTTGTCTAAGTCCATAATGAGCTTTCTTAAGCTTGTATACATGATTTGGATTTTTATGATCCTTAAAAGCAAGATGTTGGGAAACATAAACTTCTTCTTCAATGTATCTATTTAGCAAAACACTTTTGACATCCATTAAGTATAGCTTGAAATCCATAACACAAGCATAACCAAGTAGCAATCTTACAGTCTCTAGTCTAGCTACTAGTGCATAGGTTTCACCAAAGTCAATACCCTCTTGTTTGTTATAGCCCTTGCCTACAAGCCTTGCCTTATTCCTAGTTATCAAACCATGTTCATCCAATTTATTTTTAAACACCCATTTAGTCCAATGATGTTCATGATTTTAGAATAATTTGCATTCCTATACATAGTTCCTTTTAAATTGGTTCAATGTACTCCTCATGCATGGACATTAACCAAAACTCATCTTATAGTGTCTCCCCTCCCTTATAGATAAGGGTTCTACTTGTGACACAAATGCAATATGATCACAAAATAAGTTCATAGAGTGTCTAGTAGTTACTCTTTTTTCCATGTCTCTGATGATGTTGTCTCTAGAGAGATCTTTTAGTGTTCTCCATTCCTTGGGAAGATAATTATGTTGTGATGAAGGTCCTTTTTAAGGCACCTTTCCTTCTTTTGGGGATTAGACTCATCAAACACAACATGGACAAATTCTTCAATCTTTAATGAGTTCTTATTGCAAACTCTATATATGTTGCTAGTAGATGAGTATCCTAGAAATAAACTTTGATATGCTTTTGCATCAAACTTGCCAAGTGTTTCTTTACCATTGTTTAACATAAAGCACTTACAGCCAAAGACATTGAGATGTGATATATTTGGCTTTCTACCTTTGTAAATCTCATAGGGTGTTAATTTTAAAAGTGCTTATAATCACTCTATTGAGAACATAGCAAGTTGTACTTACCGCATCTGCCCAAAAATATTTAGGTAGATGGTTTGCATATAGCATTGTTCTTGTTAATTCCTCAAGAGATTTATTATTCATCTCCACAACTCTATTTCGTTTAGGAGTTTTTGGAGCTAAAAAAATTGTGATTAATACCATTTTCTTCACAAAAAGTTTCCAATTCACCCTAAGATCTCTTCTTAAAGCTTTGATTTTCAATTTTTTTCATTTTGAATCAATTTGGCTAGTTACCAAAAGCTTTGAAAGCATTGTTTTTCAAGGATAAAAACAAGGTCCATGTAAATCTAGAATTGTCATCCACAACCACTAAGGCATAATAGTTCCCTCATATGCTCATAGTTTTAGAAGAACCAAACAAGTTTAAATGCAAGAGTTCAAGTGGTCTATAGGTTGAAATCATATTTCTAGCTTTAAAAGAAACTCTAGATTGCTTGCCTTTTTGACATGCATCACACAATCCATCCTTCATAAACTTGAGTTTAGGAAGTCCCTTAACTAGCTCTTTATAGATATAAGCTTGTTTAAATGATTCATATGAATGTAAGCTACCCGTCTATGCCATAGCCAAGAAATATCATTAATATTAAGCATGTTGATATTAAGCATGTCAATGTTACCTATCCGATTGCCAACAAACTCAATTTAATTGGTGATTGGATTAGAAATTAGTGCAACGATCTTTATTAAAAGCAATTTTATAACCTTTGTCACATAATTGGTTAATGCTTAGAAGGTTATGCTTCAATTCATACACAAACAAAATATTCTCTATCAAGGTAGTTAATGAGTTTCCAATGTTACCTATATCAAGAATTTTGTCTTTGTTATTGTCCTCATAGGTTACATAGCCTCCCTCCTTTGCTTTCAAAGAGACAGATTTGTTCTTGACTCTCATCATATGCCTTGAACAACCACTATCCAAGTACCACATAAGTTCTTTGGCTTCAAGACATACCTATAAAACAATTTAGAGAATATATTTAGGTACCCAAAAGATTTTGGATCCTTTTTTATTAGTAACCTTTGTTTTTCCTTTGTGAACCCCTTTATATTCCCATTGGGAACCCCATATCTCCTAATCACATAATTTTAAAATGAATGACCCTTATGCATGCAATAGTGATATGTTGTGAAAGAGGTGCTGGACACTTTGACAAAGTCGAAGAAATTTTTAAAGACTTTTGTTTCTTGTCAAATGTATAGCCAATTCCCTCAGTTAATGTAACGACCCGCCTTGTCGCTACGATATCACTAACTCTTAATCGTGCAAATTTCAATTTTTATAAAACTTCATTAATTTGATTATGAAAATGATGGTAAATTTCTCGCGATAATACAATTATCATACACATATTACAATTACATATATTAAATCAGTATGTGCCATCCACCTGTTAGAACTTCCTTTAGCTTTACATGTATATACACCCGAAATTACACATCAACAAAAAGCCAAAGACTAACTAAGAGAGAGTTGATTAACAAAACACAACTCTTTCTCCAAAAAGAAATTCAACGTCATCACGTTGGCTTGGCGGCTCTAACCAAAAATAAGATCTCCCTCCAAAGTCACCTACTGCTGCTTATCTGCTCCCACGAACGAAAGTTCGCGATCATCACAGGTACCAACCACACGATACAACAAATGCAAGGGTGAGTTTATTATATAAAAACCAACAAACATCAGATAACAGCAATTGGGAAGGAAACAACATTACCCACAACAATCATTAACAAAAATCCATGATTCCAATACACACTCAACAAACCAATCATCCAATGCATTTCACAACTCAAACGATCATGCATAGAATGATGCATGCACCTGACTCATCTATCAGCATGCAATGTGGTACCATCACCGGAAGTAACCTCTCACAAGAAAAATGATTCACCACTTATCAGGGCCACCCTGTCGTGCACTGACCATTCCCCCACCCGATGATCAGCCAGCATCGCAAGGGAATTCCAAACCTGATGACCCCATAGTACCTGCGTCCTTAGCCCACTGAAACCCACAAGTACACGAGTGCCTTCATTCTATTTCCACACATACAAATGAAGTATGAAACATGGGCATCATCAATGCATGACCCGGCTAGGAACAAATCCTTCATCGCAAGGGTAACCCGCCATGCACCCCCATGTACATACATAACAAACCAATGTGGGCTCACCGATGCGCTGACATGGCTAAGAACGAATCCATACTCGCAAGGGTAACCAACTGGTCATTGCATCCCACGTGTACATACACAGCCTACAACCATGGGCACCATCAATGTATGACCTGGCTAGGAACAAATCCTTCCTTGCAAGGGTAACCCGTCATACATCCCCCATGGGTATCCATGTATATCCATATACAATGACATTGTTCACATCAACATTATCTCTCATCAATGTCATTATCAACCTCAACATCATATCATCTCAATATCGTCATCATGCATCTCAATATTATCTCATTTCAACATCATCAACCACGCCAACATTATTTCATTTAAACATCATCAACTACATCAATTGCATCTCAATTTCAATATCATCAACAACATCACAAGCAATCACATTTCACATCTATACATAATACATATGCCCAAGATTCACATTTCCCAGGTCTTCAGCCAACTCAAAGTTCATACATTCACAATTCATCATATCATAAGACTGATATTTTTAGGAAAATTCTAAATTAAAGAGGAGGACTACAATATATAAAATACACTCTTATGCCCATTTAAAAATTTAATAAAGAATTAAATAGGAAAAGATATTATAAAATTTTGGGCAGAGTCTCCTCTGTAATTAAGATTTTTCCCAAAAATCCAATCATTACAACAACAATATCATTCACAGTTTTATCCTTCAACAAGCTAATTCATCGCATCCCATTAGTTAAAAACAGTTTTTCTTGAAAACGAGCACACATAGGAACAAACACACATCAATCATAAATACATTACATCCCATTAGTTAAAAACTTAGTTTTTCTTGAAAACCAGCACACAGTAGGGACAGGCAATTATCTTCGTAGTTAGACTCCCTGGCCCCCAACTATGGTATCTAAACTATCACCAAAATAATAAACTCCCCTTATCTATCTATATTTCTCTGTTAGCTCCTTGAAATGTCATTTTGGGATCTATCAAGTTCATGTGCTTTGGCCCAAACGCAGAGCTCTATATACCAAATTGAAGATAATTTAGTATAAATTTCCAATATAAGATTAACATTAACATTTGGGGTTAAATACCCACTCAAATTTAAAAAGGGGCTAAAATGGTGTTTTGAGAGTCCACATCAAAAGACATCATTTTGAAATTCCGATCATACCAATGTGACCAGGGTTCAACAAGGATCACAGAAATGACATCAGTTTCATAAAAAGGAGACTTTTACAACATCTCATTTTCAAAGGAAGTATAGAAACAGTAAATAACAGTACCCGAATCACAAGAGATATCAATAGAGGCTTAAACTAGCTAGAAGAAAACAAAAGAAACTAAGATTACCTCAAGGAAATCAAGAAAGGAAGATTGGGAGCTCCGTTCTCTACCGAAACTTTGAGAAGAGTTTCAAAGATTCCGTTCCAATTAAAGGGTTCTTCTCCGTGCTGGGGTCTCGTGGCAAGCAACGATGGCCCGTGGTTGTCTCCGATGGCTGTGGGTGGTGGAGGAAGGTAGTGGGGGAGTTTGGAACTGTTTGGAGGAGGAAGAATATCCATTTTGGTGACTTAGAAGCTTAAAAACGTATTCAGCATTGCCTCCACTCGCCCAGGCGAGCAAAAATGCCTGCAAAAACTCGCCTGGGCGAGCTGACCCAATTCTAGAATTTTCTGCTTCAGTGAAAAATTAATTTCTCACGTTCCAGATATTATGGTGAAAATCGCAACGGTCAAAAGTTAGATATATGGGGTAGGAAGTTATCTTTAAAATTTGAAAGCGATCAATGGTTAACCAATCCAGAATAATGATTTTACTAAAACAGGTTTTTGGGTCAAACTCGGAATCACACAATTACAAAGCAACTCAAACAAATTTCACATACTTGACATTTACACCAAGCAATGGCACATGGATAATTCACATAACATTTCAACTAATCCTAATTAATAAAGAATTCAAATAATACAAGGAATACATCACACATATATTTTAAGTTATCGAAATTTCAGGGTGTTACAGTTAAACTTGCACTTTTGTTGTGTAAGAAGTGCATCTAGATTATCTCTTCCCATTGTGAATTTGGACAAGGTTTTTAACAAATATCCATTTTTTGATTTAAGTACCTTGCACATTTCACATTGGGAGGGGAAAGATGTAGAAATAGTTTAGTCATTGCAAGAAAAGTTGTCTAGTGCTTTTCAAGTTTCCCATTTTTCAATTTCAAGCTAGATAACTATTTTTGACAACTTACTATCTTATCCACATGCCATCTCAACTTTCATTTGAGAAATTTGTGAGCATAAGATAATTTTTAGCCTTTTCATGCATCTTATTGAAGACATCTAAAAGTTGATCATAGTTTTCATCAAGTTCAGTTTCAAATTCAGAAGAACTTATAACATTTTCAACTTCACCATTCGCCATAAGACATAAATTTGCATCTTCTTCATTGCTTGAATCGCTTGAAGTGCTAGAAGCATTCTTTTCCCATATTTTTTCCTCCTTATTGTTTCTTTAGAAAGATGAAGCATTCAAATTTTATGTGGTCTGCTTGCCACACTCAAAAAATGTAAAATTAGAGGCGGTTGAGTCATTCTTCCTAAAGTTATTCTTGTGTTAAAAGGATCTTCCTTTGGGATTATTCTTATTCAAAAACTTCTTAAACTTTCTAACAATTAATGTTAGATTCTTGCGCTTGGAACCTTTTATATTTTCTTCATCACTCTTATTACTAGATGGTATGGAGGATTTTAGTGCTAAGCCTCTACTTTTCTTCTCTTTAGCCTCCTCTTCGGCCATCCTAGTCATGTTTATTTCATATTCTCCTAATTGATTACATTGTGTTGAACTCATTGCTTCTAAGAAACTTTTAGATCAATTCCTTAATCTACCATGTTTGATTTCTACTAAACATGAATATAAGAAAACAAAGACTAAATCACCCATCATGCCTAGTTTAAAAACATCCAATACAAATGCCACATCTTTTAAAATTTGTTTGGCATTGTAAAATGATTAAAAAAAAAACTAAGACTAATCTTCAAGTCTTCAATTTTTTATTCAACATTTCAAACATACGAGAGGCAATAACGAAATACACAACTCTTAGGTTTGTGCACTTCTCGTTGTCGCTAACACTGAACTTATCACTTTCTATGGACGTCACTTATCGTTATGTATCTAAGATCAAACTGTAAGTGATTAATGTCCATTGGACGCAAGTAAAAGTAACTCATTTTATAGACACTAATTTTGATAAAGAATGGAAGATAGTTATATAACAATTTGTTGGATGCTAGGCTTTACTCATCAATAAAATAGTTTTCCACCTAACGATTGGACATACACTTAAAAGAGTTGTAGGGTAGGAATTAATGTTGAGTGTGCTCTTACATTGTAGGTCCTCTCCACTTAGAAATAGCTCATTAGTATATCAACAATTTATACCTTTGTGCTTCATAAATCATTTTTGGAGTGATAATTTATGTGAGTTTTTGTGCCATTTTCATGCATTTTCTTGGTAGAACTCACATTTGGATGCTAGTTTTCTCTTGCAGAAGCATAGCCACTCAATTGAGTAAAAAAAAAAAGTCAAAATTTGCATTTTATCTGAAGATTTGAGGACTCTATTACTTGGCCATGATCGTGGTACACTTAACATGGTCGTGGTAAGCAGTGTAGTCATGGTAATAAAATGACTAATCTTCTAAACAGTGTCAGTCTGCCAATGACGGTTGTGGTGAATTCACTACAATCATAACTCATACTAGGAAGGTTGTAGTCATTCCACAATGTTCCAAAGCTTCAGGGTCACAGTTTCTGACCACGACCGTGGTGGATTTTAGTATGACTATAGTGCACCTCATATGATTTATTATTCTTAGGAAGCTATAAAGAGGAGGGCTAGAGTCTGTAAAGACGTCTTTTGACATTTTTACATATTAGAGAGTATTTTTTATGGTTGTGAAGCATAGGAAACACTGTGAAGATGGATCGTGATCATCGTTCTTCCCTTGTTGGTATGTCTATGCTAATTTCATATAAGCTTTCTAGTTGTGCTTTGATCATGAGCGACTAGTCACCCTAGTTCGGGGGTTATGATGTAACTGTCTAATTGTACATTTTTCTCTATTCTTAATGAAATTCCTCAATATTTTATGTTAATTAATTTTCTTCATTATTTCTGTTATTTATTTGGGAATTCATCATTCTTATGCTCAATCAAATGTACTATAGTAATCATTTGTGTATGTTTGATAACCTAGGTAGAGAATGTTTTACACCAAATTGTATGATCAAACTATTTGGGTAATCTCTGATAGATTAATTAATCCTTAATTGATCATCATTGTATTTGATTATATCCTTTGACTTAAATTAATATATCTATGATCAATGGAGTATTGATTTAAGGCAAAAAGCGTCATTAGACCTTAATCATAGGTTGGGAATCAGTAATTAACTGTGGAAGAAATTTTATGAGAATTGAGATTGGGGAAAATTGGTACTAACGAGTGATAATCTATTATCGCTTTTAATATCACTTAAATCTCTCTTTTGCAATAGTTAAATTATTTTCTCTTAAAATAAAAAAACCATAAAAATACTTCAATCTTCTTTTAATTATCTCAACTATTTATTTTAATAATTTTAACTAGTTGGGGAATACAACTGGTATCTAGAGTACAATATTCAGACTTAGCCCCATGACACTACTGCGTAGGGTACACTTGCCCTTGTGCGGTACTAGTTTACGCATCAGTGATCATCAAAATTATGGGCAATGATGGATCGTCCAGATGTGTCATTAGACCATCCATTCCTATTAATCTCCCCATTTTTTATGATGACAAACCATATAAATTTTGATCAAGATAAAAACGTAATCAAGTTAAGATAGAAGGATAATCCATGATTATGAATTATATATTAGAGCACATCAAATTAACATACTATCAAAGTGCATATATATATATATATATATATATATATATCAGGTATGAAGGTTTGTAAAAGATCCCTAAGTTCAACAACCTTGATGCATGAGCAATATATATATATATATATGTATGTATGTAGAACAAAATAAATAAGAAAGAAAACATAATATGGCACCAAAATCACACTTATATTGTTTAGAAGAGTGAGTGTTTAAAATACATCAAAATTCTTATCCTTCTCTCCTTTTTTCATCAACAAAAGAACTAAGGGTTTTAAAAAAATAAATGATGATATGGACATCATTGTCACTCTTAAATGGAAGGTGGTGGTGGTGGTTGAAATGGCAGGGTTGAAGTTAATGAGGGTGGATCAACTTCAGCAAGAACAACAGTGATGAGAATAACTTGAACAATAGGCTACTATTGGAGCAATAGGTTGTTATTGGATGACTGTTAGTGGTTGGACAACAACACCTAACATGTTTTGTTGAGACTGATGAAGATTCTATATCTACTACGACAATGGCAGACTGGATCGATTGCTTATACTTCTCACTTTCCAACCTCTGTTGTTCAGCATAGGCTTACAACTCTTGTATGGTCTCTTCCTTCTGCTTTTCAAGAACCTTATTCACCGTAGCCTAAGTCTCCTCCTTTTGTTTCAATAATGCCATATCAAGCATAGGTTAAACATTGTCATCAGTCAGCGTTCTAAGAGTAGCAAAACTCAGAGGTTGAGGGATAGTATCAGATGTGCTTGGACATTGTCACTTCATTGGTAGAAACTTGGTGACTTGGATATGTAAGAAGCAAGGTTCAAATACAGCATCCATTGCGGAAGCAAAATACATATCAGCTGCAAGTAGTTATGCTAAATTCCTTTGGATCCAAAACTAGCTAGAGGACTACAGAATCTACAAGAGTAACATTCCTATTTTCTATGATAATAAAGTTGTCATTAGTCATTCAATAATCCTATATTTCCTTTGAGGGCAAAACATATAGAAATTAAACATCATTTTATATTAGACCATGTTCAGAAAAGGACAGTGGATCCATAATTTGTACCCATTGATGATCAACTTACTGATATTTGTACAAAACCCCTTACTAAAGAAAGGTTGATTCTTCTAAGGAATCAACTCAGAATGGACTTTATAAAAGAATGATTTAATATCTATATGTCGTCCAATTTGACTTAGCATCTAGAGGAACCATCATCTAAAGACACTAAGTAACTAACTTATGCATTCTGCATGACAAATGTGCATCCAATGTATGGATGTACTCTTTTCATAAGCACCACATTACTTAAGTTGAAACACAACATTTTGGGTTGGAGAATGTTGATCTTTTTGTTGAGTCACTTCTTGATTGACAGACCTAATGATTGTCTTTTTCAAAAATCCCATTAACCCTTCAAATTCAAGTAGAACAAAACTACCAAATTGTTCTCTCTCATTAAACCTTTCAGTTTCAGAAAAATTGGAACACTTTATCTCCCCTTACTTCTAAACCAAAAAGCTCGAACCTTTACTAGAAAGCTTCAACCTTTACAACAATGTCTGATGCCAATGATGCCTTTGAGTACCACAAGTTCATCCCCAAGGTTGACACGATAACTGTTCACACTGAGGGTGAACCAATTATTCATATAGAGCATTTCTTCAATAATCCGTCTTTGGAGAGCATGTAGTCTCCTTTTTCTAGACAAACTTCTCAAAATTTTGTCAATATGATCATAGTTATCATAGGTTCTTACAAGAGTCCTTAACTCATTTAAAATAGTTTGGAAGTGTCCAAACATACTTTTTATGTCTTCACCTTCTTCCATAGTAAAAAACGTGGAAGGAGACTTAGTTTGTTCTTTTTTATCTGTGACATACCTTAAAACAATAGATGTAGTCTCCTTTTTCTAGACAAACTTCTCAAAATTTTGTCAATATGATCATAGTTATCATAGGTTCTTCTAAGAGTCCTTAACTCATTTAAAATAGTTTAGAAGTGTTCAAACATACTTTTTATGTCTTCACCTTCTTCCATAGTAAAAAACGTGTGAGGAGACTTAGTTTGTTCTTTTTTACCTGTGACATACCTGAAAACAATATGAATACACACAATAACCAAGAGGGGGTGAATTGGTTTAAACTTGGCCTTTTCTAAAATCTTTAGAAAATCAGAGTTAAAGGATCTTAATCACAATTAAACCAAGAATGCTACAATCAATCAAACCACTCAACCCAAGAAAACAATTACAAAAACTTAACTTGTTGAGCAATAAAGAATTCACCAAGAATCACAGATCAAGATAACAAGAAGAGATTAAAAGATAGATATCAACACAAGAACTTATACTGGTTCACTTCTCAACAAGAGAAGCAACATCCAATTCTTCTAATCAAAACTAGATTAAAGTTTCACTATTCACAAAATTCAGTTTTTACAAGCTTTACAACAATCACTCTTTATCAAACCTAGATGAAGAACAGAAATCTAAAACCCTATTAGATTCCTAGTGATCAAG
This sequence comes from Glycine tomentella, assembly GCA_007407185.1. Classification (NCBI taxonomy): domain Eukaryota; kingdom Viridiplantae; phylum Streptophyta; class Magnoliopsida; order Fabales; family Fabaceae; genus Glycine; species Glycine tomentella. Next base: position 88,973 of record PYAF01004008.1, on the reverse strand, counting down.
ACATAGAGAATTCTTCTCTACTTTTTCCCTCTAGAGAAATCCACTCTAGAAAAAGCTTCAAGAACCCTTTGTAATAGTTACAAACAACCAAAAATACAAAAACGAATTTACAAGCAAAGCTAATGAAGAGAGACAACCTGATAATTCAATAATTATGAATGAATATGGTTTACCAATCAGAGATGAGAATAAAAACAATTTCAGAACTTCCTCTCCAAAAGCTTCTTTCAAATCTTGCCCAAGAAATCTTTCAATACACCATGAAGATTTGAATATGTGGGACAACAACTTTAGAACTCAGAATATCCTTTCTCATTTTCAGAAGGCTTATGAAAACTTAGAAAAAATTCATAGAGTAATATATTGTGAGTTTCAGAAAACCCATCAGCTATTTATAAAAAACAGTTGTAACTAAATGTAATCGATTAAATCACCAATGTAATCAATTAAAACTTCAAATGTAATCGATTGAAAACAAATTTAATCAATTAAAATGTTCTTCAGTTTTTTGGAAAGGTTATATAAACAAAGTAATCGATTATTTCGACATGTAATCAATTATTACAAGAATTGATTGTTCCATAAATAAACTAAGTAATCGATTACGAATAAGTGATAATTGATTATCACAGTCAAGTCATGTCCTGTGTTTATACTGAGTAATCGATTACTTAATGTTGGTAATCGATTAAAATTTTCTTCAATGCTCAAGTAATAGATTATCAATATGTGGTAATCGATTAACACAGTCCAAAATAGTTTTTCCAAAAACTTAAAACCATGAAACCTTGTCTTTAATGCAATCATGAAATCTTAAATCTTTTTCACAAACCATGTGCTTTTGTAAAATCATGAATGCTAGTCAATGAATGTTTATGCAATGCAAAGGATCATAGGATGATTCTCTCCTACATCAAGCAATTTACAAATGCCTTCAATTGAATGACATGTACAAAGCTAAAACACACATTCATCTTCAGCATATATCTTGATCCATCTTCATGCTCCCTCTGTATCTAACAATCTCCCTCTTTTTGGCTTTGATCATGCCAAACATCAATTAAACATGTTGAACCTTGGAGTTCTTTTAAAGGAGTTGATTTTCAGGAGCTTGTACTTGATAATCTGAAAATGAAATCAGCTTCTTGTCTAAACAAGTGTCAAGCATACTTTGCATAAACAATTTACATTTGTACGTATGTATATGCTCCCCCTATCTTCTGTAATTTTACATTGGTTAAGATAAAGAACAACATGTACATCCCTTTATTGCTTTGATTAAGTACAATACTTTAAGTATATGAGTATGTGAGCTATCTTTCTTTAAGAGCTTCAATATTCAATATGTTCTTTAAGACCTTTTCTCCCCCTTTTGGCTTATCAAAGACAAAAATTAATATTAATGAGCATAAGATAAGCAAGAACAGAACAAATTTTTGCATTAATTAAGAGGGCAGTACAAAAGTAACATAACAAAAACATATCAAAAGAAACATTAAGAAAGCAGAAACACCATAGCCACAATCAATTAGACAATTACATTAATCTAGACTAGAGATGTCAGAATCTCTGAGAGCCATCCTAGTCTCTATATTTTCTAGCCTATAAGTAATTTCTTCCAAGGAAGACTGTGTTTTAGCCCTATGCTCATGCTGTAGAGCAAGCACAACATCCATCTTTTGAATCATTAAGGATTCAAAAGGAGTGTACTACTGTTGAGCAGGAGTAGCTTCAACATCTTCTTCTTCCTCAACTTTTTCACCTTCATCAGCTCCCTTTTGTGGAGCTTGTTCTCCAGCCATTAGCCATCCATTGGGTGTCTTGATCAATCCAAGCTTGTTGAGGTGCTTTTCTTTGATGAGGTTGGTGATGTTTGTGGTGTTGTCTACTATCTCATTTGAGACATCAATCTTAAAGTAATTTATGAATCTAGAGATTAACACAACATATGGAAATTGATAGCTGATTAATCTTGAAGCTTTCAACATTGTTTCAACAAAAATAAGAACCCAGTTAATCTCAGTTGAGGTTTTCATGCCATATGCCAATTGCAAATCATCATCTGTGATTTGGGCATGGTTTGTGGACTTAGGGGTAAGAACATAGGTGATTATATAATACAACAACCTATCTTCCCCATACATATTTCCAACACCAAGTCTTGTCTTCAGCTTGATTTGAGGATCCAACAACATACCTCTGTATGTGCCAATTTTGTTGTATCCTCCAATCTCTTCATCAAACCTCCTTACTCCTTCAGAGGAGATCCTAGCCACAACATTCCAAACATTTTCAACTATCACCATAGGAACTCCATTCACTTGGGAACGAAGAACCCCATCCATGCTGGCTTTGGCACAAGTATAGAACACTTTAACTAGCTCAGGGTAGAAAGTATCCTTTAATTCAAGGAATTTCTTCAATCCTTGAGCCTCTAACAGAGCAGGGAATTGAAATCCCTCGTGAATAAACCAGTCAAGCTCCAAATACTTAGGTGGCATGACTAGTTTGGTGGCATTGAACTACATGCAATTCATTCTATCAGTTCCATTAGGGAACCAAGAATTCAGCCTGTTTACAACTGAATTGGAAGATTCACCGGCCTTTCTTTTGCTGGTTTTGGTTCTTTTTGAGGTAGACAAGGTGTTTGAGGATTGACAAATGAATTGGTAGAGGGTAGGATTATAAGAAGGAGGCAGAGCACAAAAAGTTTAAAACCACAGTTATTTTCATCTTTCAAGAGGTTTAAATGATACTGACACAAATTCAAATTTGAATTTAAGATAAGATATGTCAGTTATTATTTTTGAAAATTGTGCAGTTTTGCAGAAATACCATAGATAATCGATTACTTAAGCACGGTAATCGATTATTCCAGTGAAAAATTGTTTTAAAAAAACATTCTATAATAGGTAATCGATTAATTCGATACCGTAATTGATTACTCCAGATGTTTTCTATTTCTAGATTGCATTCATACAACAGGTAATCAATTAATTTCCTTATGTAATCGATTACTCTAGGTAAGTGCTTATTTTGAAATGTACTTTAAAATACACAGTAATTGATTAATCTGTAATGTAATCGATTACTCCAGTGAAATTTATTTTGAAAAATGCATTTTAAGTAACCTGTAATCGTAACGACCCAATTGCAAGAGTGGAGCTCTACCAACTAAGCTATATCCCCCTGAGCCAAGTGAAATTGCTATTAGAAAGTAAAAAAAAGGATTCAAGGCTAACAGCATTGACGAAAAACTCGGAAATTCAAGAAACCAATGAAATTTATAATAAAGGGAAAAAAAGGGCTGTCGAAAAAAATTTGCCAACCACATTGCATTGCCAGAACCCATGTTGTATATTTAAAAAAGGTTGACCTCCCCATTTACTCAGAAATTTAGACAAAAATGGAATTGTAATCCTCGGGTCTGCTTGGGAGCTTACGATTTCATGTTCTATTTCACTCTCCAATGGGGGTTCTTTACATAAGCTTGGTAATCGATTACATCAGAGATCTTTTGTCTCTAAAATCCTTTTAAACTACAAATAATCGATTAATTCGTGAATTAATCGATTATACCAGAGAATTATGCAGTATGAACAACGTTTCTTTAGCAGAATTCAAAATTCATTCACTTGTGATGCATGGTCAATTTTGATTGCATATCATGTAGTCAAACAAATCATAGGCATGTTATCATATATTAGACTCATTAAGAATTCCTATCATGTTCATAAGATCATAGAATCTCTCTCTAGATAAGGGTTTTGTAAAAATATCATCCAATTGATTATTAGTATCAATAAACTCAATTTTGATGTTACCCTTTTGGATGTGATCCTTGACAAAATGATGTATAATCTCAATGTGTTTTCTTCCTTGAGTGCATGACTGGATTCTTTGATAGGTTTATTGCACTTGTGTTGTCACACAGTAGGGAAGTTTCTTTCAACTCTACACCGAAATCTTGGTTTGTTGCTTAAGCCATAAACTTTGTGCACAATAACTTCCAACTGCTATGTATTCAGCTTCTGCTGTTGAGAGAGCAACACATGATTGCTTCTGGCAATGCCATAAAATTAATGAGCTTCCCAATAAGTGGCATGTTCCACTGGTGCTTTTCCTATCAAGTTTTCATCCTGCAAAATCAGAATCTGAATAGCCAATTAAGTTCAGTGATGCACCTTTTGGATACTAAAGACCAACTTTTTTGGTTGATTTGAGGTATTTGATGATTCTCTTGACAATAGTGAGGTGTGACTCCTTAGGATTAGCTTGATATCTAGCACACAAGCACACACTCAACATTATATCTGGTCTACTTGCTGTCAAGTATAGTAGTGATCTTATCATTCCTCTATATTTTGACTCATCAACTTTCTTGCACTTTTCATCTGAATCAAGATATGTTGAAGTATCCATAGGAGTAACAACATCTTTGTTTTTCTCCATATCAAATTTCTTGATCAGTTCATTGCAGTATTTTGATTGGTTGAGAAATGTCTCATTTTTCATTTGCTTCACTTGAAGACCAAGGAAGAATATCAATTCTCCCATCATAGACATTTCAAACTCATTTTGCATTAAGATAGAAAATTCTTTGCACAAGGAATGATTAGTTGAACCAAATATTATATCATCAACATATACTTGAACCAATAAGATATCATTGTCATGCTTCTTGATAAACAAGGTTTTGTCAACTTGTCCTCTTATGAAAGATTGGCTAAGCAAGAAATTACTCAATCTTTCATACCAAGATCTAGGAGCTTGTTTTAATCCATAAAGAGTTTTCTTTAGTTTAAAAACATGGTTTGGGTATTTGAAATCAACAAAGCCTGGAGGTTGATCAACATAGATTTCCCCCTCAATATACCCATTTAGAAAAGCACTCTTTACATCCATTTGAAACAGTTCCAAATCCATTAAACATGCATATGCAAGTAGTACCCTAATAGCTTATGAGCATAGGTCTCTTCATAGTCAATACCTTTCTCTTGGTTATAACCTTTTGCGACCAATCTAGTTTTGTTTCTGACTATGATACCACTTTCATCAAGTTTGTTTCTAAAAACCCACTTGGCCAATAGGTTTGTGAGAAGAAGGTCTAGGAACAAGTTCCCAAACTTCACTTCTCTTGAACTGATTCAATTCATCATGCATGACAATCATTCAATGTTCATCAAGTAAAGCTTGATCAATGCTTTTATGTTCAATATGAGAAACAAAAGTCATATTACAACAGAGATTTCTTAGTGAAGATCTAGTAGATACTCCCTTAGTGACTTCACCAATTATGTTGTCAAGTAAGAGATTTCTTGTAGTTCTCTCCTTGGCTTTTGAATAGGTGTTGATTGTTTCATTTCTGCAATTGGTTGTCCTTTTTCCTTGTCATTTGATCCATTGAGTTGTATATACTCTTCTAGAGGACCTGCATCATTTTCACACTTCTTTTCCTTTTTAGAGGGGTTAAATTCATCACAAATAACATGATCTGATTCTTCCATGCATAAAGTTCTTTTATTGAAGACTCTATATGCTTTGCTTTGTAGTGAATATCCAAGAAATATGGTTTCATCAGCCTTCGCATCAAACTTGCCAAGTGATTCCTTACCATTATTTAAAACAAAACACATGCAGCCAAATGCTCTTAAGTGAGATATGTTTGGTTTTCTACCTTTGTACAGTTCATAAGGAGTTTTCTTCAAAATAGGCCTTATTAGCAATCTATTTAAAGTGTAACAAATTGTACTTACAACATCAGCCCAAAAGTGTTTAGACAAATTTGTCTCATTAAGAAGAGTTTTAGCACCTTCTCAAGATATCTATTTTTCCTCTCCACAACACCATTTTGCTGAGGTGTTCTTGGAGCTGAAAATTTGTGGTTGATTCCATTTTCTTCAAAGAATATTTCAAAATGCTCATTTTGGAATTTTCCACCATGATCACTTCTTATTGAGATAATTTTAGTTCCTTTTTCATTTTGAACAAGTTTGGCTAATTTTCTGAAAGCAATGAAGGCATCACTCTTAGATCTTAAAAACAAAGTCCATATGAATATTGAATAGTCATCGACAATTACAAGCCTATAGAAATTACCTTCTAAGCTCATAGTTCTAGAAGGACTAAGCAAATTCATATGAAGCAATTCAAGGGGTCTTAAGGTATAAACAATATTTTTATTTTAAAACGAAATCTTGGTTTGTTTCCTCTTTTGACAAGCATCACATAATTTGTCATTTTCAAACTTTAGCTTAGGTAAGCCAATAACTAAATCTTTTCTAATAAGTTTGTTCATGTGATGCATGTTAATGTGACTAGCTATCCTATGCCATTGTCATGATTCATCAACTTTACTTACTAGGCAATTAGTGTTGTGAAAGAATTCATGTTCTATAGAGAGTAGATAAATCTTACCTTTTCTTTTGCCTACATGTATAACCTCACCGGTTTGACCATCACAAATCATACAACAATTGCCATTGAAAGGAACCTTGAATCCTTCCTTTATCACATAGTTGGCTTATATTTAGGAGATTGTGCTTTAAACCTTCTACATAAATAACATTTCTGATCTTGGTTTTAAAGTTGTCTCCTATATTTTCTTCTCCAACTATCTTTCCTTTGTTGTTATCGCCATAAGTGACAAATGCACCATCTTTTAGAGTCAAATTTGTAAGCATGGACATGTCACCTGTCATGTGTCTAGAGCATCCGCTGTCAAGATATCATAATGATAATTTTGCTCTTAGACACACCTGCAACATTCAAATTAAGTGGCAAAGGAAGATACCCAGTTGAGGTTGAGTCCATAGGGGTTAGCTATTTTCTTTCTCTATGGAACCCAAATGCAATCTCCATTAGGCACATAGAATCTCCTAGCATAGCACCTATGAGATGTGTGACCTTTCTTCATGCAATAGGTACAAGTTACAGCTTTTGATGCTCTTACAAAATGAGTCATTTGATTAAACTTTGTTTTTGAAACAGCTCTTTGATTCTTCTATTTTGATGGTACAAACTTGATTTTTTAAAAGGTTTTGCTTGATATTTGTAACCCAAACCAGAAGTATCACCAACATATTTTTGAACACTTAGCATTTGATCTAGACTACATTTTCCTCTATAGCAGTGGATGCCTTAAAAATTAACTTGAATGAAGTAGAAAGACAATTAGACAGAAAAGTGAGAGTTGTTAGGTCTGATAGAGGTGGTGAGTATTACATAAGATACGATGAAACTGCAACACCCAGGTCCATTTGCTAAACTCTTTCAAAAATGTGGCATTTGTGCGCAATACATAATGCCTGGTATACCACACCAAAATGGTGTATCAAAAAGGCATAATGGAACTTTAATGGATATGGTTAGGAGTATGTTAAGCAATTCAACTTTACCTATATCCTTGTGAATGTATGCCTTGAAAACTGTCATGTATTTGTTGAATAGGATTCCTAGTAAGGCAGTTCCAAAGACACCTTTTAAACAGTGGACGAATAGGACACCTAGTATAAGGTACTTGCATGTCTGGGTTTGCCGGGAAGATATAAAGACTTATAATCCACAAGAAAGACAATTGGATGCAATAACAATTATCGAATATTTCATTGGTTATACAATTTTTATATTTTTAATCAGATATAAGGACTTTGAAGTCGTAAAATTTTCTTTATTTATTTTAATTTTTTTCAATTTTTAAAAAATTATAAATAATTTTTTATTTTAATTATTTAATAAATAAATATAGAAATATATAAAATTATATTAAATAAAATAATATATTAAAAATTAAATATACCAAAAATTAAAAATATTAAATAAAATCACATAAAAATTTAGAAATATATTAAATGAAACAATATTAAAAAATATAGAAAATTATTTTTTTAATATTGTTTTACTTAATATATTTTCTAAATTTTTATATATTTTTATTTAATATTTTATTTATTTATGGTGTATTTAATTTTTAATATATTATTTATTTAACATATTTTCTATATTTTTCTACATTTATTTATTAAAAATTATTTTATATTTTTTAAAAAATAAAAAAATAAATTTTATCAATTTTTTAGTTAATAAAAGTTACATCGTAAAGTTTTTTACGACTTTAAAGTCGTATCTAAGTCATAGCGTTCGATTTGTTATAAAAAAAATTGAAACAATTTAACTAAAATCGTAAAAAATATTAAGACTTCAATTAAAAAAAGTAAAAATAAAAATTAGTTACGACTTTAAAGTCGTCATCATCATCATCATCACCACCACCTTTAACTCAAGTTAATTGGGGTCGGTGATAGATGAACTCAATGATAGATCGAAAATAAGACAAAGAAAGAGAAAGGGAGAGAGGAAGATATAAGTAAAAATAAGACAAAAAAGAGGGAAAATAAGCTAAAATAGAAGATGGGAAAATGAAGAGGAATAGAACAAACACAAGGAAATGACTAAAACATAGAACTACTAATGGATTTAATCCTTCACCAAGCTTATAACTTTTTTCCATTCTGTCTTAAGACATATCGTCCGTCAATCTATATCTCATTTCATTAGGTCTTGTTTAACTATCTTTTTCCATATAAGTTTCGATCGACCTCCACCTCTCTTTGTGTTGAGCTTTTGGCAACACACTTTTGTTCTTACGGGAGCATCTAGTGATCGTCTCATAACGTATCCAAACAACCTCAATCTATGGTCTCTCATCTTTTCACATATCAGTACTACTGATACCTTTCGTCAAATAGGTTCATTTCTTATCTTATCCATTTTCGTATAACCACACATCCACCTTAACATCTTCATTTATACTACCTCTGTTTTATGCTCATGTTGCCTATGTGCTGGCCAACATTTCACTCCATATAACATTGTCGATCTTACAGCTGTTCTATAGAATTTTCCTTTTAGCTTAAGGGGAATTTTGCGGTCACACAAAAATTTCGATACACTCCGCCATTTCGTCTACCTTGCTCTAACTCTATGTTTTACATCTTCATCAATCTCACCACCTTTTTGCAAAATTGATCTCAAATATCTAAAAGCATATTTCTTGGGTACCTCTTGACAAGTAGATACACTGTGTCTTGATCACCATCTCTTACTCGCTAAAACTCACATTTGATATACTCCGTCTTACTCTTGTTTATCATGAATCTTTTAGACTCCAAAGTATTTCTCCATAATTCCAATTTCCTATAAAATCGTATATTTTAAAAAAATTAAACTGAAAGAGTAAACTCTTCAATTTAAAATAATTTTAAAAAATATTAGTCTAAATAGTGTTACGACTTTTAGAAGTGATATTAATTTAAAATTTACTCCAAATAATAATAAATAAAAAAATACCCCTTCCAATAATAAAACCTAAACATTCGGTTTCAGTTGAAGTGGTTAAATAGTAACTAACAACAATGAGAAATAGAGGATGCAGCAAAAGCAAAGCATATTCACATATCCCACGCGCTCCCCCCCCCCCCCGGACGAAATTAACGAGCAAAACAAAATAAATTATGAGTTGACATTCAAAATATCGTTGAGCAAAGGACCGACCAAAACCAAAAGCAGAAGAAGATAACAATTAAACCGTTCTTCTTCGATTCGAGTTCGAGAAGAAGCGATGAGTTCGGGTAGCAGCCACAGTAGTGAGAAGGAGAAGGAGAAGCAGAGGGTGAGTCGCACGTCGCTGATACTGTGGCACGCGCACCAAAACGACGCCGCAGCGGTGCGCAAGCTCCTCCAGGAGGATCCCTCGCTCGTCAAGGCCAGGGACTACGACAACCGCACGCCGCTCCATGTGGCGTCCCTCCACGGCTGGATCGACGTCGCCACGTGCCTCATCGAGTTCGGCGCCGACATCAACGCGCAAGATCGCTGGAAAAACACCGTAATAATCATACTAACAACAATGCAAATCAAGGTTTTAAAAAACGGTCCGCGACCGTAATTGAGACTACATCGGCTTTGTCCACGATTTGCATGATATCAACAAACACGACGAAACTGCAATACGACTGCAACCGATATTTAAAACCTTGATCCTAATTATTATCACTATTGTAATTATTATAATTACTTTCTCACTGTATATGATAGTATTATTCATTGTGAAATGAGTGAATGAAATTTAGGTTTTGGAAATTTTGGACAGCCTCTGGCGGATGCGGAAGGAGCTAAGAAGAGTAATGTGATCGAGCTCTTGCAATCGCATGGAGGATTGTCTTTTGTGAGTTTCTTTTTGTTTTATTTTGTTTTGTGTCTAATTTTCTATTCACTGATGAGTAAAGTTGTTGAGATTTGGACGGTGGTGATGGTTGGTGGCAGGGGCAAAATGGAAGCCATTTCGAGCCGAAGCCGGTTGCGCCGCCGTTGCCGAACAAGTGCGATTGGGAAGTCGAGCCTACCGAGCTCGACTTCTCCAACTCGGTGCGAATCGGAAAGGTAGGTTTCGCCTCTGCATTTCTCTGTTTCGGTGGATGTGATTTTGGTCAACGGATTCCACAGCTTGCTTTCTGATTTGGTCAACTCTTTGTTCCACCACTACATTTCAGCAAGTGTTTCTTAAACATGGATTAGTTGTATGCTTTAGTGCCTAGAGTTGCAAGTTTGATAGTGAATTCAATTGTTGTTTCGTAATCATAATCGAACAATAGTTGTCGGGTTTTTGATCTTATTTATGGCTGATTGTGGGAAGAAAGGAACAATTTACGGCCTGCTTGATTCCTCTCACACTTTTTTTAAAACAATATTGAAAACAATTTTACACTAATCAGCAATCTATTTCTCATCCACAAGCTATTAATGCCTTCACTTTTGCCAAAATCAATTCTGATTTTCTACATTGAAGGCAAAGCAACACTAAGTTGCTGGTTGCTTCCAGGTTTTTCATGGTGCCACCATGATTTTGGGTCCCTCACCACCAAACCAAATACTTAGTTCCGATTTTTTTTTTTCAATACAAGTGTTTTAAAAACCAAAAAACAGAAACAACTGAAAGATGTTTTCTTTTCATCTTTTGTTTTGTTCAAATGCTCTGTTTTAAGTGTTCAGAGGACAAGATTTTAGAAAATATAAATATGGTCAAGAGACAAGCACTTCCAAATGTGTTCAATGGGTGCTCAAGGGACAAACAAATTTTAGAAAATACAAAACTGTTTTTAAAAAATAATAAACAAACAAGATCCTAGCTTCTTTTTTCAATGGCTTTAATTGTTTTCTTGTATGTTTTTATGTTTCATGAAGGGGTCTTTTGGTGAGATTTTAAAAGCCCATTGGCGTGGAACACCAGTTGCTGTTAAACGTATTCTTCCATCTCTTTCAGAAGATAGATTGGTGATGTGAGATTCTTTCTTTCGTCTCTAGTATTTTGTGTTCAATTTGGTTGCTGCTAGTTAGTTGTTATTTGTGATAAAAATGTCTTTTGATTGCTTGTGATTGTGACTAGTGAAGTTGTGAAAACTAAGGTCCAAGGACTTGCTTTTACCTGTCATCTGTCGCGTCTTACATGGGGCTATAGGGAAAGACTTAGCTAGTAATTGAACTGTTGTTGCTAAATGTATGTTGTTCAGGTTGAACGTACTTCTTTAGGGACAGAAATGATTTACTCTAGTCCATTGGATATTTGGATGGTTAGTTATGTCTGTGTATGATGAATTATCAAAATTATAGGAAGGGGAGGGGGGATTGCGGCAATATAAATCATATTTTCTGTCCCAGTTTTTTTTTTTAATATCTCATATTTTGTGTGTGAATTTTTATACAGTCAGGACTTCAGGCATGAGGTCAATTTGTTAGTGAAGCTTCGACACCCCAATATAGTTCAGTTTCTTGGAGCTGTTACTGCCAGGAAGCCCCTTATGCTAATTACCGAGTATCTAAGAGGGGTATGTGAATAAGACATAATTCCTTCAGACTAAGCAATCTACACCTAGTTTTTGGTTTAACAAACTTATGCTTTTAATTGAATTTTTGTTTCATTCATATATAGGGTGATCTTCATCAGTACCTCAAAGAAAAAGGTGCACTTAGTCCTGCAACAGCTATCAACTTTTCCATGGATATTGTCAGGTATGGTGTCTTACCATATTTATCTTTTCTTATTTTTTTCTTCTAAAAAGAAATTAAGAATAGAAGGGATATACATAAGAGGAGGATAGGAGGAAATTATCTTACCTATGAACAATTAAGCACATAAAAAACAAATTAGCCCAAAAGTGCTCTCCTATTATCTTTCCATCTGTTATATAACACCCAGCAGTTTGTTGAAGAACTGTGACATTGGGCTCCTGCCACAGAAGCTCCTTGTTTCTCTTCTACCCCTTCTAGGCCAGAAACCTTCAACTTCACTCTCTTATTGTTCAAAGTCCTCTCTATAATTAGGATATCAGCTAACTTGCCTACTTCCACCATTATCTGTCCTAAATCTCGTTTTAAGCTTGTAGTTTGCTTACTCTGCCTATACAATCCTTCCTTTAGTTCTTCTAACACAGTTTTCATGCGTTCTAAACTTCTAATTGTTGATGCATAGCTTTCAAGATCAATGCAATTTCTTATTCTTCCATGTAGCTTGATTTAGAAGTCATGATAAAATCTCTGCATAAAATGTTAGTCAACAAAAAAGAAAGTCACACAATAATGTTCTCATGTTTATGCACTCAAATAATGACCTCACACACTCATATTTGTTCACTTGATTTGAGTTCCAGCACTCAATTTCTTTAAAGGAGAGCTCAAATCTCACTAAATAAGATCAAGAAGAGTAAGATCCTGGTAGCAAGTTTTCTGAGAAAGCAAGAGGATCACTAGACAAAAAATTATGAACACAAGGAAACTAGAAAGGAGTAAAAATCAAACCACTTAGACAAAAAAAGGGCTTAGGACCACTCCAAACACTATTATGGTCTAAAGATCAAAATAGAATATTTTTTAATTCTTTTTAACTATCTTTTTCCTTTTTTCTCTTTTTTCTTTTGCCTTTTCTGTTTCTTTTTTTTAGAATGGTATAGTAAAAGTGAAACAATTCAGAATTATAGAAATAAAAGGGAAAAGATTTGGATTATCACATGTGATCTAATCTTGAATATCTAAGATGGATGAACAAGAAAGAGGAGCGCGACAACCTTATGGTTGCAAACTAACAACTAAGAGATAATGATCTATAAACAAGAAGAATTGATGAGGATATCTACTAATAGAAACAAGAATAATTAATACGGACTAGGTGATAATAATTAATAAGGATACGAAAGAGATAGGTACGATTCTATGACAAATTGTCAACTAACAAAAAAGGATGTAGAAACAAGAAAATAATTTGATGAAAGAGAAGTGTTTTTTTTTTCCTTTTTGTTTTTGTTATTATTTTTGAAAATATAAAGCCACTAAACAAATAATATTTAGCTAACAATCAAGAACCTCGGATACCAAACTGATACAGAAAAGAAGATGGATAAAGATATGTGGACACAAGAAAATCTTGAATTGAAAGTTGATTCTGACTACGTATGAGTCTAATTCCTAAAACCCACAATAATATTCACTGGCGAACCAAAATTGATCAACTTTGACCCAGTGAGAACTTTTGCAATCACATACTCTAAGGAGAGGAACTTTGCACAAGATTTCTACTCATGATTCTCGTTAACATTCTAGTAGAATTTTACAACCCCTGAGAAGAAAATAAACTGCCACCAATGGAGAAGAGAATCCAAAATTTCTTATCCAAAGTAATGTTCAACTCCTAAAAGCAATGTTTTCTTAACTTATATAGCCAAAAAATAACCAATACAATTTTGGTCGTAAGTAAAGCTCAAAACATGGAAGCTAACCGAAAATCCTTAACCAACAAATGAAAATAAGTCCTAAACCATTACATGTCCAAAATTCATAATTAACTAACAAAAGTACTCCTAAACTACTAGGAGCCAAAATTAGGCCTTATTGACTTTGCAAGGCTCATATTAATTTCAACTCATTATTTAAGCCTGTCTTTACTTTTTAACATAGCCTAAACTACTCCATTTAGTCTTTCAAAGCTTCAATCTAGTAGACCCATGCTGTTCTATTGCTATCCATGACTGTTGTACAAATTTTAGCCACTAGGTTTGCCATAGTCCTTTTACTTCTCATAGCCCAAGCTCTTGTCATTGGACCAACATGAATCACAAATGTATCACTTGTTTTTGGCTTTGGCTACCTCCTTGATCTCTATAAAATACTATGACCAGTGTATAACTAAGCCAATTTCACACATTCTGTATTTAATCATCTGAGATAATAGAATTAGGAAATCTAAAAGAATTTGTCTAAATTCAGCTTCACTTAATCTCATCACTAAAAAAAAAAACCACGTAACCCCATTGTCCGAAGGCTCCACACTATGCGCAGGTAAGGAGGAGGGATATTGTACGCAACCTTACCCTTGCATATGCAAAGAGGCTGTTTCCGGATTCAAACCCATGACCAACAGGTCACCAAGACACAACTATACCGCTGTGTCAGGGCTCGCCCTCTCACTTAATCTCATCACTATGCTAATATATAATTTGTGAACATTGTTTTGTAGAGGAATGGCCTATCTTCACAATGAACCAAATGTTATAATTCATCGAGACCTAAAGCCAAGGTAAGTTAGTTCTTTGCAACCTATATATGAAAATATTATTATGGATAACCTGCTAGGCTGCTACAGACAGTATGTCATGATGTATTGCTTATGAACAAATTGAAGAAACTAGATTGACAAAATTTTATGCCGTAAAACACATGCAGCTGGAATTAAGAAGCCTTTGTATGTTGAAGTTTATTTTCTGAAATTTCAGGAATGTTCTTTTAGTCAATTCTAGTGCCGACCATTTAAAAGTTGGAGATTTTGGATTGAGTAAACTTATCACGGTCCAGAGTTCTCATGATGTATACAAGATGACTGGTGAAACTGGGAGCTGTGAGTATTCTCAGAATTTCTTTTAAAGTGTTAGTATCCCATTCTTGTGCAAAACTTAAATTAGTTTCCTTCTTCTTGGGGATAAAAAAAAAAAAAGACCGCTACATGGCTCCTGAAGTTTTCAAACATCGGAGATATGATAAGAAGGTTGATGTGTACTCCTTTGCAATGATTTTGTATGAGGTAATTCTGCTCACTTAAATACTGGAGTTTTATGTAATACAATTTGAAGCTAATTTTAATGCATGATATCCTTATCTCATGCAGATGCTTGAAGGTGAACCACCTTTTGCAAGTCGTGAACCTTATGAAGGAGCAAAATACGCTGCTGAGGGACACAGGCCTCATTTTCGGGCAAAGGGTTATACTCCTGAATTGCAAGAGTAAGTCTGATACATTTCTTTTATCTAATCTTGTAGCACTCTATTTTGAAAGCTAGTTCTTGACATGGTGCTCTTTCACCAAATGTTGAAGAGCTTCTGTTGTTATCATTCTTCTAAGTGGGTTTACGTCTATGGTTGTTCACACTTCAATCCTAATATGGCTTTCACATAACAAGCCATGTTTGAGATATATAAATCATTTCTAGGCTTGCACCTTATAGTTGAAGCTTTTAAGTGAGTAGGTCCTTTACAATTCAAAGAAAAAAAAGTATCAAATGTAGGCCACATGTGTCCTGGCTTAAAATTAGTTGGATAATGTGGTCTAATTTTACTTTGGGAGGAGCTATGAAAAGGAAAGTTGATATGTTAAAAATGGTACAATTGGAAGTTCACCTACTTAGATGTGTCTTATATAAGTACTTTCCAAGATGCTTCCAATAGAGAAGATATTTCATGTCCGAGCAACGCATCCCTACAATTAATCATATCCTTGACATTTTAAGTCTGACTTCCTATTTGGTCAACATCTGACTTAGGATTGATTTATTCTCTTTGCTTTGTTACAAACTCGTTTGGTTTGATTTGAGATTTTTAACTGCACATGCTCTAGTGTGTTTTTAAATGTTCTGTGATATCTAAGCCATGTGATATGCCATTACTAAGCTTACTATTGTATATTGCCCTAACAGCACGAAAGACATCTTAATTTGTTGTCCCATCTTTTACCTTTACACTGAAAGGGATGGTTAATAATGGTTATTATTTCTGCCCTCATTTACCATACATGGACGAACATTGACCAACTATATGTTTACAGTTGTTGCTTAGTAATTCCAATTTCACAAACCCCAAGTGAGTGTGTGACTAGCATAAATATGATTTAAACTCTTTCTTTGTGATCACTGAATTAGAGGTTCGGGAATGCTTTGTAAATTAGACTATTAGAAGTTATAGCAAGTAAACATTTATTTCGTTTAGAGCAGGCCTTGATCATATAAGCAATCTTATGGACTTTGGCCTTTCATGTTGTTTTTAGGTTAACGGAGCAGTGTTGGGCTCATGACATGAGTCAGAGACCATCCTTCATAGAGATCCTTAAACGGCTTGAAAAGATCAAGGAGAATTTACCTACAGAGCATCACTGGCACTTGTTTACCTCATAAATGTCTAATAGCATTAATTTGTTCAGAAATTCAGATGATTAATTTAACATTACCATTCTCTGGTTTGGTACCGGATTTATGGATAGGGTGAGCATACTGGAAAACCTGCATAGTCAATACTTGTTTTCAACTGTTTGGATTAATGAGCAGAAAAAGGTGATGTTGATTGCCCTGCCTTTGGTTTCTACGTTTTTACCTCATTAAAGCTATGGTTTCATTCAAGCGAGCATATATATGCAAGTTGTTGCCCAAGTGTAAAGCGTTTCAACTGTAAAAAGCGTACAAACTAATTGAGGAAGTAACCCACTTCATGCTGTCCGATGTTAAATGTTCGTTTAAAAATTAATAATAGTTTTCACTCTTCTGTTTTCTCTTACCAATTCCTCTGGTTGAGACGCTACCAAGTACCAACTTTTTTGGTATTGAACTTCATGGGAGTTTCTTTTCGCTGGTTTCACGTGAATAAATGTTAGCTTACTATCTCTTTAATTTCATGGAGTTATAAGAGTATATCCAGTGCTCTTTTATAAACAACTCATTTACTCCAAAAATTTATAAAATAAATCTATTTTCTGATAATTATATCCTGATTTGATAAAATGTGTATAAAATAAATCTATACTACACGAAAATAAAAATATTTTATTTTTAATGATATACATTTAGGAAGCAATTCAAATTCAAATTAAAATGAGACTAATCAAAATAAAATAAATACATAATCATGTATATATAACCTTTATTTAATTATATAAATAATTTACATCAATATTTGATATGATAATTATTTCTGTTAACACATAATATAAAATTGGAAAATATTTTTGGACATTTTAAATTTAAATGAAAATAATTACTGCGGAAAATAATTTACTACAACATCTATTTTCGAAACATAATTAAAAAAGAAACTACTTTTTAAATAAGATAAATTTCAGATGCAATGACGAAGTACGAAGCATCCATATCAACTTTTTTTAATGTCCGTATCAATTTTTATTATGACTTAAAAATTTGAATTTGAAAACGTAATATGTAACAATAAAAATATTTGAAAATTAAGAAAAATTTTGAAACTCTCTTTAATGAGTTTTGTATCCTATTTCAAATTCAGTCTCTCCATTCCATTCATAGCCCAAAAATCAAAAACTCAATACATTACTCCTTATTTTGTCCAATGAAAATTAGAAAATGGTGTTTGTTTTTGTCTAATGAATGTGTTTGTTTATGCTAGATACTCCTTATTTTAATAAAAATAAGTCTCATAAGTTTTATTTTTAAACTTTTTAAAAAATCGAAAACCAATCCAATCTTAACCGAAAAAAATTGGATTGGATTGGATCGGATTTGAAAAAAATTTCAAACCGAATGGATGATCAAATGACCAAACCGAAGGAATTGGATCGGATGTTTTTTGCTTCAAAACGGATCCAATCCAGACCGCGAACACCCCTAGATGACCCATCTACATGTAAAGTTCATCACTCTTTCTGAAACTGAGGTTGGGGATGAAACTCGTTTACAAAGTCTACCAGGCTTTGAGCCCAAATGGTACCTCTTGGTTCATAATGGATCTCATACTTTGATAGTTCAACGGACCATTCCATCATTTTGTTGGCCAATTCGAGTTTATGCAATACTTTGGCCATAGGGGAATCAGTTCAGGCAGTGATCTGATGACTTTGGAAATACTATCGAAGACGTCAAACAACATTGACTAAGGCCAAGGCCACCTTTTCCATTACTTGATATCGAGTTTTTGGATTCTGTAATACTCGACTCACAAAGTATATAGGTTGATAACGAATGTCGAATCGCTACAAAATAAATAAAACTACGTTAATTCTGTAGCATAGGATTAACCTAGGTCGACTCAGAGATACGATCAATTTGGTTCAAACTACAATTCATTGATAAACAACAGGGGAAATTTTATCGAACAATTTGCAAACAATGAACAAAAATTGCAGAAACACAAACTAAAATTGAAGAAAAATGTAGAAACTGACATAATTGATAAAAGATGTTGTAAAACAAATTCAAAAATATCAATCCAATTCACCAAACCAAGCAATGTGAATTATCGTAATTCTTAGATAATGATCATATTATGAAGGTTCATTCAATGTCATTATAAGCAATTCAATCGAATTAACTCCTTAATCAATTGAAATCACAAACCATATTGAAATATCATCCAAACAATATGTGATTAAAATTAGAAATTAGAAATGAATCCATAACCTAATCCGTTTTCAATCCTAAACACATTCATAATCATGAAAATTGAAGAGAGCATTAAGAAGAAAATGAACATTCACACATAAATTGAAATACCAAACCAGAACTCAAATTCTCTTTGCTTGGACTAGATCATTGGATTGATTGATTGTTTAGCCTTCCATAAGCATCATCAGTGGAAGAGTCACAAAATTTGTGCAAGAAAATAAAAGAACAGAAATGAAATCAAGAAGAAAACTGAAGAACAATGAAGAATAGTTGAGAGAAAAAGAGAGAAAATAATTTTAATTCTGAAAACTTGCACAAGAAGCTAAAATTTTGTTTGTACCAAATGAGATAACTAACTCAGTAACTAACTACTACACTAATATATACTGACTGAGTCAGTAGAAAAGGATGGGCCCTGATTAGGCCATCTAATCTGACTAATTGTACTAATTATACCAATTAAAGCCCAACTCGCAGCACAAAGCTCAAGTGCAGAGGTTATGAGTTCCAAGCCTAAAATGACCCTCAAAATGACAGAACTGGCCTAGGCTTATCTCTGACAAAATTGTATCTCTTTTCCTTATCTTTCCAAGGACTTCTCATATTCTCCATTTGGAGTTATGTAGAATCATCTAGGTTGTGCACAAGGAATATAGGTCAAGTAAGCACAAAATATGAATATAAGCAACAATTATCAATTAAGCCCAATTATATTCCTAAGACAAAAACTGAGTTAAAGTGAGAAAATAAAAGTCCAAGAGAAGTCAAATAAGATAAGAAGAATATAAAAATATTAAACTAAAAACGCTCAATCATAGGTGTTAACTCATGGTTTTCTTCTTGAACAAGGGTCGCGCTTATGGCTTCGGCGAAAACCAAGAGGTACACTATGAGTATCTTGTTGGTGTTCAGCTTTGAAAGTACAAGAGGGCTTGCAAGTCTAACCTTCAACTGCCAAAAGGTTTCTTCGCACTCGACATCCCATTGAAAGTTTTTGGTCTTTTGAGGAGATTCATGATTAGTTTGACCTTCTCGGCTATCCTAGGCAAGAATCTTGATAGGGAGGTTATTCTTTCGGCCAATCTTTGTGCCTCTATGATGTTCCTGGGACTCCTCATTTCCAGAATGGCCTGACACTTATCAGGATTCACATATATCCCTCTATGTGTCAGCATGAAACCTAGGAACTTACTCCCTTTACCCAGAAGACACATTTTTTGGGATTTAATGTCATGTGGTGTTTTTGACGTTGTCCAAATACCTCCTCAAGAACCTTGATGTGTGCTGACAGGCTATCAGATTTGACGACCATGTCATCTATGCATACCTCTAGGTTTAGGCCTAGTCATGCGCTGAATATCTTGTTCAGTAGTAGTTGATAGGTAGCTCCGACATCTTTTAGACTGAATGGCATAACTTTGTAGCAATAGTTTGTTGAATCAATTATAAATGTTGTCTTGCCTTCATCTGTCGAGCTCACCTTAATTTGATTGTAGCTTGAGTATGTGTCAAGGAAACTTAACATCCTGTGCCCTGTCGCCCCATCAACGAGTCAGTTGATGTTGGGGAAGGGGTATGCGTCTTTTAGGTAGGCATTGTTCAAGTTTGTATAGTCTATGCACATCCTCCATTAACCATTCATATTTTTTACCATGACTACATTTGATAACCATGTGGTATAGTCTAACTCCCTGATGAATATGTTTGTCGTTAGTTTAGCGACTTCTTGCCTACGGCCTCACACTACTCGGTACCCCTCATTCTCTTTGTTTGTGCTATAGGTTTAGTGTCTCGACATATTGTTAACTTGTGGCAATGGAATGTCGGATCTATCCCTAGCATGTCAAATGCGGACCATGAGAACAAGTCGGCTATGCCCTAATCACTTGTTGTAGGCTATTCTTATCTTCACTGGTAAGTCGGTTGTCGAGCTGGGTGACCTGTTCTTCCTTAAGGCCAAGCTGAAAAGTGAAAGTTTCTTCAACAAGCCTAACCCTATTATCTTCATTGGTTCTCAAATCGAGATCTAGCTCTTGTGACACTTTGGCCCCAACCACAATTTCTACAAAGTGCATAACATGTCGAGACCCTTCATTGGTGAAAGGGCTGAGTTTGAGACTTTCCATATAGCATTCTTTAGTGGTCCTTTGATCAGCATGAACTATTATGATGGATCCCAAGTCCAAAGAGAACTTCATGGATAAATAAAGGGTAGATACTATTGCCCCCAACGCGTCTAAAGATGCTCGACTGAGAAGTATATTGTAAGAAGTGTGGGCGTGTACTATCATATATTGGATTTTCAAATATTTCTATTGTGACCCATCATCGCCAAACTTGGTGTATAGCCATATGCATCCCTTGGTTCCAACTTTCTCCAACAGAGCCGAATAATGGGTCGTCATGAGGAAGATCTCTGATTCTGGACTTCCCAACTGCTTAAAGTGTTCCAAAATAGAATGTCTGTTGAACTACCTTGGTCAATTAGTGTCTTTTTCATAATTTTGTTAGTGATTTCCACACTTATCACTATCGAATCATCTTGGAATAGGTCTATTGCTTTAAAATTAGCAGAATTGGAGGTAATTGGTAGCATATTTTGTGCCTTATGAAGGGAGACCATATTGACAGACCGAACCTGTCAAAGTTGTCTCTTCCCAGGCGAGGTCATTGCCCTTCCTTTGGCAAATCCTCATGTGATGGTGTTGATAACACGTTTAGGTTGGTCAAGAGATTTTTCTTCCTTTTTTTGGATCGACTTTGGTTCCTATGTCTTTCAACTTTAGGGGCTCGGTCTCGGTCCCTTCCCCTGTCGTGGTTTTGCCTGTAAGTGTTATTAGGTTGATATGACTGAGGTTTGTGAACAAAATCCTCCAAGTATCCAAGTGTGATATGGTTTTCAATCTTGTCTTTCAGGACACTACATTCTTTGGTGGAGTGTCCTCAGTTATGATGATATCAACATTGTTTTGAGAAATAAGCTTGAGGTGGGGTGTTTGCCCTTTTCAGCATGGTTAAGATCTCGGTGGCCAGAGCTTAATCTAGGATTTTAGATTTGCTTATGTTGAGGACAATGTAATAAGCGTAACAAGGTTCTTGGGGTGGCCAATCCCTTCGGTCATCGTCCCTTGTCATACCAAAATTGGGCTTGTCAGCTTCCTTCTTGGTTGAGGTAGCCTCGGCTCGAACTTAGTTCTTGTACTTAGCCAATTCCTCCATCTGCATGTATTTGGCTGCTATCCTCTGCAGCTCATTCATGTCGAATGCGGGCTTTTTGCATAGACTGTTCACGAAGAGGCCTGACCTGAATGTCTTTATCAGGTGATGCACCACAATAGCCGAATCTAAGTTTCAAATATTTAATGCAATCTTGTCGAACCATTCCATGAACGAGAAGCTACTAATGTCATATGATGAGGCCGGTTAGTTGCAAATTTTGTTCTAAATTGGGCTGCCAGCATATCAAAGGAGTCTAACGTGTTGGGAGGGAGACAGGTGAACAAATAGAGGGCTTGACCCTTCAGAGAGGTGGGAAATACTCAACATAGAACAACATCATTTGTAGTGCACAAGCTGACTTGTGTGATGTAAACACGAGGTGCTCATCCAAGTCAGTAGTGCCATTGTACTTATCAATGGTAAGGTTCTTCTAGTTGGAAGGGAGGGTGGCTTCCATGATGTTGGGGATGAAAGGATGTTTTAACTGCTGTAACTGCCTTTGGGATTTCAAATGCCATTGAGTCTGCCTCCTCTCCAACAGGTGGCTCACTTTAAGGTTTTCTGGTGCGGTTCGCCTCTTTCAATTGTGTGTTTTCCTGTCAAAGGGTCATGATGATGCCGACACACGTCTGATACTTGGGCCTGGAGTATCCTGACCCTGGAGGATGGATCAGTTTGATGTTCAACATGGGTTTCCTCATGTTGATGATTTCCTAGTTTATCCATTGTTGTTGTGTTAGTTCTCGTACAAGTGATTCCCATAATTCTTGGGGTTGGGGACTATCTTACTTGGCCTCACGTTGGACGCCAAAATGTTCTTGTCAAAATAATGACCAAAATGTATCTCTTTCGCCAAGGGGTCTTGTGCTTGTCCTTTTCTTCTATATGCTCTAAATGGGGTGGCTAAAAAGGGGGGTACCTGCAAAAAGCACTTCGACGCTTAAGTTAGTGTTCGACTATGAGCAATAAGTACAAATAGGCAAAGGTGAGTGTAATGCTAAGAATTAAATGGGGGTTTCCCCTTTTTATACACACCTTTGTGGGCCTTGGACCGTGGGCCTTCATGCAAGGATTACCTTCTAAATGAGGGTTAAGCAACCTAAACTTCTCTTTCTCCTTAATAAAATTTTCTTGCTTTATCATGGGTTTAACTACTTTGTTTGTTGGAGCGGTTAAGGTCCTTTTTTACTGAATACGTAGTCGATCCTTGTCGAACACCTTTCCGATATACCTGCAATAATAAAGTTTTATTGAAACATGTGTATATATAAAAATATATTTAAATATTTATTGACATATCTAGTAACATACATTTATTAAAATTTAAACTAAATAATTAATAAGATATTACAAATTAAAAATTACTCATATAAATTTAATATCCATACAAGGCATGGATACGAATAAATCTTAAAAATATATTAATTTTAAGCTCAAAATTTAACTATTTTTTCTTTTGACAGAAATTTTTTACTAAGACTTAAATAACTTATCTTAAACACTTTAATTATAAACCCCTAAGTCTTAACTTATTTAACTTACAATAACTAAGGCACAAACAATTGACAAGTTAACTTATTTAACTTAGTGAAAAATTAATCACTTTTTAAGTATAAACTATAAAGATTACCCATTGATTGAAACTTACCTTTTCTCAATAAAGTCTAATCTTTACACTATTAAAATTAGACCATAATTAATATGCTCTTTTTTTATTACTGAGACTACAATTAATATGCTAAAAAGTATATTAAAGTAATTGCAAAAGAATACATTTATTAAAGCAAATTAAATTCAAAATTTAACTTTAAAAAAATTATATAACTTGAATTTAACTTATTTTTTGCTACCACTGAAACCATTATCTCCATGTAAAAGTGGTGTGGTGATTACAATGAGATAGGTAACAATAGCAATAGAATAACAATAATGATAATGATAATTATAATTCACAAGCCCAATTATAGTTAAGATTGTTCCCAGTCAACTCGAAAGAGAAAATTAAATTGAAAAATAAATCTACTCATTCATGGCCTTTTCTTATTCAAAATTATTTTTGAAGTGCCTACCAAAAGAAATGGAATGTTAAATACAAACTTTGGACAATCTATTCACTCACCCTCTGATTTGATTCGAGGTGGTCATGAATATAAGTTTTGTTGCATAATCATCTATAAGTTAATCACCATAATTAGAATATTTGACTCCCCAATAAGATCGAATTCCCACATCTTAATGGTTTTTATTATAAATTTAAAACAATCAAACTAAAAAAGGCCCTAAATTGAAGAACGTCAACATTTCCTCTGAAACTCGTGTTGTCATAACTCTGATTTGCGTTTAAAAAAGGAAATATTCTGAGATTATACTGACTACCGTTATGCGTATCCTCTGGATATATTAATGCTGGTATATGTTACAAGAGCACATAAGAAAAATGTAAAAAAACTATCACAAAATTTTAAATGAGTTTCTTTTTCTCGAAGAAGGTCTTCAAGTGCCATAGTTGCATCCCTGCTACGGATAAACAGACAAAGAGCGAAAGCAAACTCAACCAGAACATTCTGCTGTTGGTTGTTCTGTTGAGTTCCTGCATTTCTTCTTCTCTGAAAATAAAAAAAGTAAAACAATAGTAAAAAAAAATGAATAGTGATTGTTACAATATCCCATGTCAATGTATTTAATTAAGTACATCAACTACAAAACTTTATCCTACTAACCGAAGTCGACTACATAGATTACACAATATCATTTAACTAGGTTACATAATATATTTCTTAAGTATTTTCACAAAAATAAGAATAATGTTTGTTATAATTTCCTATGCCAATATATTGAATTAAAAAATTTCAGCAATTGTGACACGCCTACCTTTCACGAAGATAAAACATCTCCTCATGAATGGAGGAAACAGTATCCTGCAACTTCTTTAGCTCTAGCTCCATTACCTGGTACAGGTGAATGAAATCAATTTAAGATTATTTTTTTTCTTTTACCAAACATTATGTCAGACAAGTAAATGAAAAATCAGAGTCATGAGGTCAGTTATGCCTCAAGTGGCAAATGGGTTGGATGGGGAAGGCTTTGAGTGGGTTTTGATTTGCTCATGAATATGGCATAAATCTTAGTGATATTCACAGGATTACAGTGAACACCAGAAACAACATTTGGAGTTTAGCAACCAGTCAAGAAAGCCAATTTGCGAAATTGCCACTTATTTTTCTTTTTTGTTTGGCAACAAAAAGAGCCAACTACCGCATATCAATCATATAAGTGGAAAGCAAACAAAATTTACAAGTAGGGAAAATGAGTTACACATTTGCAAGGATGATACTTTGTTCCCATTCAATATACATATCATACAGTCAAAAAGTTTTCCATAATTAGAAATAAAACATGCCCTATAGATTTTACCATGATAAGAATTTCATCAGTAAAGCTACTCTCTGGTCCTATTATAATACAGATCTCTGTCTATCTAACTGGTAACTGATGTCAGACACTATTTGATAAAAAAAATAACAATTAACAACACTTGTCGATAAAATAAAATAAAATAAAAAACTATTTGATCAATCAGATTAGATTGAACTTCAGCCAGTAAATCTCACATAGGATACATTCATCTCATATCAGTATATGCTGCATAAGCTACGGGATGGACTAAAAGAGTCAACCTTTAATTTCCTTGGATGTACATGAGTAACACAATCAATGACAACAACAAAAGCCTTATCTTACTAAGTGAGATCCACTACATAGATCACACAACACAACGTCATTATTAAAATTATTTACCATGAGATCTCTCTTAACAACTTCCTCCGACCACTAAATTAGAAAAGCAAAAATTGATATACAATACAAAACTACTTGAGCTACTTGTCCTACTAGTTTATTAATTTGAAATTTTTCCCTGAAGCACACACGCTAATACCAAGTGTACTCCTAATCAAGGTTTTAAATTGTGGTCCGCAACTACAATTGCAGCTGTTGTACCATGGGTGAAGTTCCGGCCCCATCAGCAGCAACTTTCTACAATTTCAAATTCCTAATCATCAAGAACCAGATCACGTACCCTGTAAAACATCCTAGCCTCAAATAATCTTGACACAAGCACAAATACCACATAGTACCACTGAATTTAGTCCAAATAAGCTCTCCTTAGAAAACTACTAACAAGTAAATCTAGCGAAACACAAATTCTATTTTTTTTTTCCAAAATTTTCAGCAGCAAAACTAGATGGAATCTATCATACTGGAGGGCACAAATCACAATACCACAAAATTAACACCCCACCCCCACAAAGACACCAAGGAAACAACAAACAACACTATACTCAACAACAAAATTAACTAGTTAAGTGACACATAGCAGAGACTACTCTACTCGGTACTCACATCAACTTGGCCTTTTTTAGCAACATTAGACCAATCCTTGGCTGCAACACCTGTTTTCCAATCAAAATCCACCGTCAACGTTACCACAGGGTTGTGATCCACAGCCCAAAAGCAAGTCATGTAATCTCCAGCCTCCACTGCTGCAAACGCAAACTGCCCCGTCTGAACGCGATCACCGTAGTGATAGTTGTTCCCATAAGACGAAGTCACCTAACCCCAAAAAAAAAAAAAAAAAAGAAACAAAAAAAAAACACCCATTAATCAAAAATCACAGAACACGGTTTGATTCGATACTGGGTAGTAAAAGTTTCAATTTTTATTAATTTTTTTTGTTGTTGCAGTACCCTGACGGTGACTCTGTGGGAATCGGGAAGAGGCTGACCCTCGTTGGAGTTAATGATTTGGTACTTGCCCACGGTCATGGAATTGCTCTTGATGTCCTCGGAGATGCATTTGGTGTGCCCAGATTGGAGTTCGAATCTGAGGGATTCGATGGAAGAAGAAAAGAGAACCAAAATTATAAGAGAAAGGTGCACAAGGGGTTTTGTGTTTGAACCCATCTTCATCATCATGATCATAGAGAAATTGATGAATTGTGATTGAGCACTAATTAGGTTATGGGCGAAGAGAAGGTGGAGAAGAAGATTTAGCTGAGAGATGATGAGAATTTAATAATGGCGTAAGGTAATTTAAGTGTGCAACCAAACAAGGTGCCAATGCCAACCACTCTGGTGAAGAGAACAGCGAGGAAGTCAAGGTTTGGATCTTACGTGGTGGTATTTCATTGGATGATACACGTATTATTTTTCATCCTCGAATGCTCGATTCGGGTGCACTAGGAGTGACTTGGAGAAAGAAAAAAAGAGACTAGATGGAAAATAAATAATTAAAAGAAATAAATAAAATAAAAAGATACAATAAAATGAAAAGATACAACTATGTTGTTTGTTTTGATGCATAGAAACGAATAAATAAATTTTTTACATTAACAACTTATAACTAAAAATTATCTTAAAATATACTAATACGATTCTGTTTTTGGAGTTTATTAACATGTATTTATTTGTTTTTAATTAGAATACATTAACACTTAAAATATAAGTTTATTAACATGTTTTAACAAAAAAAATATATGTTAAAAATCATTTATTTAAATAAATATAAATAATAAAAAAGAAAGAAATAGATAATGTAAAATATTTTTTATAATAATTAAGAAATTTATTTTAACAAATATTATTTACTTGTTATATTATTTTATTAAGATAAAATCTATTTTTATCATAAAAAGATTGTTTTAATTTTAAATAATTAATGTCACTATTAAGAAAGTCTAGCTTTGTTGTTGAGTAAGTACGTGAATTTGTAGAAACACGTAGGAATTACCTGTCCTTTATCTCTGTCCCCAATCTTGTCCCACCAACGAAATTATGCCAACTCAATTAGAAAATTCATGTCATATTCCTCATTGTTTTAACATAGCCAAAGCTGTATTTCCAAACCCTCACATTTTCACTCCAAAATCGAGTGAGATACATGGCTTGACGACTTGAATCTTGATGTTCATCGGAGTTTATTGTTGGCAGAACCCCGGTGCTGAAGTAAGAGCTTCAACTCCAAGGGCTCCATCCACCCCCTCTTAAAGTCATAATCGATTTTGTTTCCTCCCCGATGACTTCACGTGAAGACATGTTGCCGGTGATGAGGCTAGCCTTAATCAAGAAGATGAACCCATCGAAGAGCGAAAAAGGCTTCTTCAAAGCGCAAATGACATGATGTGGATGTTGGAAGAGAGAGTGGAAGTGGGTCAACATGCTTTTTTTTAAGAAAGATTATTTCAACTATCGACTCACAACTCAGATATTTAACATATTGATATTTAATGATTTTTCATAAAGTGACGAGGAAGGATATAACTTGTACAAATTAGTTTTCAGGCATATTGTCGCTGAAGCTGGGAACCTTGTCGTCGCAGCCGGGAATCTTGCCACCGATTTTGTAGAAGTGGTTTTGTCATTTCTGGGAGACACCAATAGTGTTATTGGTATGTTATTGTAAATATATAGGCGAATTTTGGAGTGAAAGTATCAGGGGATTGGAAATACATCATCAGGTTTAAGTTTGATGCCGTTAAAATGATGAGGAAGATGACATGTATTTTTTAATTGGGATGGCAAAATTTCATTGGTGGGACAAGAATTGGGGACATAGGACAAGTGATTGAAATCATGTAGAAACACCCCTACCTACCTTTAATTTCTAGAATTAAAAAAAAATAATGTCAAAAAAAAGTTTTAAACAATTAAAAGACTGCACACCTTTATCCTCCCACATTCAACACTCATTCAAAGAGGCAAGCTTTTTTTTTTTTTTGAGTAAGAAAAGAGATGTTTTTTATTATTTTTTATAAAACCGTCGTGGTATGGTGGTTTCAAAGACAGTTTTTGTAAAATCGTCTTCGTTGACAAACTTCATATTTACAAAAATGTCACTACCTTGTATACTAAGACGGTTCACATATAACCGTCGTTGAAAGTGCGTCGTAAAAAACTATTGCTTTAGTAGTGACTTGACAATCCACTTCAATGATGATGTCATGTTCACCATCCATTGTGTTGCAGAAAGTAATGACATGGCTTTGGCTTCTCTTGGTTTTGGATGTGCATGCATTGTCATCGTTTTAGCTTTGAGAAAACACCCGTGGTTGTCGCGCAATACCAAGCCAGCTCCAAAGATATTTTGATCTTTAAAAATCGTTGCATCAACATTTAATTTGACAAAACCATAATGTGGTTTGATCCAAGTTAGATCAGAAGCAAGCACCTTTGAATTGTTGAGAACTGAATTCATTGTTATTGCACGCGCATTGGTCCACTCATAAAGGTCTTGCATGGCATGTGATATGGATATGTTTGGAGGAGTAGTCTTTGATTCCCAAACTTTTTCATTATAACGCTTCCATATACATCAAAGAGCGATAGAAAATTTCCTTTTAAGCTCCATAGGAAGATTCTCGAGAAAAGTAAATATCAATTTAGAAGCTGGTTCAACAGTGTTCGTGTGTTGGCTAACCTAATTCCAAAGTTATGTTACTTCCCAAACACTTTTCACCTATTAGGAATCAAAAGAAAACATGCCATTCATTTTCTAAATTTTTCTTACAATACTCACACCAGCTTGGACAGTGCACTCCTTTCGTTTGAATGAAGCCTTGTCCTCGTGGGTAGGCAGCAACAAAGAGAAAGCCATAGAAAATGCTTGATTTTTGGTGGAAGTTGTAAATTCCAAAGCATGTTCCAGTTCCCTTGGATTGTGAGGTGCTCGTTGCATATCATTCTTTCCATCAAGAAATGGTATGTTGATTTCACAGTGTGTATATATAAAAAGGAAAAAAAAAAGAAATAAAAATTTAAATTTATAAAATTCTGTCGCAAAAGCTTTAGTGACGAATTTAGTGACAGAATTAACGACGGATTTAGCGACGGAGTCTGGCGCCAGGAGCGCCAGAGTGGCGCCAGGAGCGCCACAGGTGCTGGAAACTGGCGCCAAAGTGGCGCCAAGGGCTCCAGATGCACTGGACTTTGGTGCCAAGGGCGCCAGAGTGGCACGATTGGCGCGGCATGTCGGTCAGGCCACCTAAAAAAGGTCATTTCGCGTTTTTTTCAGAGAAAACCACTGTTTCTCTTCTTCCCTGAGCCTGGACCGCCATTAATGTACCTTAGAAGCTTCAAACCTTCATCATAAACCATATAAACACCTCCTAATCACCTATAACCTTGATTGGAACCGAATAGAAGCCACATTTCAGCCTAACCTTGAGAGAACCCCATTCCTTGAGTTCTTGAGAGAGAGCTAAGCTTTGGAAGGGATAAGGAGGCGAATCAAGAACGCCAGAGCTAGGAGAAAGGATTCTCCAGCCTTCCTCGACTGATCTGAGGTAAGAAGCTTACGTTTTAACCGTTTAAATTGTGGAATGGGAGAGTGGGTGAATAGTAACCAATTGACTATAGGGCTGGAATTAGGCCTAGGTTCTTTAGAAAAGAATAATCAGGAGGTTGTTCTAAGAGATATGGAACCTTGAAACTGAAATTGTGATGAAGTGTGAGTCTGGCTCTGGGAGGAAGAAATGTGTGTGGATAAGAGGTACTATGGCCTGAATTAACTTAAGTACCTTTACAAAAGTTATTCATAAGGTCAAATGGTGAAAACATGTTAATATGTTTGCTTTGGCTGAGATGAACCAATGTAGGTTCTTGATACTGGTAACACTTTGAATTGAGTTGTACAGAGTCTTAAAAAGACTCTAAGGCCTTTGTTAGACTGAGGCAGACCATTGAGGGTCAATGGATGGCCTAGTAGAAGCTGCGCTAATATGAACCTTAAGTTAGAAGACATGGACTGATAGAGAAAAGAAGAACATTTCCTTTCATATAAGCGGTTGAAAACCGCTACTGATGCTTTGATTCATGCCTATTGTAGGGCGTGAAGCGCATATCGCTGGTAGAGATCACCACGAGGTTAGGAAAGCTGATTCTGAGCTGAGACCAGGTAAACTCAGTGTTCTTGGGGATTGTTTCCCCTGCTTGTGTTCACTACACCCACATTGGGTGTTTGTTTGATATAACTTACATGCTGATGCTTTATTACTAAAATATGTGTTGAATATTGATGAAATGTCTTGATGGCATGCTGGCAACTGAATGCTAGCTAAACCCTGAGATGGGGTATATTTGTGCTGGTTACACTGAGATAGTGTATATTGTGTTGATTATGATGATGGCATTGATTACACTAGTATAGTGTGTGCTTGTCTGGGTTCTATATGAGATGATTGTGATGTGATTGCATGAAATCTACTTGCCAGTAGACTGAGGAACTATGGACCCCTTTGGGAATGTACCCACTCGGTGGATGATCCTATTCAAGTATTGGGCGACAAGTCCTGAGTAGATGTACCCACTCGGTGGATGATCCTATTCAGGCATAGATTGAGTGAGTCCTGAGTAGATGTACCCACTCGGTGGATGATCTCTCTCAGGCACTGTGTATTGTTTGCTTTTGCTTGAGTTGGAATGGTCGTGTGCATAGAGATGGTTTATGTGAGCCGTGAAGGCTAATTGTATGATGCCATTTTAATATGATATGATTTCTGTTATGCTAAGATATATATATATATATATATATATATATATATTTCTGTATACTGAAAAGTGAACCAGGGGGAGGGAAACCTCGGAGAACCCTGAGTTTACTGGGATGATTATCTCACCCCTGTCTGGGGCTCATGTTGCAGGAACTGAGACAGAAGTTGCTGAGAGATCCCAAGGCAAGAGGCCTGAGTTGGGATAAAGTGGTGGATAACCCTAGGTTTAGACGACGGAGCTTGATGGCTCATGAATTGTTTATTTTGATTGTATTTTGGATACCTAGGGAATATTTGTATAGTTTTGAGGAAATGTATCTTGTATCAGACAG
>PYAF01004008.1:2776-57062 GCA_007407185.1 Glycine tomentella | reverse complement strand
AACTGAGACAGAAGTTGCTGAGAGATCCCAAGGCAAGAGGCCTGAGTTGGGATAAAGTGGTGGATAACCCTAGGTTTAGACGACGGAGCTTGATGGCTCATGAATTGTTTATTTTGATTGTATTTTGGATACCTAGGGAATATTTGTATAGTTTTGAGGAAATGTATCTTGTATCAGACAGAGATTCACCATATATGTAATTAATTTGTATTACACTTGATTAAAGCTTCCTTTATTATTTAGTTCTATGCTTGCTGTGTTACTCTGATATTCTGATAATGTTAATACGCCGGGTGCACACGGGGTGTTACAGTATACCTCTGTGGAGCTAAACCTCCATATTGGAATATCATTGTCTTAGATGTTAGTCAAAGTGTTACGGCCCAAATTGCAGAATCTAGTCCAACAGTTGCTATTAAAAGGGAGAAGAGGATACCAGACCATTTCAGAGACTTTATTATGGGCCATAATAGATAGTATATTTACTAGAAGTATTTCTTTATGTTATCGCTACTTGCATTAGCGTCTAAAGCTTTGTTATAGGATCAGACTATTGGTATAAATAGTATTTGGGCCTAGTAATAAAGCAAGTAGTATTTAGTATCTATTCTCTCTTATTGTGCTTTTCCTCTCCCATTTCTCTTTCTTTATCGCTCTACTACATTTCTTAAACCCTTGCTCAATGCTACTGCTACATTGGTGCTTTCATTGAGTTATGGCGGAAAATACACACCTATGTGACCTCACTAATCAAGTCCACACTCAGGAACAACAATTTGCTACATTGGAGAGAACTGTGGATCTCCGTCTAGAATCCTTTGAGTTAGCACAAAACCAGTGTTTTGAGGAACATACACAACGATTTGAAGGGGTCAATCGTCAGATCCAGGATGTGTTTGTTCTGCTTCAAACTCTGCAAACACAGATTTCTAATCTGAATACACTACCACCACCGAGTATTTTGGGTGTTGGTCCTCATCGTCCTGCACAACCTTCTCGCTCAATGAAGATGGATTTTCCCAGATTTGGTTCTGGTGATCCGGGTCCTTGGCTTTTTGCAGTTGAACGTTTCTTTCGTTACCACCAGGTACTCGATCAAGATCATCTTGATTTGATTTCCTTTAATTTGGATATGTTTGCTTCTTGTTGGTTCGAATCCTTGTATGGTAATGGCCAATTTCCAGATTGGCATTTATTCACCATAGCTTTGCAGCAACGATTTGACCCTTCAGAATTTGAGGACCCATTGGGGTCTTTGGCTAAACTGCAACGGAATGGTTCAGTAGTCAATTTTTAGTCCTCTTTCGAATTGCTTGCTCGTCGTCTTCCTGAATTGACCCCCATTATGTGCAAGAGTCTCTTTATTTCAGGTTTGAAACCACATATCAGGCACGCTGTACTGGTCCATAGGCCGACGGATGTTACAGCTGCATTTGCCTATGCAAATATTTATGAAGAACAATTAGCTGATACACGGAATCCAAAATCGTGGGTCACTCGTTCTTTTCCATCCACTACACCCCTTCCAGCTCCACCAGTATCTACCATTCCTCCATCACCAAATACTAATTAAGCCACCTTTGCCATTGCCATCTATTCCCATTAAGAGGCTCACTTAAGCTGAAATGCAGGCATGCAGAGACAAAAACCTTTGCTATAATTGTGATGAGCATTTTGTTCCAGGGCATCGTTGTAAGGGTCGTGAAGCCTTGCTTTATGTGGCAGGAACTGATCCCCCAGAGAATGAGTTGGCCATTAATTCAGATGCACTTATTGCGGTGTCTGAGTCACCTCCACCACATATTGCCCATGAAATCAGTTTTAATGCACTTTTTGGTCACCATACTACTAATTCATTTCGTTTGTGTGTTAAAATTGCTGGTCAATCAGCCCAAATATTAGTTGATGGTGGGAGTACTCATAATTTTATAACTCCACGCATGAATTCTCATCTCCATTTGACATTGCATGCTATTAAACCTTTTAAGGTTCACGTTGGTAATGGTGATGCACTTGTTTGTTCAGCTTCTTGTTCGGCTATTACAATGGATATTCAATCGCATTGGTTCACTATTGATTTGTTCGTTATTGAATTGAAGGGTGTTGACTTAGTTTTGGGAGTCCAATGGTTGTCTACATTGGGCCCTATTATGACTGATTACTCTGCTTTAACTATGTCCTTTGTTCATCATAATTCTCCAGTTTTGTTAAAGGTTGATGCATCTGTTACTCCTACTCATATCAGTTCATCCCAATTACACAAGCTCTTGTCCCATGATTCAGTTTCCTCTTGTTTTATGTGTTTGTCAATTACCCCTGATCCAGTACAAGATGTCACTCTTACTAGGCCACGTCTTTCAGACTTGGGAACAATTATTACTGGATTTCACTGATGTATTCCAGGAACCAACAACTTTACCACCATACAGAGCTTATAATCATCATATACACTTGTTACCCAACTCTAAACCAGTGCAGGTCAAACCCTACCGCTATCCTCATTATCTGAAAAATGAGATTGAGTGGCTAGTTTCGGATATGCTGAGCAGTGGGGTCATTCAACCCAGTCACTTTTCTTTTAGTTCCCCAGTACTATTGGTAAAGAAGAAGGATGACACGTGGAGATTTTGTGTCGACTACCGTGCCCTTAATGCTATCACGGTACAGGACAGGTTTTCGATTCCGACCATTGATGAGTTATTAGATGAACTTCATAGGGAGACAATTTTTTCCAAACTGGACCTACGGTCCTGTTATCATCAGATGATGCACTTGGACGATATCCATAAGACTGCATTTCGGACTCACCATGGGCATTTTGAATTTGTAGTGATGCCTTTTGGTCTCTCCAATGCGCCATCCACATTCCAGGCAACCATGAATTCCATTTTTTCTGAATTCCTTTGCAGATTAGTTGTGATTTTTTTTATGACATTCTCATTTACAACACTTCCTATGCGCAACATTTACAACATTTGGATACAGTGTTACAGACTATGCACATCCATTCCTTATTTGCAAAGCGTGAAAAATGTTAATTTGCTCGATCAGAGGTTCCTTATCTAGGCCATATTATCAGTGGCAGTGGTGTTTCTTCTGATCCAGATAAACTACGGGCAATACTAGAGTGGCCCACGCCTTCTAATGCAATGCAGGTGCGCGCTTTCTTGGGACTTTCAGGGTACTATCGGAAATTTATTTCTAAGTATGCTTCCATTGCTGCCCCATTGTCTGGTCTTCTCAGCAAGACGGGTTTTTCCTGGAACCCGAAGGCTGTAACAGCCTTTGTTTCTCTTAAACAACTATTGGTTCAAGCTCCAATTCTGGCCCTTCCTAATTTTACAGAGCCCTTTGTTATTGAGACAGATGCCTCAGGGGTGGGTATTGGCGAGGTGTTACTCCAGAATGAGCGGCCTTTAGCTTTCTTTAGTCGCAAGCTCTCACCCGCAATGCAATGACAATTAATTTATGTGCGTGAAATGTTCGCAATCACCTCTGCCATTAGTAAGTGGTGCCAGTACCTATTGGGCACACAATTTACGATTAGGACTGATCATAAAAGCTTGCATAATTTGATGACACAGGTTATCCAAACAGTAGAACAACAACAATTTTTATCTAAAATGCTGGGGTTCAATTATACCATAACCTATAAGACGAGTAAGTCCAACATTGTAGCCGACAATCTTTCTAGACTGGCTAACGGGGACCCTATGACCCCATCATTCCAGTTTTTGGCCATTTCAGACCTGATATTGAATTATACTAGTGTCTTACAGAAGGAGTACACTGCAGACCCTATGTTAGTCTGATTATTCAGGATTTACACACACAGCCCTCGACTTTACCTGATTGGTGTCTTTGTAATGGTACCCTTTTTCATCGGGGTCGCATTTTCATTCCATCAAGCTCTTCTCTCATAGGTCACATTCTACACGATTCTCATGCCTCTGTCCAGGGAGGTCATTCCAGTATCCAGACTACTTGTCATCGCATTAGCAGGAACTTCACCTGGAAAGGATTACGCAAAGATGTTAGGGCTTATATACAGAAATGAGAACTATGTCAAAAATTGAAACCCCCAAATCATTCTCCACTGGGTTTATTGCAACCCCTCCAAATCCCCAAGACTATCTGGACTCACTTAAGCATGGATTTCATCACTCATTTACCTTTATCATCCGGATCCTCAACAGTACTTGTGGTTGTGGATCATCTTTCAAAGGCCGCTCACTTTGTTCCTTTGTCGTCGCACTACTCTGCTCCTAAATTGCTCATCTTTTGGAGAATTACCTGAGAGACTTCGCTCATGCACAACCTTCATCTTGGGCCAAAATTTTAAGTCTTGCTGAGTACCATTACAATACTTCTTTCCGCGCTGCAATAGGGGTTACTCCTTATCAAGCCATGTTCGGCAAAGCACCTTTGAATCTCTTAGCTTATTGTTTGGGGTCATCGTCCAAAGAAGTCGTCGGTTCCACACTCTCGGAAAAAATGACTCTTGTTAGTCTGTTGAAAGAAAATTTGTTCAAGGCACAACAACGGATGAAAGCTCAAGCTAATAAAAAGAGGAAAAATTGGACATTAACCTCTAGGGAGTTGGTTCTCGTGTGCCTTCAACCATATCGTTAGATTTCGGTTCACCGTCGTTCTTCCCAAAAGCTGGCTTTGCGTTATTATGGACCTTTGAAGTTGAGACTCGTATTGGCACAGTAGCATATCGTTTGAAACTCTCAACGACGGTGCGCATCCACCCTGTCTTTCATGTCTCACAGTTGCGGCCATTTCGACCTGATACCACCTTCCAGATCCATCCTTTACCATCTTCAACCATTGACAAACCTCTGGTTCATACACCGTGTGCCATCGTCGGATCTCACCAGATTTGGAGGCGCGGAGCTTTGATTCCGCAGGTGTTGGTTCAATGGACTGATTTTGCACCCTAGGATTCTACATGGGAAGACAAAGATGTAATCCTTTCTACTGGTATTTCGGGTCTCACATATCCTGCTCAATTGGCCGCAGACTTCTCTAAGGGTGATTCCCCACCACTGCCAAGGAAACGACCTAGTAAAAATGGAGTTTTGACTATTGCATCGGATTGACCGACCATTAACCAGTATAACGACAATGGCAGGGTGGAGAAGGCAATTTCAGGCCTTAAAATGGTGGTAATAACGGTAGGTACAAAGGGTAAGGACAACCGACATAACCTAGCCGAGCAAGATGATAATGGTATTTTTGTGGACACATGTTTCGTATCTGACAACTCAAGTGCTCCAGATGGGGTACAGCTATTGCCCACTTCCTCAGTCCAGTCACATGCGGATGCCTTTTAGCCTATTCCTGTGGTTAACTCCAGCACTATTGAACCAATTGGACTAGAGGACAAGTCCATACTTGGAGCAATGGGTGATGTTACGGCCCAAATTGCAAAATCTAGTCCAGCAGTTGCTATTAAAAGGGAGAAGAGGATACTAGACCATTTCAGAGACTTTATTATGGGCTAGAATAGATAGTATATTTACTAGAAGTATTTCTTTATGCTATCGCTACTTGCATTAGCGTCTAAAGCTTTGTTATAGGATCAGACTATTGGTATAAATAGTATTTGGGCCTAGTAATAAAGCAAGTAGTATTCAATATCTATTCTCTCTTACTGTGCTTTTCCTCTCTCATTTCTCTTTCTTTATCGCTCTACTACATTTCTTAAACCCTTGCTCATTACTACTGTTACACAAAGGCATTATCTATAAATCTTTCAAATCTTCCTCATTAAAAATATGTTCAACTATATCCATATTCCAGAAGCCACAATCATGGTCTATAATAAAATTAGCATGCAAAGATTCAAGACCAAGAGGTTGTAAAAAAGAGACATATGACTTATCTGTTTTCCTTAACCAAGGTTGGGAAATATTGAATGAATGACCATTGCCTAGTCTCCATCTCATTCCTTCCTTAACCAAAGCCTATGAAGCTTGGATGCTGCGCCATGTATAACTTGGATTGCGTCCTAAGGAGGCATCCAAAAAACCACTATTTGGGTAGTATTTAGCTTTGAACACTTTTGTCACTATCACATCTGGATTGGTGGAAAGTTCCAGCCTTGCTTCCCTAGCATGGCTAGGTTGAAACCATGGAGATGTCTAAATCCCATACCACCATATTCTTTCTTCATTGTAATTTCTCCCAATTCAGCCAATTAATTCCTTTTGTTGATCCCGTTTTTGAGCTCCACCAAAAGGAATTCATCATCTTTTTGGATTTCATCCTCTAAAGTAGATGGTAAGAGATAAACACTCATGTAATAAGTAAGGATGGCCTGGGCACAAGATTTGAGAAGAATTTCTTGCCTGCCTTAGATAAGTGTTTGTTTAACCAGGGATTGATTCTCTTCTAGAGTATGTTCTTCTTAAAATCAAAAACAACTTTATTCTTTCTTCCAATCAAAGAAGGAAGGCCAAGATATTTTCCAATGCCAATAAGAGAGGAAACACCAAGAGATGACATGATGCTTTATTTAACATCATCTCTTGTGTTCGCACTAAAAAAAAATCTCATATTTATGAAAATTGATCAGTTGACCAGAAGTCCTTCCATAAGTGTCCATAATATTTGTCAAGGTGTTTGTTTCTCCCTTAGAAGCCATGCAAAAAAGAAAATAATCGTCAGCAAATAAAAGGGGTGAAAGGGTTGGGGTCCCTCTGCACACCTTAATACCATGGATTTCTCCCTTTCTCTCAAAATGTTTCAAAATAGAATAGTTTCTCTTTGCAAAGAATAAAAATGTAAGGTGATAGTGGATCACCCTACCTAAGTTCTCTTTATGGTGAAATTTGACCAAAAGAATCTATGTTAACTCCATTAGAAAATTGAACAATTTCCAAGACAAATTTTCATCCAACCAATTCACTTGTCATGAAAACCCATTTTTGTCATTAAGGCTAACAAATAATTTTGTTGAACTCTATAAGCCTTACTAATGTCAATCTTAAGAGCAACTTCACTCATTTTGTCTTTGAATTTGCATTTTATGTGGTGAATGATTTTAGAGACAAGAAAGACATTATCTAGGATAGACATGCCCTTTAAGAAAGTAGATTGCTCCATGTAAATGTATATATAGAGAATAGATTGAAGAAGGTTTGCAAGAGTTTTAAAAATAATTTTGTAGAAAACATTGCATAATAAGATAAGTTTAAAATCTTTCATTTATCAACACTTATTTTGGGATAATATTTTTTTAGACTTAATAAAAAAATATCATTATCCATTTATCACAAGGTCTTATCATAGATTTGAGATTTATTTGGGAATAATTTTTTTTCATAACTTACTAATTTCTTGAGACAATGACCGTACTGCCACATTTGGCAAAAAAATTTGCCAAAATGCCACGGGAACAGTAATTTTTACCAAACTGCCACGCGGCGTAATTCGCTATTGAGGCCAGCGAAATAGGTGATGGACACGTGGCACAACATGACGTAATTCGCTGGGGAGCCCAGCGAATTAGGTGGCCACGTGGCAGCATGCACTATTTCGCTGGAGGGCCCAGCGAAATAGGTTAGAATATGGACAAAAAACCACGAAACTTCAAACGGTCATAACTTTTGATAGAAATGTCCGATGGAGGCGTACGATATGTCAAAACGTTCGAAATTCAGAGGCGAAGCCCTAGGCAACTACCCAAAGGGGAGTTGGTCCACCATTTTTTCCAAAAAACGCCTCTAAGTGTCTCAAAATCAGCATTTCAGATTCAAGCATCCAAAAATACAATTATTTTTCTATTTTTTAATTATTTAATTAGTTAATTCATTCCTAATTTTTATTTTTTTGATTACTTCTCTTAATTTCGAACGTTTTGACATATCGTACGCTTTCATCGGATATTTCTATCAAAATTTGGACCATTTAAAAGACATATCATACTCTAAAATGCTGATTTTGAGGCACTTAGAGGCATTTTTTGGAAAAAATGGTGGACCAACTCCCCTTGGGGTAGTTGCCCAGGGCTTCGCCTCTGAATTTCGAACGTTTTGACATATCGTACGCCTCCATCGGACATTTCTATCAAAAGTTATGACCGTTTGAAGTTTCGTGGTTTTTGTCCATATTCTAACCTATTTCGCTGGGCCCTCCAGCGAAATAGTGCATGCTGCCACGTGGCCACCTAATTCGCTGGGCTCCCCAGCGAATTACGTCATGTTGTGCCACGTGTCAATCACCTATTTCGCTGGCCTCAATAGCGAATTACGCCGCATGGCAGTTTGGTAAAAATTACTATTCCCGTGGCATTTTGGCAAATTTTTTTGCCAAATGTGACAGTACGGTCATTCTCTCCTAATTTCTTAATCTTACCTATTTTCTAAAAGATAGGAGTTGCCCTTTATCTTACGTAAGATAAATTGAGTTGTGTTTGATATAAAAGAAATAAATAATGTTAGAAAGAGTTTTATATTATTTTTTTGATAAAATTCACATTTTTTACATTATTTTTTAATTCAATTTTTTTTTTAATCTCTCCCCACCAAACACACCTTTAATAACTAACATTTCTGTTTAAAACACGCAAATTTTCAATTGAAAAGTTAATTTTATCCTACAGTAAAATGCATCATAATTCACAACGTCAAATTCATGCAAAGGTGGATCAGAGTGTGAGAGAGAAGATGAACATCTTTCTAGAAACAGACAACGATAATTTCCATTGAAATTGTCAGGTGGAAAAAAAAGAGAGAAAAAGAAATAAGGTTTTTCCCCAGAAAATGGAATAGAAATGCATGAATCTTCTATGTTTGTTTGATTCTTCCGATTTGATCCTCCTCGTCACTCTCAGATCTTTTCTTAGATCTTTATTTCTTGTTCTCCTTGTCATCTTTCGCCACAACAAACCTCTCCCTTTTCTCTTTTCTAGACACTTTCTCCCTCTTTGATTCTTGAATAAGACCTTCAAATTCTGTTCAACCAATTGGGGGGCATAAAAAGATCGTGTTTTGAGCCTCGCCATTAATCACACTCTTCAAATTCAATTCTGGGTCGGTTTCAATTTCTTCAAAAGCCGCGAAAATTGCAGATTCACTTCGTCGCAGTGTTGTTTGTATCTGGGTAGGTCTTCAATTTCATGTTATTTCAATGCACTGTTCGTGAATGAATGAATGAGTATCTTTTTTGCGTTTCTCTTGTTTCGTTATTGTGCTGATTTTGGTGTTATGTGAAGGTACTTGTGGTGATGAGGTGGCAATGAAGTGTGTGGCAGAGGAATGGAGGGTATTCAGGTGAGGTGCGATAAGCTTCAGGGTGGTGTGATTCAGAGGAGCCGTTTGCGGGTTTGGTTCATTCGAGTGTGTTCAAGCATTGTGCTGTGGACATGTCTCATTCAGTTGGTGACAGTGAGTGAATTATGGCATTCTCATTTCTTTTTGGGGATCACTAGTCGAATA
Organism: Glycine tomentella; assembly: GCA_007407185.1. Classification (NCBI taxonomy): domain Eukaryota; kingdom Viridiplantae; phylum Streptophyta; class Magnoliopsida; order Fabales; family Fabaceae; genus Glycine; species Glycine tomentella. The sequence goes on along the minus strand of PYAF01004008.1, from coordinate 47,616 downwards.
TATCACACAACTCAAAGTCCTCTTGAAGCGCAAAATGAACTTGCTCAACCGCCCCCACCTTTTCTTCCCGCAAGTTAGTTTTTTTTTTTTTTTTTTTTTTTTACCTCATACTTATCTATATCAGCAAAGTTATTGATTGGTTAAACATACTTAGGTCCTGTTTTTGGATAAACTTTTCCATAAACACTTACAGAAGAAGAAAATAAGAAAGGTAAAATGACTTGAGCTTCTCTCATAAGCTAAAATCAGTTTGTGCACTTTAGCTTTTGGAGAAGTTAAATGAGAGGTTTTATGAAAGTTAAGTGCATAAGTTGATTTTAACTTATGGGAGAAGCTCAATTCATTTTAGCTTCTTATTTTCTTCTCCTATAAGTATTTATGGAGAAGTATATCCAAACAGGGCCTATGATGCAGGTTTGGAGAAGTGTAGCTTTGGTTCTGTAATGATGCAACCTTATGTGTGATGTAATTGAGCAATGAAATCCATATTGTTGAATTTGTGGTATATTTGCTGTTAGGAGGTGATGATCATGCTTAGCTGAAAGTTGGTACTGATTACTGAATGTTATGAGTTGGTAGACCCTTTTAAGAAAAAAAAATTTATTTTTTGGATTGGTGCTTGTTTTGAAGTAGATTTGTGGATTGTGCAATCAGTTAGGAGGAAGAATGAAAATATGCCTTAAACTTCAAATGTAGATGTCATAGTAAATTATGATTTATGAGGTCAATATTAATTGGTTGACATTTACCATCATGTTTAGTGGATTCCTGCCAAAGATGACTTGTTTTATAGTTTATACTGTTTGATCAAGTTATATTCTTCTTGGTGAGGTCAGCTACATAAATCAATTGATGCCATTGGGTTCTACCTTGTTAAATATATTATATGATCTTTGTGAATATAGAAATCTAGAAATTTGGGATTTCCTTTTATTTCCTTTCCATGTATCCTTAATTACATTGATCCCTTGTGATTATAAATAAGATCAATTTGTGTTGGATTACACACAATTCCTGTAATATGGTATCAAAGCCTATTCTAGATCCATTAAACGGGCCACCCACCATGTTATTCATACACCAAGCCCAAAAGTGTTGGTTTGAGGGGGTGTATTGGGAAAATCCAAGTTCCACATCGGCTAGAGATGGTGCCAAGATAGAGTATATAAGTGGGGGCCAACCCTCACCCCATAAGCTAGCTTTTGGGGTTAAGTTAGGCCTAAATCCACATTCTAAGATACCTAAAACCAAAATTTTGGAAAATCTAACCTTTTGATTCATCCTCTGCATTCTGCTCCTATCTTATTCTCATGAAGCCTATGTTGGTCTTCTTCTTGCATAACCAAACCACCTTAGGACGATATCCCTTCCATCTTTTCTTGTATGTCCACTGATCCACCTCAGTTTTCTCATCTCAGCTACACTTATAGTTGGCTCTTGTTAGCACTTCACTGCCAGTGTTCACTGCCATACAGCATTTCTGATTCTATAGCTGCTCAGTAGAATTTTCCTTAAATTCGTTGGCATTTTGTGATCACAAATTATACTTGAACTATTGAAGCAATGAAGCATTTATCCTTTTCTTACCAAGCTTGAATTCTGAATGTGATATCCACATCAACCTCCATGTCACTTAATGGAAATTGGAAAGCAAATAAGACTGTAACTATAGATTCCCTTCTTTACACTTGCATCTTTTAATTCATGCATGTAAGGGATTTGGCTCCTCAAAAGTGAGAGAGAATAAAGTGAGAAGCTATGGCCTTCGATTGAGAAATCAACAGTTGAGATTGTGATTAAATGCATGCAAATGTATAATAAATTATGCACTGGTTCAAATTTTACCTGTTGATTTTCTAATTAACAGTTATAACATCTCATTGTACTCTCTAAAGTGAATCTCTCACTTTAGAGGAGCCAAATAGTTTACATGTACCATTATAAGTTGAAACTAAAAAGAGCATTGTTGGAAAACATTACATAAAACTCAATTTCTAGCTTTTATGTTACCATTTAACTTATTCTGTATATATTAATTGTAATATATTTGTATGTACTCACTTGAGGCATTTTGCTGGTGACTTGTACATTTTGTTTGGATACTAATATTATTGATCGTTGCCCAATTGCTGGATCAAAATTGTGTCTTGTTGTTTCAGACGGGCTCCCACCTCCCTTAAACATCCTAGTTGCCTCATCTTTTGATTTCAGTATTATGCATTCTTAATATTCAAAACAACTATGTGAATGAGTATATGTAATATAAATCAAAGCATATTAATTGATGGTTTGGTGGATAGGGTATTAGTTGTACTTTATACTATTCTTACACCTTTTGGTAAATATTAAAGCCTTATGACCTGAAATCTTTCAGGAAATTATACAAGTAACGGTTTTCTAAGAGTGTCCTGCAATGGGGGTTTGAATCAAATGCGTGCAGCGGTTTGTACTTCCTATTCTATTATTTCTCTGTTCCTATTCTATGATATTCTTAAATGTTCATTTAGCAGATTGGCATTTCAGATTTGTGACATGGTGACAGTTGCTCGACTGTTGAATCTCACATTGGTTGTTCCAGAGCTTGATAAGAAGTCATTTTGGGCAGACCCTAGGTATCATTTGTTTTATAAAAATTAAGAGTATTATCTAATTTGGCCTGCTTATCATTTTAAAGTTTTGTAGTTTTCTTTTTGCAGTAATTTTGAGGACATTTTTGATGTGAGACATTTCATTGATTCTCTACAAGATGATGTTCGAATAGTCAAAAGAGTGCCCAAAAGGTTTAGTAGGAAAAGTGGATACTCTACCATGAAGATGCCTCCTGTTAGCTGGTCAAATGAAAAGTATTACTTGGAGCAGGTCAGCAGACTGTATTAGTTGCATTTGAGCTAAAATTATGTACTGTATGTTAATCAGGCTTTTTCTTATTTGGTAATTTAAGGTTTGAACAATGATTGATTAATGGTTCTCCAGCTTAACTTCTAAGACAATGATGTTTATTGTCTTTGGACTCTGCATTTTTAACATTTTAGTCAAGGGAATACCATGTTTTGTGCTCAGGTTGCTTTTGAGGGATTAGTTTCCTGTTAGTTAGACCCCCGTCAGATTTATATTTTGAGGTTCTAGTTTTACTGTAATATACAGTTATATTTTTCCAGTATACTAACATTTCCCTAACTTTCTTTCTGTGTACATGGGAGTTTTAAAGAATGTCTTAGAACAGTTAATTTTTGTGATTGTAGGATTGTAATGGTCATAGATATTCATATATGATGATGATGATGATGATGATGATGGTGAGGCAGATGACAAATGTCAGAGATTGTATTCTTGTCAAATTAAATGGGACTTTCCATATTATGGATATCTACTATGAATCATAATTTTCATATTGCTAGTTATGAACTTATGCTGTAGATTTGTACTCTTGATTTTATTATTAGATGCACCTCGACTAAAAAACAGTGATCATTTGTATATAAAATAGGAGTTCCACAAAATTGCTAATATTTGTCTCAATAATTAATTGCCTCTACTTTTTTTTTACACCTGTCTGTAGTGGGAGGGTGAGACAATGGCTAACTAAGGATTTTCTTCCATATGACTTCTTTTCTTTTAAAGTTTTTGTTTCTCTTTATGAATGCGCATGAGTTTTTGCCTGTTTGATCTTTACTGAAATGCTTGACACTCCCCCTTTTTTCTCCCAAAATAATTGATTTCTTCCATCAAGCCTGGCAGTTATCAACTGAGAATTGGTAATCTGTAAATTACTAGACGCATTATTACTGACTTTTCCTTTAGAGAGGGAATGACAGGATACGGAAGACAGATGTTGAGGGTTTTATTGATTGTATTATCAGTATCATATAATATTGATTGTATTATCAGAATCATATAATAATAATTACAATTAGAATGGAGAAATTCAACTTATCAAATGAATAGATATCGGTTTATAAAAATATTACAATATAAATATGTGTGTCTTCTAGTATTTTAGCACCTAAAATGAGTAGATTCTGATGTAGCAAAATCCACTTCCAAAATAGCACTTAGTAATCAACTGTGTGTAAGTTATATAATTATACATTTTCTATATTCTCTCTCTCACTAATTTTGAGTAGTGCATGTCTTGAGTTTAATTCAATGCTGTTGACTCCACACTGCAGATTCTGCCACTTTTTGGCAAGCATAAGGTGGTACATTTCAACAAAACAGATGCACGTCTAGCAAACAATGGTCTCCCACTTGATCTACAGAAACTTAGGTGTCGTGTAAATTTCCAGGCACTTAAATTCACTCCTCAACTTGAGAATTTGGGCCAAAAATTGATTCGGATACTTCGTGAAAATGGACCCTTTGTGGCATTGCATCTGAGATATGAGATGGATATGCTGGCTTTCTCAGGTTGTACGCATGGTTGCTCTATTGAAGAAGCTGAGGAGCTCAAGCAGATGAGGTATTTATGTTTCATGTTTTGGCAGTTTTGCTGTACATATACTTATGGACAGGTTTTTATGAGAAATAGGTGCTTCTTATCTGACAGTTTCTGGGGAAGATGTGGATCACTATAATTGTTTTTTTATCATAGCTAAATTGCCATTGATTAGTTAATAATACCTCCTGGCTCCTGCTATATCATAGAGTCCTGGATGCTAGTTGCTTGTGCTTGTGGAGTCACCATCTAGTTGTAGGAGAGCTGTGGATCTGAAGTTCATGAGTTACATGATATGTTGGATTTTTCATATTTCTACAATTACACATTAGTGGTTACCTTAATTAAAAATAAATATTCCTGTGATCAAAGTTATTTGTAATGAGCTGGCACAAGAGGGATCTTTCTCACAAAATTTTGATCTTGCCTGTGTAATTCAGGTATGCATTCCCTTCCTGGAGAGAGAAGGAGATAGTGTCTGAAGAAAGGAGATCACAGGGTCTCTGTCCTTTGACACCAGAGGAGTCTGCCTTAATTCTGCAAGCCTTGGGTTTTGACAGGGAGACACCAATATATATTGCAGCTGGTGAAATTTATGGTGGTGAACATCGATTAGCACAACTCAGAGCTGCATTTCCAAGAATTGTGAGTTCACCATTAACACTCCCCACCCCACCTCCTCCTTTCTGTTTATATTTTGATTCTTCTATATTTGATATAATCAAGGTAGTTAAAATGAAGAACCTACTTGGGTGGAACTGGGTCAAAAATTGGTTGCCCATGGGTTTTCCAGTTTAAGTGGAAAAAATGGTTTAAAATAGTGGGATCACATGACCCCATTGATCCTACTATTTTACTTGACGTCCCACTAATTCACCAAAAAAGTGTTAAGCTGAGATCAGGATTGCAAACTGTGGCAAAGATAGTAAGATCTTACAAATTGAAAACATAATTTTAATTTTCTTGGATATAATAAAATGCTATAATGGATTTTGGGGGACTAAGCAAAACTGTCCATTTACAGTTCATATACTTTCGAAAGATATTTCATATTCTTTACCTACCTGATCTACATTATGCATCCTCTTCCTTAGCATGGTTTCTGTCCATCTCATAAATTTCTTTTGACTTTTAGGTTAAGAAAGAGACATTGCTGGCCAATGATGAGTTGCAGCAGTTTCAGAATCATTCATCACAAATGGCAGCTTTAGATTTTATGGTTTCTGTAGCCAGTAACACCTTTGTTCCTACGTATTATGGTAACATGGCAAAACTTGTGGAAGGCCATCGCAGGTGGGCATGCACTCTTGCTAGTTGCAATTTGATTTTATACAGAAGGCTAAAAACATCCTTAAAAACAAAATTCTAATCAGTCCTCCTGCAGGTATTCTGGTTTTAAAAAATCCATCTTATTGGATCGGAAAAAGCTCGTAGAATTGCTTGACATGCATCAAAATGGAACCCTTCCATGGAATGAATTTTCAAATGCTGTTCGACAGGTTCATCAAAAAAGAATGGGACAGCCAACTCATCGTAGAGTCGATGTAGACAAGCCGAAGGAAGAGGATTATTTCTATGCCAACCCTTATGAGTGTCTCTGTGAGGGAACAAAGTGTGATGACTTGCTAGGTCCTCTTAACTCTAGTCAAATACGATGAGTACAAGTTGTCAAATGTAAAAAGAAATGTACTCTTCTTCCCATCCACAAGTTTAAAAGAGGAATTTATAAATTGCTCCTTCCCACTTAATTGTGCAAGAGCTGTACACATGATGCCCTTTTTAAGTATGTACACGTGAATGAGAACCATGAAAAAGAAAGTAAAAGAGAAGAAAAAAAAGAGAGGAAATATCAGCTTCTATCGAGGCATGCAAAGATGTATCGTCAATTTCACCCTTAATTGATTTATTTATGAGGTCAGTATAGTTATATGACAATAGTTCATATCTCAGCCTTATATTCAAATCAGGCACTCCAAAGTTCATTACATCTTTCTCTTTACAAACATTAAGCAAGCAATATGTTGTAATAAACGGGGGTGAGTCAAAAACTTGATTATGATCCTCTTCAAAGATCAATTGAATACAGGGCATGGAATAGTCTTGGAAGCCTCATTTTGTGATTTACTAAGATGTTTATGTTTTCTCGTCCTTTTGGAAATGTACACAAAAGCGTGTCCTTTATGGGTGCAACTGCCTCTGCTTCCTAGAAGAATTTTCCAAGGTCCCCAAGGATATCACCATTTTCCCCACAAAGTCCAAGGTCCTTGAGCCTCCTTTCTTGATAATATTCTAACTGGGCCAATTCCAATTCTTTCTCCTTGAAGATCTCGTCAATTCGCTGCAGGAGGTTCTTCTCCCCTTCTCTAATTCCAACTGCTATAGCATGCCTTGAATCTAGCTTTGCTTCTTTCAACTTTTGATCCTGCCATTCACTTTCTTTGTTCAGTTATTTGTTGAGCTCAATCAGCTTCAACATTTTCACAATTTAGGCTCCATTTGATTGGGAGGAAAGAAAGCGTGGAATGAAAAAGATTATTGGAATTTTGAATTGAAGAGCAAATGGAAAGAAAGAAAAATTTGGGACAAGTTTACTTTGAGAAAACATTTTCTGTTTTCACTTTTAATTACAAAGTGTTGCCTTGTTTTCAAAAGTTTATATAGAAATAATGAAAACATAAAACAATAAAAAATGTTTTTAATGATTCATTCTTGAAAATAGGAAATAAAGTGAGACAAGGTAGTATTTTTGTAATTAAAAGTGAAAATAATAAATAAAAAAATATTTTCTTAAAGTAAACAGGCCCTTGAATTTTATTTCTATAAGATAGTTTCTCTATCCCATTTCTTTCCATTTTAATTATTTCCATTCATACAAAAAAAATGGCATTGTTATTCATATTTTCATCTCCTCACGTCCAACACTTTTGAGTTTGGTGTATGGATGGCATGGTAGCTAACTCGTTAATGGATCTAGGATAAGTTCTAATACCATCTTAGAATGTGGGTTTGGACTTAATACAATCCTAAGCTCATGGGGTGAGGGTTGTCCCCCACTTATATATTTTATCTTTGCCTTATCTCTAGTCAATGTGGGACTTGAGTTTTTCTCAATACTCTATAAGTGTTATATTAACCAAACTACATCATGGTTTATCCTCATGATGAGATATATGGATACCTTATACCAATAAACTAGAGGAAAATCCTTTAATGTGCATGCTTTTTTCCCTCACCTAAATTAAAACCAAAATCATACCTCTTCAATGGTTGTATGATAACCAGCAAGGGCGGTTTTGCAGGTCTCTCTAACTACTCTGCATATTAGCTCTTCATTGTCGCGGCTCACAGGCAATTCAAGATGACCCCAGATGGAGTTTCTAAATATTGACTCCAATAGGAAAGCATCAGTGCCCCCTAGAGCAACCAGTCTCAGATATGCAAGCAATCCTGGTGGAAGGGGGCGGTTGTAGAAGATGTCAAAGTATGCTGTCTCTCCAAAACCATTGGACTCAGCAATATCTAGTTTGTCACCAAAAAAGGGGTCTGACTCAGATATCTGCAGTGTCAAGGTATATGCATTCCGATCTGTATTTGGTTCGATGAAACCGTAGTCCAGAGCCAACTCGGCATTGCTTTTATTCAAATCATATTGGATATATACCTGCAGTTCCATTGTTATGTGTAACCATGTTATGATTGTAATTTATGTTACCAACTGCACAGGTGAAAGAGCATTTTGTGCCTCTGAATGCAACATGGATTGTAATTTTATTCACACCGTGTTTCTTTTTCCTTTGAAACATAAATGCAGGCTAGTTTATATATAAGCTTCTTAGACTTAGATACAATAATGCTCCTATTGGAGAAAAGGCCTTCGATGGACATAGATGTATGAATTATTTAACGGTATGTGTGTATAAATGGAACGTGAAAAGAGAAAAATAAGAGGCAACAACACTTCACCTGGTCCCCAGCCTTGAGAGAAAGGGGGCTCCTCAGAGAAAATAGGTAGTCCCAGGAGAAAAGACCTGCTGCTCCTTTAATTTCATAAGCATGATCTTCTGTAGTTACTCTGGCACTATGGTTTATCTGATCCAGAAATTGAATTTGTGGAAGACAATATCAGCACAGCAAAACAAGTAAAATGCTACTTTAGGAGTAAATTTTTGGTATTGGTGTACTATTAGTATTGACTCCTTTGACAGTTAATCCTCTTAAATTGGTAGTTTTTTCTTATTTTTATCTATAAAAAAAAAAAAAAGAAAAATAACCATACTTGCAAGGTGTTATGATTTTTTATAAAAGGAGTACAATCTCCTGGAGTACTGAATATTTTTTCCTTCTCTAAAAGTATTAGTAACAGACAGTTATATGTGTTCATGTTTAATCTTTATTTCTTTGTTCTGGAGGTATTGGGGTAGTCAAGTCTCACTGCTTCAGTATACACTACTGTGAGTCAGTGACTATACAGATATAAAATGAAAAGGACCTTACCAAGTCAGCTAATGGAATCACAACTAAGTTTTCATTGCGAAGGCGAGAAAATGCCCTTGATCTTAGAATTCCAAATGCCCAGAAGAAGTCATCAAGTGTAATAGGAGAAGGGAAAAGCTTCTTGTTAGGGATAATAATTTCTTCTTCCAGTCTCCTAAATTCATTCTGCACATATTGTTTCACACTCCTAGTTGTGTTCAGAAGTTGAGTCCCTACACAAATCAGTTCAATCAGCAGTGAAAACCACACTACAAACCCATTTCCAAAAGTAAAAAATGTAACATCATTTATTTGCATGCTTTGGCATTAAAACATTGACACAACTAAGTAACTACTAACCTTGCAGCTCTGAGAGCTCCTCCTCTGACCTGCACTGGAATAACCAATTACCAACTGAATCAACCAACCATATGAAAACAACCCAAATCCCCATTAAGCATGTTTAAGGGTCTATTTGGATAAATTTGTCCGGAAGTACTTTTAGGAGAAAAAAATGAAATCAACATCTCTATCTCTATGATAAACTAATATGTAAAATTTCTTTCATATAACTCCTCTCATAATAAACTAATATGTAAAATTTCTTTCATATAACTCCTCTAAAAGATGATTTTTAACTTGTAAATAAGCTAATTTTCAACTTATTTCATTTTTTTTTTCTTCCCTTAGAAATGCTTTTGCTTTGTGGATAAGTTTATCCGGCCTAACAAGTAAACCAAAAGAAACCCACCAATATATAGTAGAGTCAGTTTCCTTAGGCAGAATGCTGAAGTAGTGCTTCCAAAGAGAATCACTCCTTGACCTCTCTCTTATCAGAAACAGTGCAACAGCTAACCAAGGCTTCAATCCACTGCACACTTTCCCAATCTCTGAAGCTGACACAGCATCAGGGTTAATCCACAGCCTCTTGGGGACCTGCAAGACAACCTCATTCCTAGAAATGTCCTTGAGTGCAACCAGTCCTAGGCCTTCTGGCACCACACCAGGCTTCACTGGCGTCTTGCCAGAGACAACACCCTCTTCCTTGAGCCACTGCCAGAAAGTGTCAACTGCTGGTGACACTGATACCTCAGTCCTCAAAGAAGCTACGCAGTTGGCTGAGAGAGGCCTTTTGAGGTGAAGGAAAGACCCTTTTGAGGGGAAGGAGTTTCTGCTGTGAAAAAGAACAGCAGAACCTGAACATGCAGAAAAGACACTAGCCATTTTCTCTGGTTACTGCTTTTGTATATTGTGATGTGCTGTGCGGTGTTGTGTCTCTAAGGTGAGACTAAGATCTTCTCCTAAGTTGGGGATGTGGATAAGATATTAAGATTCTTCTCTCCTTGCTGCTTCTTCGAGCCCACCTTTCACATTCAACTTTTTTTTTTTTTTTTTTGGCTAAATTAAACATTAGACAATTTTATTTAGATAAATTCTATAAGATAAACTAACCCCTTTTGCATAAATAGTAAATTGGTCTTTTAAAACAATTATTTAATATGAAGCAGTATTTTAGCCAATGAATTACATAAAAATAAATGTTTATTTATAAAATTAAAATTTATAATAAAATATATTTAATATTAAAAATTATATTTATTATTAAAATTTATAATAAATAAACATATTTAATGTATCAAAAAATGCATATATTATATTTTAAATTTTCAATGAAAAGCTTAAATTGTGATATAAGATTCTTTTTGAGGGATAAATATGCATATAACCGATGTAAAAGTATTCACGTAGGTTTGGATATTTGAATCTTTCTTCGAACAAAACAATGACATATTTCACTTTTACATGGACAAAAACATACAAAAATTTTTGCATGAAAAGAATTCGAACATTTTTAATTTGATGAGGATAAAAAATATATTTTAACATTTTTTATTGTTAGTTATTGTTGTTACCTAATTGTCGTTAACTATTGAGGTGACTATCAAAATATCATCTTACCATATCATGTCATGTCACTCTATACCATATAAAATGAGAGACAAGAATAAGATTTGATAAGATCTAAGATTTTATGCTTCTCTTGATACAAAGTCACGTATCTTCTTATATACCGAGGTATTAAATGTTATAATGGCAAGAATTATCGTAAACCAGAAGAGGGGGGTTAATTGCTTCCAAATTGATTTATGACCTCAAATGAAATTTTTTTGCAAATACTTTCCTTAATCCAAGAGATTTAGGTGTGTTGCAAATACTCTTTGATTCCTTAAACTCAATCAAACACTTACCCAAATATGAACAACAATTATTTAAAACTCAAAGGATAAGAAACTTATGCAATAAGCAAAACAAGAGATTACATGTTAAAGGAAAAGATGCCCACAATAATTTATACTGGTTCGATTTCAAACAAATCTACATCATGTTGATCCAAGTAACCTACTTGAATCTTTCCACTATAACCTTTTGAGTTACAAACAAACTAACAGCAGATGCACACCACAAAAGCCTAAACTTTTGAAAACCTACCAAGATATAAACCTACATGTAATAAACCCACTAAATGCACACCATTGAGAAATCTATGCAGTGAAAACGAAAATTAGAAACGCATATCAAGGAACAATTTCACCTGATTTGTGAAGAATGTGAAAGTTTTGAAATACTTCCTATGTAGCTTCAAACTACTCTTCATGATCCATGCCTAGATCCATTGAATCCATGCAAAATGATGTTTTTAGTTAAGGATCAAGGTGGTGGTGACACTCTAAGGTTTTTAGAAACTCTCTCAGTGAAAACGCAATGAAAGAGAAAATGGTGTCACGTGAAGTCCTTTGAAAAACTCATTCTTTTAGCCTCAAAATTGAAATAGTCAATTATGCCATAGAGATAATCGACTAAGTTGTTCTTCGCATCACCTTGATTTTCTAAAGAACATATAGTTGATTATATTACCATTTAATTGACTATTTGTGAACATGAAAAACTTCTTTAGAACCAGATAGTCTATTAGATACTTAAGTAGTCGACTATTTGTGAGATGTTCTCAATTTTGAGAATTCAAAGGCTCGATATAGCTGACTGTAATGACATATAGTCAATTATTATGATGCAGAGTTGAAACTTAGTGATTTTAAAAACTAAGTTACGAATTTCAATTCTTTAAGGCTTGAGATCAATGATCAATGCAATGATTAACATGTAGAGTAATATTGATCTATTTTTCCTAGTCTAGGATGCATGTATGCATGACTTACGAAACACATTCAAGCATTTTAAGTATAAACAAACATCCTAATAATGACTAAGGTTCCTTAATACAAATACATCACCAAAATAAACTAATAGTCTTCATCTTCATTTACTCTTTATGTTTACGTTAAACTTATGCTCAACCACATTTTATGTTTTTCTGAAACAAAGCCTTTAATTGCCATATGTTGCAATATAAGCATGTTATTCATTGCATTCCAACAACTACACAAATCTCTCATGCTATCATGAAGCAACCTCTTCAATCTCGCATGATCGCCTTCAAGCTTTTTATGCAACAAATTGTAATGTAAAAAATTATTTAATATTAAAAATAATCAATGTCAAAGTAGTTATGCAATTCAACAAATTTATGTACCTATTTTTTATGTTTTCAAGATGCATGATCTGATTAGCCTTTACTTGTATACAAACATCTCATTAAAAGGCATCAACCATGTATTATGGACGTAGTCAACAAATACTTTGAAACTAGTGCACCGTTTTGAGAAGATTTTCAAGCATTCATTATATGATTCTTCATCTGGAGATTGTAGCAATAATTCCCATGTAACCATGACATTTTGCCACTCTTTAGCCTTATTCACATGGATTTTTCATTTTGCGATGACATTCTTTGTGATGTGGAATAGACATAAAAAGTTGTTTGAAGAAGGAAACACAGTCTCCAATGCATTCACCAAAGAAAGATCCTTATTAATGGCAATAACCTGAGGCAACATATCATCTTTCACAACAATCATTTCACCTTACTTAAAGTCCATTCAAAATTATTCGTTCTCTCAAAACTTAAATAAGCAAAGGCAACATCGAAAGTCATGTTTTTGGAAGTGATAGCAATAATTTCCAATAGAGGTAGACAACATTTGTTTGTCTTGTAAGTTGTATAAAAAATAACATTGTTGAATTGAACTAAGGAGTTTCATGGAATTTGAATGTGCCACAATATATCTCTGACAATACCTTCATTGTTCAACAGTCGAAATCAATAAACATATTCGTCGCATTCTATCAACTTCATGAGATGTTGTATTTTCGTTCTTGGACCCCTTTGCTCGTGAGTCGCGATGATATTTATGACATTTATTGTATATGCTTTTGATGGTGCTGACATTTTTTTATCTTAATCTTTTATTGTCAACAAATTTTGACCAGACTTTATCATGTTTTTGGTTAATTGGTTAACCACAATTTTTTCTTCACTACTTAAACGACCAACAAATAAATGACCAAGCAATGTTGCCATCACAAATGGTTATGATCAAACCACATTCTACAATAAGTTTCCATGCTATGGTTCTCACAAACTTCCCTTTTAATTTAAAAGGACACCCACATTTTCTGGTTCTAGTGGTCTTGCGCACTAAATTGTTTTCGTATTGTTTGTACTTTCCCCCTTTTTCGCAACCCAATACAACATATATATATTTTTTTACTTGCTTTTGACTTTTGAATCACAACAACAAACCTATATTCCTTTCTCACACGTTGAGTACTCTTGAAAAACCTAAAAGAATAAAAAAAATCATTCAATAACAAAATGCAACGCTTCACAAAACATGGACATATAAAAGTCATGAAATATACCTCATTTGTAATGAAATAACTAGAAAAGTCATGATAGTTAGGTTGCAGCTGTATATCAATGTCATCACCACCCACATTTTCATCATTATCATTCCCAAACCAGTATCATTAGGCTCAACTCCATATAAAAGGTCAACTTGGTAAAAGAAACCTTGTCTTCCATCATCCATATTTTCCCATCCAGTTGGCAATATAACCTCATCAAATATAAAAGTATTTCAATCCATTGTCCTACAAAGTCAAGAGAGAAAAAACTAGTTTTTTTTTAAATTGCTTGCTGCATAATTTGTAGCCCAATTAAAATCATACTTTAGTTGTATTGCAATTTTTGTTACACAACAAAAATACGATTCTGGTGTGTTGCAACTTTGTCCCACAACGGAATCATGATTATGTTGTGGTATAGAAATTGTAACACATGGGGCGAATTTGAAACACAATGAAATCACTATTCCATGGTGAGATGATTTTAACAATACATCAAAATTGTGATTTCATTGGATTGCCAAAAAATCGAACAAAAAATGGAATCGCGATTCTATTATACAACTTGCACAACAGAATCATGATTTTGTGAGTTGACAAGTATGAGATAAAAAATACCTGCACAGGGGAGTGATTCATGGGGGAAAGAGGAAAGATAGGGGAATGAGGAAAGTTAGGGAAAGGAAAGAAGGAAGAAAAGGTGGGTGGGTGGATACCAATATTGAAGAAAAGGATATTTTAATCCTTATGCGAATATGGTAGGAGTCAATAGCAATTATGGAGGGTGTTCTGTTATTTGTTAACAGGAATGTCCAGCAAGGATGCTGGTAGTTTGATGTTGGATCAAGTTCTCTCTTAAGGTATTTATAGGGAAGAAATACCTTCAAAAGATGATCACTATGCAACAATACTCAACCAGTGGGGTGAGGTGTGTGCACAGTGTGAATGAAAATAAGAGAGAATGAGAATGTGTGTACCTTTTCCTCTGAGACCATCTATTATTTATACTGCACTTACCTCTTGGTTAGTTGTAGATTTCCCAAAGATCACGATCGAGATCTTTAACCATTTGATATCATGATCTTTGAAGTTGTCAAGGTTCACGATCTAACTTTCAGTTAGAGTCACCAGTTCACTACTCTTTAATGGGCCTTATTACTAAGCCGATTTATACAATCCGTAACAGTTGCCCCCCAGCCCGGTTGTCGAGGTGTCTAGATAACCGGGATACATATAAGTTGACCCTTTCCACTAACAGCTTGGATAAGTGATCCACCTTGCTGACCGTTTAATGGTCATCATGTGCAGGGGTATTCTTCATCTTACCTCGGCTATCCCTTCAGGGGTTCTATTTTGTACCAATCCCTTTCCTTATCCCTACTAGGATGTTGCTCACCGGGTTCATTTTGATCGCGTTATTTCCACACTATAACAAGGAAGATCACTAAAAGGCCGTCATTATGTCTTATCCGTAATTGTAGCGTGCAGTCTGCGCAATTAAATGCGCTATCATTTCATTTCACGCTTTAATCATGACGTTTGAATGAATATGTCTTTTTTGCCCCCAACTATTGAATGGATTTTACTCATCTGCCCCTATGCGACGTTTCAATTATGCCACCTGTACCTCCATGTTGTTTCGTGCTTCTAGCGGTTACATTTTCTTCTTTATATTTCAAATTCTTTTCCAAAACTCATTTCTTCTACTCCTTCCCTATCGCAAATAATCTACATTCATTTTCCTCTTCCAGTTTCCTTTATACTTGTGCATTCTCCTTCCTGTTGTTCATCACCTTCAGCCACCCAGTTCTTCAAGACTCTCATCACACCAGGTACCCTCATTATCGTAAACTTCTTTTTATAGTTTCATTACAATTGATATCTTCCTATTTCTATGTTTTTGTTCTTGAGTCGCTTCTTTCTTCATCATCTTTGTTCTTGAGTCAGAGGATGTAGAGTGGAAGTTCCCACTCTACTGGTCCCCTACCCATCATGACCTTCCCCCTACATTGTCGAGGAAACGGATTTGTCAGATTCTGATGCTTCCTCCGTGATCTGGGTCGCGGCACAAATAGAAGCCTATGGCCCTCTAAATGCTGCTTCCTTAATTCGCCATCACCTATCTGGGTTTTTTGCTGAATCCAGTATGAACATGCCCAATTTGCTGATCTGTGATATAATTTGATTTGGTCTAACTATTTACTTTCACTTTGTAGTTGACGACATGGGATCCCAGCCGCCAATTTCCACTAAGTCCAAACAGCCAATTTCTGCTACGATCCCAGCCACAAGCACCCCTGCCCCAACAAGGGTAGCTGCCACCATCGCTGTTGTTGAGGCGGGCAAGATGACTGGGAAGAAAACTCCTTTCACCGGAGCGACTGAGCGTGCTCAACAGCTGAAGCGGGCATAACCTCCCGCTTACTTCGATGTTTTGGAGAAGAGGAAAAAAAACGTAAGGTTGCCCAGCCGGCGCAGGTGGAAATAGCTCCAACAAACAAAAATAAACTGGCTCCTACTCCACCGAGGATCGCTGCCCTCGAGCTGCCAATTTCTTCTACCCCTCCTTCTACTGCTGCTTCCAAGTCCACACCGGGGTGTCTCTAGGAAAAAGGGGTTACAAATGACTTGATCAATATCGCCAAGGCTCTCTCTCGATTTGCCGACACTAGTCTCCTTTCACATGAGGACTTTGAGGAGCTCGGCTGCATTGAGGAAAACGCCTTCAAATGTGCCGCGTTAATGCAAAGCCTGAAAACTTTGAAATCCAAGCATTCCAAATTAGCGGACGAGCTTCAGGCCTCACATGAGGAGACCCAAAAGACACAAGAGGAGCTCCTTGCGGCACAGGATTCCAACATCTCTTTACGCCTGGACCTCCAAACTTCCTTGAAAGCTGCTGATAGTGCCTGCTCGACTTTGGAAATGACTCAAAAGAAAAACTCAATGATAACTTTGCACCTCGATGAACTGAAAACTGCGCTGAAAAAATCACAATTGGAGTGCAAAGAGGCTGAGTCCAAGCTGCACAAGGCTGAATCTCAGTTACACGTGGCCGAGGAGGATGTTGTCTAGGCAGGAGAGGCGTTAGCTACGACGGCGGAAGAATTCTTCAAAAACACCCAGGAGCAAGTACGTTGTTTAAACCCGGGGGTTGAACTTAATACTGCCGGTATGCATTTTCATGCCTACATGGATAATGGCAAGTTAGTCCTTCCTTCTGCCCCTGAAGATTCCGTAGTCCCAATGGACGAGAATATAACACAAGGCGAAGAAGTGACCTCTACACAGTAGGCTGATATGCAAGTTCAGACCCCGGGGACATAGGTGATTGAAGGGTCGGGATGCCGATTTATTTTGTAACTCATTCTATCAAGCTTTTTTCTAAACATTGTCGGGTTTTAATCCCGGCCTGTTTATAACTGACAATGTTATCTTTATTTGACATATTCACTCCTTTAATCCAACTGTGCATGAATCTGTAGTAGTCCAGATTCCTTATGAACTTATTTGGCCAAAATTTAAAATATCCTTCGCAGGCGGAATAAATATTCATTTGGTTCTACGACCAAGCATTTTACAATATAGATTGCTCCTCTATAACATTATATGGGCTGTGTTTCCCGGATTAGATCCTGACAATGACTAACATGCTATATGTAGGGCTTCACTTATCTTGATGCCCTTCATGCCAACCTGATCAGGGTTTAAATAGCACATCGATTATTGCCGAGATATTACCGATCATGATTCACGATCTTTTTATACAGATCCAAATGCCTTATTGATAAATTTCATAAAATGATTAACAACCGAATTATATGACAACTCATGATTTCAATGAAAGAGAACAATATGAATTCCGAGCTGAAAAATTTATTACAGCGTGGTTCATACTCTCGATAAATGAAACATGTTATAAATGAAATTGTTAGTTCCATCAAAGGAAAATAGGAATTTCATAAATGATTAATCAACTGGATTACACAACGATTCATGATGTTAATGAAAGAGAACCATATGAACCCGAGGTTGACAAATTTTTGTACCCCAGCTCATACTCTCAATAAAAGAGACACAAATTACAATATTACATTGTGAATTCTAACACGGAAAACAAATTCTTCTTTTGCCATATGGCTTATTGCTCCTTCCATCCAACATGGGACTAATTGTAATATATCTTCAATTTGTCCGCATTCCAAGTTCGTTTGATGGCCTTTTCGTCAAGGGTTTCCAACATGTAAGCTCCTTGTTCGAGTTTTTGTGCAATCCGATATGGTCCTTCCCAGTTAGCTGCTAGCTTCCTTTCTCGAGCATTTTTATTTCAGATATCCGCCCTACGAAGCACTAGGTCGCCCAGCTGAAAACATCTCAGTTTCACCTTCTTATTATACTTGGTAGTTGTTCGCTGCTTTGCTAGCAGATCCCGGGCATGAGCCTCAACTCGGATCTCGTCCGTCAGATTCAATTCGATGGTCAGAGCCTCATTATTCTCTCCTTCACCCTTCTGCATTACGTGGTTGCGTCTCCAAGATAATTGACCAATTTCCACTGGTATCATGGCTTCGCAGCTATAAGTCATTCCAAATGGGGTTTCCTTAGTAGATGTTTGAATTGTGGTTCTTTGTTCCTACAATATGCAATAAAGCTACTTCACCCATCTCGAGCCGGCATCGTGCATCCGCTTTCGCAATCCTTCCACAATTACTTTGTTTGCTGCTTCTGCTTGTCTGTTGGATTGCGAGTGCTCTACTGAAGCGAAGTGATGCTTGATTTGGAACCCAACCATCATTTCTTGAAAACGTATATCAGTGAATTGTGTTCCATTATCTATTACAATCTCACCTGGAATCCCAAACCTGGAGTGATGTTTTGTTCAAAGAATCGTTACACTTTAGCCGACATAATGGTAGCGAGAGGTTCGGACTCAATCCACTTTGTGAAGTAATCTACTATCACTATTAACCATTTTAACTGCCCTTCTGCTGCTTTGAATAGACCTAACAAGTCCATCCCCACTTATAAGAGGGCCATGGTGCTGAAATGGACTACAACTCGGCAGGAGGAGACCACAGTATCCTGGCATGTTTCTAACAACTTTCGCACCTCTTTACGTGACTTGCCGAGTCAGCTTCCATTGTCGACCAATAGTATCCGGCAATATACATTTTTCTAGATACTCAATCATCGGGCGCCTCCAATCTTTCGCTGTCGAGATTATCATTACGCAGGTTGGCCTAGAGATCTCCTGTTGAATCACGGTCCGGTGGTTACCCGGGCTCTTAGTATTGGCTAATTTCGATAGGATGCCGGCCCTTGCATTTTCTTCTCTAGGGATATGGCTCACCATTACTTCGTCGAAATCAACAATGATCTCTTTCACCTTAATCAAATATTTGGCTAACAAAAGGCCCTTTCACTTGGTATCATCCCTCGATCTGGGCTGTGACGAGCTGAGAGTCGGTGAACACCTTTATTTTCTTTGCTCCCTATTCTTTCGCCTATAATAACCCAGCTATCAGTGCTTCATACTCGGCCTGGTTATTGGACGTAGGGAAGTTTAATTGAAGGATTGTTCAATAGCCACTCCTTCCGAATTTTCAAGTATGACCCCAGCTCCGCTTCCTTTCATGTTAGACAACCCGTCAACATACAACTTCCAACAGTTCTCCGTATCTCCATTAACCGGGGTTAGTTCCATAACGAAATATGCCAAAGCTGGGGATTTAATAGCATGTCGAGCTTCATATTTTTGGGGTACATGGATAATTTGTGACAACAGAAGGTTGGATTAATCCCGAATATCTCCGATGTTTTCCACGCAAACACATCCTGGTTCCTTTGTAAGCACTCTATGAGTTTAACCTTGATGTTTAAATCCACCATTTTTCCAATCTTGGTGATTTGCCAAGATTGGTTTCCTATCTACACTTGTTCTACATCTTCGGTTGGCTCTGATCTCCATTCTTCAGAACACAACCCCCCCTCATATCAAGCTC
This sequence comes from Glycine tomentella, assembly GCA_007407185.1. Classification (NCBI taxonomy): domain Eukaryota; kingdom Viridiplantae; phylum Streptophyta; class Magnoliopsida; order Fabales; family Fabaceae; genus Glycine; species Glycine tomentella. The sequence goes on along the minus strand of PYAF01004008.1, from coordinate 27,900 downwards.
GACCATGTTTATTGGCTTTCTGGACTGCCATTCCGCCATTTCCCAGCCCACCTGATCCCCTTCGCGTATCCGGGGTGGTGAAGATGGACCGCATTCACTTTCTCTAAAAGTGTTGTAGTAACATTGCCGGGATTCTTTTTGGTCCCCGCAGATTGTCACCACCTGATCCTTGTTCCCTACAAATTTTATCTTCTGATGTTTGGTAGATATTAACATATCCCATTTATGGATAGTTGGTCTTCCCAGGATAATATTGTATGGGGAAGGGAAATCGGCCACAACGAATTTGACTTTTTCTGATTTGAACGCATCCTTGGTCCCTAACGTCATATGCAATCGATGGAGCCTTTAAGACTGGTATTACCTCCGTTGAAGCCTATCAACATCATCTTACACGGCTTTAAGTCCTCCTCATCCAAATTCATCTTCTTGAACGCACTCCATAAGATGATATCTGCTGAACTGCCATTATCTAGGAACATTCTTTTAACTCGACAATTGGCCAATGTTACCGTGATCACTAAACCATCCTCGTGATTCGGCACCACATCTTCCATGTCCTTCTCCATGAAATATAAAATAGAAGGCTCTGATTTGTCAGTTTTCCCCTTAAATCTGGGTTGTTCCCTCACTGAAAGAATTTCTTTCAAGTACTTTCGCCTCTGATTAGCAGTGTCTCCTCCTCCTCCTAGGGCTCCGGATATGACGTTACACTCGAATTTCGGCTCTTGGAACTCATCGTCATTATTATATTTTTTCTTTTTGTCTTTTTTTCTTTTCCGGATTGGGCTTCTTCTCCCTTGCGCTTGTTCCTGTGACCCTGGGTCTTTATTACATACTGCCTCAACCTTCCTTCTCTGACAAATATTTCAATAGCGTCGTGAAGATCCTAACACTGACCCGTGGTGTGTCCCGATCCATTATGAAATTCACAGAGTCGAGATTTATCCACCCCAGCTTTATTATATAATGGACGAGGTCGTCCACCTTTTTCATGTCGGTCAACGCTACCTCACGGTCTGACTTTGAACTCCATATTCCTGCCTTGATTTGTATTTCGCGGATGTTGTTGGCCCCTTGGCAACAGGCTTCTCCTTCTAGGGCTCCTTTCTTTCTCTCTACTCGATGCATTTGCGATTTCCATATGCTCCAACTCCAAATATTTTTTGGACCGGGCTCGAAACTCCATCAATGACTTCACCGGGTCTTTATATATGGATTTCACAAATCGGGATGTACCGTTTAACCCTACTGAAATGAGGTAAGAATGCACTTGCTCTTCTAATCCTTGCACTTGTAACGCAGCTTCTTTAAAACAGTCTAGATAACTCTGTAACGTGTTGTTGTATCTTACCGAGTGCGAACTCGGACTTCGGTTGTTTTTTGTTGGTCACAAAATTTAGCAAAAACCTCTGACCAAAATCTTCAAAGTTACGAATCGACCGCGAAGGCAAGGTATGGAACCATGTCTGGGCAGCTCCAGTCAAAGTAGTGACAAAAATCCGAGAGATTATCGACTCGTCGATGCCTCGAACACCCATCTGCATATCGAATTCATCAATGTGCACCTGTGGATCCTGGGTTCCATCATATTTTGACTGAAAAGAACCATCAAAATCATCTAAAAATCATGCATTTACTATCTCGTCAGTGAAAGGACTATTGTTGTGTTGTCCTCTACTGTATTTCCTCTGATATACTCCTCCTTCTCTCCTTATCTGAGATGTTTCAAAGGCAAAATTCTGATCGTCCATCCAAGGCTGGTGTGTTGGCTGCTTCATCCCGGGGTTGATTGGTTGGTTCGGAACTACCGGTTGTACATTCTCCACGTTCCTACTGTCATGACGTACCGGGTTATCATTCCGAAGGTTCGCTCGAGATGATCCCCCAATTTCAAATCGGCTAACTGGTTCTTCTGAATTACTGGGATAATTCGTATGAACAACCAGAACCTGATTTGCTTGGAGGGTCGTCTCGTTCCTAGCTGCATGACTATTTTGACGTCCATGATTCTCGTTATGGTTCGGGGTCTCCACATTCCAGAGACGTTGTTCCATATGTTGTATGCGTTGCTCTTCCTCATGTTTCCACGCCTCATTTCGTTCCTCAATCTGGAACGTAATGTTTCTAATATCCTCCTGCCTTTGAAGAGCATATTTATTCTTCATACTCTCAATTCGAGCCAGGATCGAATTTAGAGTATTTCTCATTAATCGTTCAATCGGTTCCGATTCGTGGGCCGCCATAGCCACTGGATGAGGAACCGGGTTCGATTGATGAGCATCACAAATTACTCGTCCCATAAGAGCAGGAGACGAGGCTGAATCTGAAACTGCATCAGTCATGTGCACATCTTCATGGTGAACCGCGTTCTGATTGTCAGGTGGTAAATCTTCTCTTCCCGGCATATCAGAACGTGGTGGTAGAGACTGGTTGCTTCTGGTGTTAACCATTATGAATCGTGGGATTAGAACTTTACGATTCCCACAGACGGTGCCAATGTTCTGTTATTTGTGAACAGGAATGTCCAGCAAGGATGCTGGTAGTTTGATGTTGGATCAAGCTCTCTCTTAAGGTATTTATAGGGAAGAAATACCTTCAAAAGATGATCACTATGCAGCAATACTCAACCAGTGGGGTAAGGTGTGTGCACAGTGTGAATGGAAATAAGAGAGAACGAGAATGTGTGTATCTTTTCCTTTGAGATCATCCGTAATTTATATTGTACTTACCTCTTAGTCAATTGCAGATCTCCCGAAGATCACGACCGAGATCTTTAACCGTTTGATATCACAATATTTAAAGTTGTCAAGGTCCACGATCTAACTTTCAGTTAGAGTCATCAGTCCACTATTCTTCAATGAGCCTTATTACTAAGCCCATTTATACAATCCGTAACAGAGGGACCAATAACAATTAAAAAAAAAAAAGGTAGAGCGATGGTTTTAGATGGTTTTTCATGTATATCTTGTTTATTATATAGAATTTGTTGAAAGGTCTCTTGCCTAGAGTTTTTTTTATCTACTATATTTGATTTGATGTCACAAATTGACGCGTGTATAGTGTTTGGTATTAAACGGGAACATGGCCCATCAAAGTGGCATGAAGGGCCACCACTTTAGGTTTACAACAACTTGGTTGCCAATTATGTCGTAGGATGCAATGAGGTTGGGAACCCATGGGTGTGTGCATATAGGGTCTTAAGAGATTGAAGCAACTAAAAGAGTTGTATAGAAAATACACGGTTCTGTCACATGATTGGACACTTTACTATCTATTCTTTGTAGATGGGTTCAATAACTGTTGGGAAGGTGTTTACTGTCTTGTTACATTGGCTTGTAGCTTGGCACTCATGGGTTTTATAGCTATTCTAATGTACTGCAATGGTGGTTGGAGTCTTGAAAATTGGGCACAACTTGTGCTCAATTTAAGTATCCATGTTAATAAAAAAAATTACTTATATAAAAAAATAAAGAGTGTTTATTTAACGACTTATGAGATATTCAAATTATCCTATTGGTGACACAAAATTCTCCTATTTAGATTGATTAAAGGGATCAAATTTTTAAGTATCGTTGACCTGTTTGTTACTCTTGCAAATTGTAACTTTGAGGATTTGGAAAATTCCACCTGAAAATAACTAATTTTATTAAACTACACCAAAATTAAAGATGTTAGATGTTGCAATTCTATCATAAATAATGGATCAAGGAATTTGTAAGTTATGAGGGAAACCTTATTCTAGCATCTAATGAGTTGCATAGTATTTAGTATTTATAATATTTCAATTTTTTTTGTAATACGCATATTTTATTATTAAATAACTCAATTTATTTTTTCTTAGTAACTCTAATAGGTTTCTTAAATGGATCCAGCAATTTATTTCACCTTTTATATTTTATTATTCATCTCAATTTCAATATAATATATTTAAATTTTAAATGCATATGTAAAGGAATGCATCATCTTGCCAACGTAAGTTTGCATCCCCACAAATGGTTACAAAAACATACTTAGTTTGCTCGATAATTTATTGGCAAAGTTAAAAATAAATTTATACCCCACCCTTACAACCATGTATATCTGCAAAGGGGGTTTGGTCTAAGATTTTAGGTGTGAAAAAAATAAGGGTTCTTAGCAACAGACATTTAAAGATCTTCATTGCCACCTACTCTACAAGTAGGACTATAGTACTATAAAAAAAAAATGCACCGTAGCTATTAATTAAGGGCTTTTCAAAATCTTTTATTTAGATATATATTATTTTCATGACATTTTTAATTCGCCGGAATTGACAGTTTTAGCACAGATGATCATAGTGGATACAGATAGAAGAGAAAGTATTAAATTCAATATGGTATTCAAATTAAATAGCATGCTATAGCTCCTGAACTCATAGGAACCAATCAATTACGTGACCAACCACGGAACTCGTCATTTATGTATAGATGGCGAAGAAAGAAATAGGCACGTCAACTCATATCATTAGGTAGGCATAATCTGAATAGTTATAAAAGTTGAGGTTAGTAAAATTTTACAACTAATTATTTGGGTAAGTCAAAAATTAAATTAAATTAAAACACTAGTATTAGGTGAATCTTAAACAAATGTTAATTCTGCTAGTCTATTCAATCTAACCTAAGCTTCTTTTTATTAACCACTTGTATCTTGATTTACAGAGCATTCAAGCTTCACCGTCCCACTTATGCAGAAAGTGAGAAACTATATTATTGAGTGTAACAAACTCCCCATGAAAGAAGAAACCCACCTTTAATCAGTTAGAAAGATTTTGCTCTTAAACACACTTTTGAACTTTCTCACTGAAATTCAAATACACTAAATTGGTTTAGTGTTTGGACTTTTTAAACATAGGTTAGTCTACTAAACTCAATTTTGGTGGTATATTTAGTTTTCCTTCAAAATATGTTATCACATTAACATTTATCCTAAAATTAAGTTTCAATTGAAAGCAATATTAATATTATTTTTGCAAGATCAATTTATAAAATAAAGTTAATTTAAATTTAAGTTTGTAAGCTTTAATTTAATGCTTAATTATTAATTTGATTATTCATTTATTTATTTAGAATATTCAATTTTGTTTTTCTATTTTCTGAAAGTTTCAATAAGTTATTTTTTTTAAATGCTCAATATGTTCCTATATTTTTTGAAAAGGTATATTGTAATATTTTTTTATCCTTATTTATAACTTAATGCCGTCAACATCAAGTGGACAAAAAGATCACATTTAAGCATTTAGAAAAAATAAAGAATCACATTGAGATATTTCTAAATAGTAAAAAGAATTTCGAAATAGAGAAACCTGATTAAACTTTCTAAATAAATAAATGAATTAACTTAATAATTAAACCTTAATTTAAACATGTATCTATTTGGAGACCTCGATCTATATGTCATGATTTTTTTTAAAAATTGCCCAAATGCCATGCCAACAGTCTTATTTCCTAGACTGCCACGCGTCATAATTCGCTAGGCAAGATAGCGAAATAGGTTGGTTGATGTGGCACGATTCTGGTGGCCACGTATTTCGCTATATGCACCGGCGAAATATGTGGTCAAACGGGCAGGCACCAGACAGAAACGGGTAGACATGTGACAGCAGGAGTGAATTTTGCTGGGGTGTCCAGCGAATTACATGTGCAGATTTCACTGGGATCGCCAGCGAATTACGTGTGGTGATGACACGTGGCAACTCCCTACTAATTCGTTGGGGGGGGGGGGGCATAGCGAATTTAGTCCTATATAACCACCCACCCCCACATCCATTTCTACATCAGCTCAAACCTTCTTTCCTCTTCATTCGAATTCTTTTTCTACTTGAATCTTTGCAAAATGAGTGGTAGTAGAAATTGTTTAATCACCATTGTATATTATAATGGGAGGAGATATTTTGGACTGAATGGTCAAGTCTTTCAACGAGAAAGTAAAATGTTTTGTATGCCTCCAGGATGCAACTATCATGATTTGATGAAAATGATTTACAAGAAGTTGAGATTACAATGGGATCAATCAGTATCTCGATTGAGTGCTAGATGTGGATCGGGCAACCTGCTGTAGTGGGTTGGTGTGGATATTATAGATGATGACGATCTAGCCTTAGTTATGGACACATGCACATCCAACGGAGGAAACCCCAGATTTATCGAATTGTATGTGGAATTAAACTATGGTGGACAATCTAGCAGTCAACATTTTGTTCCACACAATGGCTCCATTAACCTTAACATAGAGCCGATGATGCATTCTGAAGATAGAGATGTATCCCCATCACGACCACCACCACCAACCCAACCAACCCAACAAATAGATTCTGGACAAACAGAAATGTCGGTCCGACCACCACCACCAACTCAACAAACGGATACTGAAATGGTGGTGGCCCACGACCCAGCTTGGCCTATGGACAGTTCTGAGGAAGAGGTGGACAAAGGTGTGATTCCAAACAGTGAGTCATCGGATACAGACGTAGATGGTGATTTCGATCGTGATATTCCAATTCCTTCTCCAGGCATTGTCGGAATGCAAGACCCACCTCTGATTCCAGGTATACATGTTTCAATGTTATATCTCTTTCTAATCAATGAAGTTTATGAAAAAGATTGAGTTTCTTTGATTTATTATACATGTTTCACATAATTTAATTTTTACTGATTTTTGTAATATCATTTTCTCAATGGATAAAACAAAAAACTAATTACCACAAGTCATTAGTTTTTGTAATAGCTTTATTTTTCTCTTCCTAGCATTATATATTGTTAAGATTAATAATATTATTTGTAATTTAATACTAATAATAATTTTGATTTATATATTAATGAATCTATTAGCATAATGGTTAAGTATTATTCTATTTTTATATGTCAGATCTTATGTCATATAACCAATATATTGTGTGTTTAACAGATGAATGTGTTGAATGTCTCATTATATAGGAGATGACAATGTATCATTTTGGTCTAGCATAAGCCATTACACGAATATTAATTGGGCATACCCAGATCAGGAGTTAGATGACATACAAGGAATACAAATACCTAACTGGGAAATGGGTCAAGAGCTATACAAGGGATAGGTGTTTGGGACTAAGTTCGATGTGCAAATGGCAATAAAGAAATATTGTATGGTCGAGCATCGCACAACCATAGTAGAAAAAAGTGATACGAAAAGGCCCATAATGGTTTGTGAAAATCATAATGACGGTTGTCCATGGAGGATGAGGGCATACCAAAAAAAGGGTGGCATTGAATGGGTTGTAGGCATATGGAACAACCAACACACATGCATTGGTCATAATCTTTCTCAAGATCACAAACAGCTTGACTCAAATTTCATTGTTCGTTGATCTTAGGTACTTAAAATACGTTATATTGGACTGTTTATTTTGATCTAAAATTTATTAATATGTTATTCTTTGATGAATTGTAGAAATGATTAGGGAGGAGCCTAGTGTTAAAATTGGGTTAATTCAGGAAATGATTGCAACAACCCTTGGATTTCATATATCATACAGGAAGGCATGGAAGACAAAGCAAAAGGCTATTGTTAAGGTGTTCAGGGATTGGGATGAGTCCTATGCGTTCTGCCAAGGTGGTTGGGTTACATGTTAAATTTTGCTCAAGGGTCAGCCTATAAGCTGGAAACGATGGACCATTTTGTTGATGGGCAACTGGATGGAAGTGCTAAGGTCTTCAAGAGGGTGTTTTGGACATTTAAGCAGTGTTGTGATGCTTTTAATTACTGCAAACCCGTTATCAGCATCGACGATACCCATTTGTATGGAAAATACTAGGAACATTGCTCATTGCAACATCAATTGACGCCAACAACTACGTCCTTCCAATCACTCGTGCATTGACAACTGGTCGTGGTTTTTGGCATTAATTCATATTCATGTTACGCAAAAAGAGGGGATCTGTCTTATTTCAGATCGGCATGCGGGCATACTGGCAACGGTCAACAATGTCGAACTAGGATGGCAACCACCCAAGACATACCATTTTATTGCATTCGGTATTTGACGAGTAATTTTAATCACAAGTTCAGGAATGTCATGTTGAAGAAACAATTGAAGAAGTTAGGTATGTCTCCCTATAGCTTACGATGTGATTTCATCCACTTACTCCACAATATTGTATGTCGTTATATTTACCTCGTGTTTGTATATGGAGGTTATACAACCTCGCGCTTAGATTTCAATGTCGGATTGCAAAAATTTAAAGAAACAAGCCCTCAAATAGCTGCATGGATTGATAACATCCCAAAGGAGAAGTGGAGTATAGCTTACGATGAATAGGGAAGAAGATTTGGTCACATGACAACCAATCTTTCAGAGTGTTTTAACAAGGTACTTAAAGGCGCCAGAAACCTTCCTATTACTTCAATTGTGCGGTTCACATACACTTGACTAGTAGCATATTTTTTGCAACATGGTCAGGAGGCCCGCAAAGAGATGGCGAGAGGTAATCATTTCTCCAAATTTGCGTGGCAAAAATATTTGAAGATGGTTGATCAATCCGCAACACATTATGTAACTGCTTACGACACGCAATACACAAGTTTTGAGGTACATCATTCGTACAACATACGTACTCATCAGGGCGAAAAAAAATGGTCAGATTCGTTGTCTGAAAGAAATTGTCAATGTGGTGAGTTCACTGCCTTCAGGTTCCCTTGTAGTCATGTCATTGCAGCATGTTGGTCCACACACCACGATCCCACTCAATATATAGACCTTGTATATAGTGTAGCGTATCAATGTCAACTGTATTCACCACAGTGGTTTCCAATTGGGAACGAGGACTACATACCACCAACGGGACAACCCACCGTCATACTAGATGTGTCGCACAGACGTAAAAGAGGAAGGCTTAGGACTACACGCATACGCAACAAAATGGATTCGCAGGAAGGATCGACGATTCATACAAGATGTGGTTATTGTAAGGTTGTTGGTCACTGTCCTTCACGCATGCAGAATCAGTGATGTTCATTTTGTAGTACTTCGTTATAATTATATGATCATTTTCATTTAAGTAATTAGAGTTCACTGTAATGCATAAATAATCATTGTATCAATAACTAAAACAAATAATAAACACTCAATAACCAAAATAATCCATGAAACCAAAACAATTAATAAAAGACAACATTAAATCACTGATCGTGTCCATGGTCTCCATGATATCCCCCACATCGGCTCATGTTATGCTCATATGGTGAAAGATGACATCGATACCGTGCTCCCTTAACTGGATTTTGCCTAATCAACTGGTCAGGGTCATCATCACCATGATTGTCATCATCATCATGTCCCCCCTCCATTGCCACCGCTATGAAATCTGCCGAATGATCACCATAACCGGCGAAGTGTGGAGAGTGAATGAAAATGTGCCGACTGTGCCATAGGAGTCGCTATTACCGAATCCGTTTCCGGCGTCGGAGCAGCAGGCCTATAACACTCTGCGAATCCTGAAGTAGCCTGGGTACTGGGCCCACCCGCATACATCGGATAAGACGGGTATGCAAACCCAGGATGCGGCATCGAACTCCATGAAGGGTATTGTGATGGTGGAAACCCCTCATGTCCACTACTAGATGATCCTACTTGAAACTGGGGTGGCCACCAATACTATTGGGATGATCCCGAAGGCTACCCGGGTGCATAGAACATGCCTGTCGGACGGGGAGGAAGCGACTGTACGGTGATAGGTGTATCAACAACTGACAGAGTAGAGTGGTGGAGGGGTAACCCCTAGTAATGCGCACACCAGTGATTGCGAACCACTGGAGGAGACGCCTCGGTCTGACGTCGTACAGGTAGGGGTGCAAGATCTCCAGGATCTATGACTTGATCTAAATCATCGCATGTTGCAAGTAGTCGAACCGCCTCCTGATAGACATGACTCATGTCGAATGCCCCCTGCGCTTGCGACTCTGGTGATGCCATGTGGACAATTGTTTCAACGCGATCAGTCTGTAATTATTGTATTATTAGTCATGCACAATATTAGGTTAAAATTTCGAGATAGACGAATATAATCAATATGCGTACCACATGAGCATTGAACACAGCTCTATGGGTCATCCAGTGATGGGTAATAGAGTAGTACCACTGCATGTACTGACTGTTGACAGACAGGTACCCATCTATTCGCATAGGATGAAGATCCTGCAAGACAAGCGAATCTCTGTTTGCCCATTGGGCAATGAAGAAACCATGTCACTGCCTTCAATCCACGTCTGTCTTTCCCGTAATACTGATCGTCAGCAGCTCACTACAATTAATAGGATCCTCTGGGATAGGCTGATCAAACCCAAACTAACGCGGAACTCGATCTGGCTGTTGGTAGACGACATTCTCATAGCAAATAAGGGGACACACAACCAACCATCTGTGAGCCATGTCAACCTCTAGTGGATGAACTATATCAACTAGGTCATACGACCTCCAACAAATATCTCGCCTACGCATGACATCAATGTGATGTCGATATCTGCGAATGTGGGTATATTTGGTTTGGCACATATCATAAACATTAAACCTAGAACAATAAAATATCAACATTGGTTCGCATATACTCCCAATAATAAGAAACCCATAATTGCTATACCTGTGTCCATATGTCTCGTGCTCAATCACATCCTGATCTTCCACCTGGAGAAGGTTAGGAGAGATAGTCGAAAATCTAATCCACACCCACAATTGTAATAGCAACGCACATCCGCCCATCTCACGACGTGTTGCACGTGTCGCCTTGTACAACTCTCTATACAAGGCTGCAAGCACCGCAGATCCCCAACTGAACAAACCCGTGCGCTCAAAATCATCCAAAAATAACAGTACCAAGCTGGCACAAAACTGGAGGCGGTGTCCACAAAGAACATCCCGCCTAAGATACGCAGAATCAATGCATGAGTGTATCTCATGCGTCCAACTTCCATTCCAACGTGTACCGCATAATCATCAAATTGCTCCCATAAATAGTGGAGCCCCAACAAACCGCCGTATAAATCATGACCGGCAGCCGACTCAACCTCTAAAAGGTCACCGACAATATCACAAAAGTTATGTCGTCCGTGGCAGCTTGAAACAACCTCACCATCTGTGGGCAGCCCCAGTAAATGATGTACATCCTCCAGGGTGATCGTGACCTCACCCATGCTCATATGGAATGTACGTGTCTCTGGGCGCCATTGCTCTACAAGCGCTGAGACAAGATGGTGGTCGATCTGAAATAATACATTATTAAAACAGTTACATATACATTACAATACAACCATAACACCATAATACAAGGTTATATAATATAGACTATGCTTACCTCATGATTGCACAGATGCGCAACATGGTAAAAACCAGCCTGTCTAAGCCACGACTGGATCTCCTCAGGTATGGCCTGATGATCATGTGTCGCAGCATGCCTCACATTAAGTACACGATCCTGCGCGGTTGGATCACCCTGCGAATTCCACACATTCGTGGATATATGCCTGTCCTGTAGTGTCAACAATGTATGTACGGATGGACCGGGGTCGATCACGCTCAATGTAGACTCAAGCGGTGGGGGCGGTGACACGTCTCCATCGTGATCCATTACTCTATATAGAAAATTTGTCCTGCAAAATTTGCCATTTTTATTAAACACTAACTTTATCGACTACTTTGTGTCTACATATATATATATATATATATATATATATATATATATATATATGCTAATATATATTTTATAACTTAAAATTTAAAACATGAATACATTAAAAACTTATACTATATGCAAAATTTATATATTTATTGAAATAATATTGTCAAATCAAATTGTTAATTAATATATTTATTGAAATTAATATGTTTAATTATTATATGTGTATATGTTTACTTTTTTAATATTATATTTCGAATAACCAAATTTAAAATATAATGTTTATACAATTACAAATAAAACACAAGTATTAAAAACTTAATGTATATACTAGTAAATTTAATTATATACCGAAAAACATTTTTTACATCATTATGTTCACAAATGATGTAATAATAAAATTAGAGAAATTAAACAAATATATATATCTTCACAAATATATAATTATTTTTGATAGTATTACTATATATTATATTTTTTAAATAATATAATGCTCACACACATATATTTTTACCTACAACTTCCTACATGAATCTATAATTAAAATATAACAATTATAAACTAAAACAATCATCTATCCTATAACTTAACTATTATAAACTAAAACTAAATATCTTCTATCCTAATGTTTCAAATCTCAAACCTATATATTATTAAAAAACTAAAATTATATAATACTTAATTACAAAACATAACTTAACAATCATAAACTAAAACAATCATCTATCCTATAATTTAATTATCATAAACTAAAACTATATAATACTAATTACAAAAGATAAAAAATAGAAAAATATTAAAACAAAACTTATTAGACAGAGGGAGGGAAGTGACACTGAGAAAGGGGAGTCAGAGTGACAATGACTTTCAGAATAAGAGTGAGGGAGTGAAGAATGAAAGTGACACGGACTTCTTAAATAATGGGCCACGTAATGTAATTCGTTGGGCCCTACAGTGAATTACATTTGCGCGTGACACGTGTCCCTCCACAATGGCTCTTTTTTTGAAACGTGACACGTATTTCACCGAGGGACCAAGCGAAATACGTGACACACCACATAGATTATCCATCTTTGACCACGTATTTTGTTAATGTCTGTAATAAAATACGTGACAATCAAAATCACGTCACATCACCAATCTATTTCACTGTCCTGTCTAATGAATTACTACACATGATAGTATGAGGAATAAGACTATTGGCGTTGGACAATTTTTAAAAAAAATCATGACACGTAAGTCGATGTCTCTATCTATTTGCGGCACTAGAAAACAGCGGACATCTTTGACTACCATTGACTTGAAAAAGAAAAAGGACAGTGTGGTGGACTCCACCTTTATTAATAAATAATTTCCAAAAAAATTTTCCTTATTTACATATGTTTTGTTCTTTTGTGAACAAACGACTTAGAGAAAGGAACCATACGAATACAAATGGACAAGGATTGAAGTACAACATAACATGCAAGTGAAAGTAAAAAGTGAATTGTAGAGTAAAAAATACAGTGACATTTACAGATCCAAAAACAAAAAAAGCGATACATTATTTGCAAGTAAATACAATGACGATGACATACGAAAGAACTCTAGACATGGTTCTATCTGGTATGTGTTTCGAATAAAATATTGAAAAGATATTTTGACAAGACAAAGTTGTCAGATAATTTGGATTTGCCAGCATAGGAAATGTGGGTACGTATTTGCCAGCATAGAATATTGGATCAGGTTTTTGTATGGTGAGCAAATCTTACATTGCAAATTTATACACATTTTGTAAGTCTTATACCAGTATTACTAAAAGAGCAGTATATTTTTGTTTTTTTATTGAAAAAATTATATTATATTATATCATATAAGGCACAACCCAAACTTATAATACAGAGAATAGTAGACTCCCATCTAATCAAGTTATTTGAAAAGGATAATATCTGTCCAACAAAAATTAGATCAAGTGTTACTGACAAAAAAAGTTTAGTATATTTTTAGTTTCTTAAATTTAAAATTTATCTTTTAAATTTAAATTTATATGTTTTAGTCTTTTAAATTAAAGTTTAGTATAATTAACGTGATAAAGTATTGCCCACAACTAGTCAGAGACATACACGTTGCAGTTCAGAATCACGTGGTATGCTAAGAAGAAAATAAAAAAGAAAATGAAATTATTTTTTTATAAGTAGCTTATATATATTAAAAATAATCATTTAAAGAATTTATATGAAAAAGTTTAAAAATTAATTTATGCATAAATTAATCTTTAACTTTTGAAAAATTTAATTTAATTTATTTTTATTTTTTCTTCTAAAAATACTTCTGAAAAGAAATTTATTCAACCCAATATTAAAAGACTGTGTTATATGCACGGCATAGGAGGCGCCTGCAATAAAAGCACCAGAATATCTGTAGCAATTACATTTGAGAAGGTGTTTTGTTTTTTTTTTCTCTTGTTTCAAGTCTCGAATTCGAATATAGATGCTATTTGTATAGGGAGGTGTGGTTTTATTAATAGAAAATTGGGGGTTAAGAACCAACATAAGGCTTCTTGTTATTGACCACGTGCGGGGCACACGATGTGCTAAATGTAATATTCACTCTTTTCATTAAATAAATATGTTTTGCCTTAAAAAAAGTTGTCAGATAATTCAAGACAAAAAGATTGTAAGGTATTTGAAGAATTAATGAAATAAATTTTTAAAGGATAAATTATATATTTTGTCTCTGATGTTTATTTTTTTGATTTTGGTTCCTAATTTTTTTTTAGGTCAACCAACGTTTTATTTTTTTAATTTTTTTTTCTTTCTTAAGTTTTAGTCCTTCCAATCAATGTATCATGTTGTAGTTATTGCATGTTTTTGCCTAAAAATCAAGGAGTTTTTTTCCATTGTTTTTTTCCTATATTTAATCTTTGGAATTTTTCCTGAAAATCAAGGAGGTTGAGGGAATTTCAATAGTACATACGCTATTTGAAGCTTCAATCATATAAGAAATAAAGGTGGGTTGTTTTTCAGTTATCGGGTTAGAAACTTGGGATTATTCATGGATTGATGCACGCACACAAGTGTGTATATATATTGTTGTAGTTTCTATATAATATGTAGATCATTTGCTTTTATTAATTGTCCCAAATATTTTTTTATAGAGATTAATTCAAAATAAATAAAATATTAGAGACTAAAATAAAAGAATAAATATATTTGAGGGACAAACAAAATAACAGCAACTAAACTCCAAAAATGAAATTTTACAAGTAACAAACTACAAAAATCATTTTTTAAGAGAAAAAGGTCTCAAGAACCAAATTTACACCGTAAATAAAAGAGGGAGCATCTGGGTACTTAAATTTAGAAAAAAGGTATTCAAAACCTTAATTGTGAAAGTAGACACAAAGATAAAAAGATAATTTTCCGTTTATCGATCTCAAAATTAATGTTATCAATAAACCAAACAATCACATACTTCATATGTTTAAAATTTTTCACATAAACATACATCAAAAATTTAATATATACATAATAAACATATATGTCCAATTTTTATTTATATAAACATACATAATTAATGTTCACATTATAAATTCAAATTGAGAAAACTCGAATTTACATTGTATTTTTTTTAAAGTAAAACAAAGTTAAGAATTCGAGTTGTCCAACCCGAATTCTTAATTGTTTTTGTTTTAAAGAAAACAATATTTTTAATTAATTATTAAAAACAAAAATCTCAACTAAATTTGTACGTATTCCATAATTTAGTATTTATTATTGTGTCATGTTATCTAATCTTGTTCCCTAACCTGTTACATTTCCATGTGGTGTCCCTTTAAAGCTTAATCCACCAACACTCCATCTAATATATTATGAAATAATATTAAATTAAATGATACTATATTAATCATATAACAATGAATTTGAAAATTATTTTATCTTGTAACCAATGGATACGTTGGATTGCAATTAACTCTTGATGCAATGAAAGACATGTAAGACCATATTCAAAATTGCAACAATGAAACACATTCACCTATTCTTTTTGCCTTAGGGACCCAGTGGCCCTATCTTTTTTTTTAAAAAAAATTCTTAAAAAAATTACAGTAAAGAATTTGGGTTGTGGGGACCTGAATGTTTAACTTGGTTTTAAAATTTGTTTGAAAAAAACACTATAAATTTAGATTCCTTCAACCTTTATGTAAATAATTACTGCACATATATGTTTATATGTTTATGTATATATTAAATTTTTGTAGTATGTTTGTGTGAAAAATTCCATATGTTTAACCTACTTTTTACTAAGCCCTCGAATCTTGGTTTACAGGGCATTCAAGAGTTTCACTGCCCCACTTAGGCACTTATGCAGAAAGGTGAGGTGTATCTGTCAGCAGCTCAACGTACAAGAAGAAACACAGCCTCAACCAGTTATTAACCGCATAGGAAAACAGATAACTTTATATCTGCCATTATTAGCTCTTAAAATAAAATAAAAAAATAAGGACAATGTGGACTCCGCCTTCCCTAATCAAAAGCTCCTCTCTTTTCCACTTTGCAAAGATGATCTATAAAGCCTAGAAGGGAGCATTATTTTGTTTATATCCATTAGTTCATTATCACCTCTCATTATTTCCAAATACCAAAGAGGCTACAAGAGTCTAGCTTGCACAAAAAGGGCCAAATTAAAATGAAGTTTGGCAAGGAATTTGCTGCACAAATGGTACCAGAATGGCAGGAAGCATACATGGATTATGGCTATCTAAAGTCCCTTTTGAAAGACATAATGCTCCACAAGCAAATAAAGAAGCCACATTCCAGTGCCACCCCAGCAGCACTAATGCGAAAGCTATCACTTCACAGAACCTTCAGCGGCCTCACACACAGACACTACCAGCCCGTGAGCCCTGAGCATGACATCGAAAACCAAACCATTTTGGTGCACTCAGTGCAGCGAGATGGTCATGAAAAATATGAGACTACTTTTCTTATGGCTGCAGAAGAAGGTGGAGAGTACGAGTTGATGTACTTCAAGAGGCTCGATGATGAGTTCAACAAGGTTGACAAGTTCTATAGGTCCAAAGTGGAGGAGGTGATGAAGGAAGCTGCTGAGTTGAACAACCAAATGGACGCTTTGGTGGCTTTCAGGGTGAAAGTTGAGCACCCAACTGCATCGTTTGATTGCTCCTTTGAGATGACTCGTCTTGCTTCTGATGTGTCTGCTTCAGCCACGGCATTGCATGCTTCTACACCCAGGGGTGTCCAGCTGAACCGTAAGTTTTTACATCCTGATCTTGCTTTCTTTCTTTTTTTTTTTTTTCCCATGTCGGTAGGAATCAAAGATATTACAGATGATTTTACAACAACTCACACACTCTGTACAACCAATTCAGTTAGTGGGTTCCTGATCTTGCCTTGTTTGCCTAGAGTCTTGTAGCATTGATTTTGATAAAAATTGTTTTTCAACCATAATTAATGTATGTTCAAATTGATCTCAGTCAGGGGTTACATACTTTACTTTTTTGCTCGTTTCGTAGGAGTCAAATTCCATAATTAAAATGGGACCAGACTCTTTCAAACGAGGCAATTCTTCTCATCTGAATTGGGTTACTTTACTGGAGTTAAATTCCATAATTAATTTGGGATCTTACTCTTCTAAATTTAGCAATTTACTTTTACTCTATTAGAGAGTAGATAAAATAATCTCAGATTACACTTTAGAAGATAAAGTAAGTAAGTAGTCTTAGCTGTTGCTGAAAAAAAAAATTGTTAATATTGTGTGTACTTGAATGATAAATTATGAAGGTACTGGCATATTAATGGTTAATATGTTAATTTTTTCATTAAAGAAATAAAGATTATTTATTTACTTTTCCTCACTTTAGAATACACAGTTTGTGAAATCCATTAAAAAATGAGTTTTCAAATTGCACTTGATTATTTGCACACATGGCCACATAGTCATTTACGAGAAAATAGGGCCATATGGTCAATTTTGTCTGGGATTTAAAAAAATAATGGTTGATCTTATCAAGTTGTTGTTGGGAAACAATCCCTTCACTCTAACGAGGATCAAAGGATATAGAATACACAATGGAAATACTGAAAGGACACAAGTTTAACTTGGTTCGACATTTTTTTACCTAGGTTTACGATAACATCTTAAGATTTATTCGTTATCTCAAACAAGTGACAACTTTTCACACTGAGTGATTCTTCTTATCTAAATAACTTCAACTTATACATGGTGCATTATAATTTTAAAAGAGGAAACGAATCCATGATAAAATAAAGATAATATCTCTCGATCCAAGATCTTTAAATTTTAAAATTGTTCTCTTAACTGTTGCTTAGATTTTCAGAATAATAGTTCTTAATTCTCCTTAATTAAATCTATGGTGAATATTTTACAAATTAACCAGTCCAGTGTGTCTAACTTAAATTCCTTAATTAAATTCAACCTAGTAAATTCAATTCTAATGTTTAAACTGAATGATGGAGAAGTTCTCAGTTTATGTGTTGAGTGGTTTCCAGGTGCACAGACAGGAAGAATTCCCACACTAATTGAAGATATCAAAGAGGAAGGAAGTACCCATCATGGTCATTCAGAGGAATCTGAGGATAGTGAAAAAGGTGAAGAGATTCAAACTACTAACAAAAGAGTTGAAGTACAGAACAAGAAGAAGAAGAAGAATATCACCCCCATCAAACCCATCAGACCTGCTTCTGTGGAAATACTTAACCGAGTGCAACTAAATAACACTTGTGAGACTCCTCGTTCGACTATAAGAGGCTTCATCAAGTACCCTGGCCAAACAGAGATAAACTTCACCAAGGAAAATTTGAGCAAAGTTGAAGAAACACTCAAACTAGCTTTTATTGAGTTCTATCAGAAGCTTCGACTTCTAAAGAACTACACGTAGTAGATGCTATTTCAATCTTATGTTACATCAATAAATGTGTTGTCTTAACGTTGCTTATGGATTTGTTCTTCGTGAAACAGCTTTCTAAATGTGTTGGCATTTTCAAAGATAATGAAGAAATATGATAAGGTAACTATTCAACCTTAGAAAACTTGAAGTTGAAGCTTCTCCTCAAAGCAAAATAAAATTGCCTATTGACCACCTTTTGTTTTATGCATTAGATCACATCAAGAGGTGCAGCAAAAGCTTACATGAAAATGGTTGATAAGTCCAACATTGGGAACTCTGATGAGGTGAGAATTGTATAGTTTGGACCTAAGGCTTGGCATCATCATTTTGAATACATATATGAAATGCTTTTAATTGCTTTTCCTTGTGAATCATTTTTCCCTGCAGGTCACTAGGCTTATGGAGAGGGTGGAAAATGTATTCGTTAAGCATTTTTCTAACTCAAATCGAAATAAAGGAATGAGAATCCTGCGACCAAAACCAAAGAGAGAAAGGCATAGGGTTACATTTTCCATGGGTAAACCATTACTTAGTGTGTGTGCGTGTTTACATAGTATATATAAAAAAAAAATGGAATTTTGATGTGTAATGTGTACTTTTCCCCTGAGTTTCTATGTTAATAAACTTCATGAGAAATTATTACATGGTCTGGGATGACCACGTATTCATGGTCCTGAACAATCTTCACATGACATATAACTGCTTCACAGGTTTTTCTGCCGGATGCTCTGCTGCTCTAACAGTGGCCCTTATTCTAATTGTCCGTGCCCGTAAAATCATGGATCATTCAGGAAGTACCCGATACATGGAAATCATGTTTCCTCTTTACAGGTTACTTTATATGCAGATTTTGAAATAGATGTCGTGTCTGTCTCTTAACTCTTAATCCTTCTAATCTGAAAAAGAAGTGGAAAAGTGTAGCTAACTTGCCATTTTCAAATTCACTATGCAGTTTATTTGGATTTGTAGTTTTACACATGCTCATGTATGCTGCTAATATATACTTTTGGAGGCGATACCGGGTGAATCACTCATTCATATTTGGTTTTAAGAAAGGCACTGACTTAAGCTACCATCAAGTCTTTTTCTTTAGTTTTGTCTTGGCAGCATTGGCATTAGCCAGTGTGCTAGCGAATCTAGACATGCAAATAGATCCAGAGACAAAAGAATACAAAGCATGCACTGAACTTTTGCCACTTATCCTGGTTCTAGTAAGGCTATAATTAGTCTATCACATTAACTTTGTCATTGAGTTTTGTTTCTAAAACTGCGTAGTTAATTCATTTTTGCTCTGCAGGTTCTGATTACCATTTTATTATGCCCATTAAACATCGTTTATCGATCAAGCCGTATGTTCTTCCTTACATGTCTGATTCACTGCATCTGTGCTCCTCTGTACAAGGTAAAAGAAAAATTGTAGCTAAGTTACTGAAGTTCCCCACTTATTTGGAAAATGATTTTGTTTGGAAGTCTATCACTGGTTCAGGTTACACTGCCAGATTTCTTAATGGCTGATCAGTTTACTAGCCAGGTAAGTTAAAAGCCAAAATGGGAATAAACTTTGGTTTTCAATCTCCCATATTATAGCTTTTATGCTCATTGTCCCTTCAGTGATCGAGATACTTCAGACACAATAATCCTTTTTACTCGTTCAGGTTCAAGCTTTGAGAAGTTTTGAGTTCTATATATGCTACTATGGTTGGGGAGACTTCAAACAAAGAAAAACATCTTGCAAGTCAAACAGGATATTCATAGCTTTTTCGTTCATTGTTGCTGTGATTCCATACTGGTCACGCTTTCTTCAGGTACAAAACTTCATTCCATTTTCCTCTGATGTTGAGATTTTCCAGTAGTTATATATAAAGTTGGTTAAAGATTGCGTGTATGTTTAGATTAAAGTTGAGAGAGCTGAAAAGTACTTTTATTCTGTAAGTAATAATTTTTTCCTTTTACATATAATGCATAGGAAATCGTTCCTGTGCATTGGAATTCACAAAACTACTTTGCAAAGTTTAATAACATAGCTTGCTTATGTTCAGAAAAAGCTAGTTGTTATCGTAGGCTATTGATGCTTACTTTTTAGCTGAGTTGTGATTGCTTTTTGCTTTGTCCTTTGAGGGACTTCATAGCTTTTCTACATAAGCTCCTGCTGTAACACTTCATATGTGCACATAATTGAAATATCAAACAGTTTTTGCTCCCTTCTGTATGTCGGTACGTGTGAGTCTGAGGTTGTTGAGTTATTATGCTAATGAAAGTGACTTATGACCCTCTTATATGTAATAAGTTCTTAGTAAGAGCTTAACATGTTTATCCAAACTTGCCCCTGATTAAGAAAGTAAATATGCATGCTTTTGATTAAGAAATGACTGAGACTGCTGAATAATCTTCTTTTTCTTGTTAGTGCCTCAGGCGCCTGTTCGAGGAGAAAGATAAAATGCAAGGATATAACGCATTGAAGTATTTCCTCACTATTGCAGCTGTTTGCCTAAGGACAGCTTATACTCTTTATCAAGGAATGGGATTGAAAGTGATGGCCTGGATATTCTCAATATCTACAGCCATTTTTTCCACATATTGGGACCTTGTCTTAGATTGGGGTCTCCTCCAAAGACATTCCAAGAACCGCTGGCTCAGAGACAAGCTCCTAGTCCCTCAGAAAAGTGTATATTTTGCAGCTATGGTATGCTGTTAACAACAAATACATTTTACTTATAGAATTTTTCAAGATGTTTATATTGAAGTGTTTAATGGTTATGCACTGTCAGCATAAAAGATTTTGCACTTGTCAACCAATTAGGAGTCATGTTTGGTGTAGATTTTTTGGGTGGTTATTTTCATAGTCAACAAACTTATTATACAAGATGCCTTGTGCTTGGGTGATAGTGTAAAAGCAGTGCATATACATTTTTTTCTATATTGAATATCTACTTTTCTGACTGGAAAAATTAAAATCCATATACTCATTAGTTTGACTTGTTGCTGCTAATATAAACTTTGTTAAACAAAAATTGAACTGTTAGTGTAGACATTGTAGGTCTATGCTAATAATATGCAAGTATCAAACTAACGTTTTGATGCACCAATGGTATATATGAATTTCCTTACTAATGGAATTATCTGATAGTACGATACATACATGCAGTTTAGACATACAATATCTATATTATTAATAATACTATTCTCTTTAGACAAATTCTATACTAACTGTCAATATATGAATTTCATTTTTGGTATCTTTTATTCGTGGAAGTTAATGATTTATTCAAACCATATACAGGTGCTGAATGTCTTGTTAAGGTTTGCATGGTTACAGACAATATTGAATTTGAATTTCTCCTTCTTACATAGACAAGCCATGGTCAGCATTGTTGCCAGCTTAGAGATCATTCGTCGAGGCATATGGAACTTCTTTAGGTATGAAGGAAAAAATAACATTTTTCTAGTTCTGTTTTGCATGCCACAGAAGCCAAAATACTTATATTTCAAAAGTTCATTTGCATTATGTATTAATTAGTACATTTATGCGGTTCAGGATAGAGAATGAGCATTTGAACAACGTTGGCAAGTACCGCGCATTCAAGTCTGTGCCACTACCCTTCAACTACGAGGAAGAGGAAGATAAGGATGAGTGATTTGGCAGGAACAGCAAGCACAGAACAAGAATCTCCACCACAATATTATGTGTATCATCAAACTTTGTAACTACACTTGTTACTCTCGAGTGATAAATTCGACTTCTTCACTCACGGCATATATTCGAAATGCATAGTAATTATATGGCTGAAGAGATCGCTTTTACCAATTTTGAACTTGTCCTAAACCTTGGTCCACCAATGGTAACATTGTCATTGGATTTCAACATTAAAGGTTAATAAAGTAACTTAGTTGGCAATATGATGAGAAAAAAGGGGTGGTATTCTATTGATACGATTGGAATTTCTACATACATACATTTTGATACCTCCTTCTCATATTGATGTGAGTTAACAGAAGAGAAGAGTGATACACAAAAAGCATTTTATTTGGAATAAATTATCTTCATCAAATGTTTGCAATATTGTTTGAGCCAAATTTACAAAAAGAAAAAGTTTCCTGATATTTTTTATAATTTTGAAGCCAAATAAAAGATAAAGCTCTCTTATATACAAATATTTAAAAATGTAAATATATATTTAAGAATGTTTATAAAATGATATAGTTTAATAAAAATTGTAAAAATATATTGTTATCGAGAGGTCTGTAGTGAGTATTCTCACCTCTCCAGATAAATAATTGTTGGAGCACAAGTGTGATTTAAAGTCCCACATCAGATAGAAATAGACAAGTTGAATATTATATAAGTGAGGAGAAGATCCATAAATATGAGCCTTAAGGTTTTAGGTCGAAATGTGGTGTCAAATTCACTTATATGATTGCACTGTAAATATTCAATCATGCAAATTTACATAATTGACTCATACAATTAATTCTTCATAACGACATTTAGATAAGGATCTAATATAGAAAAATACAAATTCAAGGGCTAAGTTGAAAATAAAATAATTTGGGGACCAAATTAAAATTTATCAAATAATTCAGAGATCTATGGAATAATTAAACCTTTTTCCTATATTTTAAAACCAAACTATACTACTTTTTCAAAAATCTGATATTATTTGATTTTTAAACCGATCAATTTGAATAATATAAGTGTTATATAATTTTTTTTTGTTAAAAAACAACTTAATAGATATTAGATTGAATTTTACATTAATAAATTAATCAAATTGATGAATAAATGCATTCTTTTGCCAAACCTTCTTATCTGTCAATTAATCCTTCACTTGCGGTATGTTGAGTATCCTCTTATGTCAGATACAAAGATAATTTGCAACCAACTAGTTTGCTTGGTATTGGCAAAGGAAAAAAAATATTTTACACTTTAAAATATTTTTTTAACCAGAATAAACGTAATTGATTTCAGTAGAAATATGTGCAGCACAGCAATACAAGTTGGAATGGAATGAAAAATAGAGGTTAGGTAGAGTAATAGCCACCCGTGCTAGCTTATGAGCATATGTTTCCTTGTCTCTTTACAAACTCAACTTTAAGGTAGAATGTAAAATATGACATTATTTAATCTTTGACCACGAGAGTGCGCAATTATGGCTCCAAATTCAGAACCATTGTCTTAGTGTGCATAATTGTATCAACTATTGACTTGCAGTCCAGCTTAAAATTGACATTATTCAATCTCAGTTCGGTTACCCATTGGATCGTTGTCAACAAAGACATGGTCTCTCCTTCTTGAACTAATAATTGAGGCTCATAGACTTCAGTTTTTGCTGCACAAAATGCCCTTGATCATTCCTAAAACACAAACCAAAGCCAGTAACAGTCTGCTGATCAGCTCATTGAAGAAAGCTGCAACAACATTGGATTCTAGAAAGCCTGTAGGTGGTTTGGTCCATGAATTGCGCTGTGAATCAGTCCTAACCTCACGAACTCTGTCAGAAATCTGCCTTGCTTTTGTCCAAGTCCAACCTTCAAACACATGTGTAGCTCCAAATAGAACCTGAGTTGCATTTTCTTCTTTATCCTCCCACAACTTGGTGTTCCTTCTATTAGGATACGTGTAACAATATTCCAACGAGGGAAAAGTAGTCTAGACTATGGGCCTCTTTGGGTAAGCTTCTCTAGAAGCACTTCTAGAAGAAGAAAATAAGAGTAAAAAGATGAGATGA
Organism: Glycine tomentella; assembly: GCA_007407185.1. Classification (NCBI taxonomy): domain Eukaryota; kingdom Viridiplantae; phylum Streptophyta; class Magnoliopsida; order Fabales; family Fabaceae; genus Glycine; species Glycine tomentella. The sequence continues at coordinate 3,604 of PYAF01004008.1, read as the reverse complement.
GCTTCTCCATAAGTAAAAATAAGCTCTCCATTAACTAATTTGTAGAAGCTCACCATGTAGTTTCTCTAAAAGATGAGATGACATCTACAAATTAGCTAATGGAATACTTATTTTAGCTTATGGAAAAGCTCATTGTATTTTTTTTCTTCTTATTTTTCTCTTCTAGAAATGCTTCTAGAGAACCTAACATCCAAACAGACCCTATATAGCAAGATCCCTAAAGTAACTAACTTGATTTTTATTGAAATGAACATAAGGGAAAGTAGTACAAATTTGTCAAACAACATTTGATGAAGGATGTCCTAGCTTAAAATGTCACAGGTAAAAGGCAAAGTCATTGTTGTGTGTATTTACAGTATTAGTAAAAACAGAAGAACAAACTAAGGGATTTCCCGGATGCTTCAGGTAGTATAGTCCTCCTTCAGCAAGTCCAGTCATCTTCAATGTGCTGAAATCCTGATTTTACACAAAGAGTGAAGGTTAATTGACAATGGAGATCCGATATCAATTGATGAACTGAAATGAGGCTAAAGCTGAACTCATTTTATATATAAGACACTGACAAGCTTTAAATGAGTTGAGAATTGAACTGTGCCATAAAACTTAGCTAGCACAAGCGAACTATTTGGCAATTTTACAAGGAATGGGATTAATACTATGTAGTGTCTGGTGAAATGAGACTTGGTATGACTGACATGATTAGTTGCTCCAGTGTCTAGTCTAAAATGCACGGCAAAAATTTAAAAATAATATTATTTAATTAATTAATTAGGAAAAGGGGGCTGTTTGGGGAATAATTGGGCATTTGGGGCTGCCAAACACGCCCTG
>PYAF01004007.1:1261-20611 GCA_007407185.1 Glycine tomentella | reverse complement strand
AAAAACCGATGTTAACATAGACTCGTTAACATCGGTTTTCTTAAAAACTTGAAAATCGATGTTAATATGAACTACTTAACATCGGTTTTGAGGTGTTTTTAACAAAACCGATGTTAACAAAGTCCATTTATTTACAAATTTGCCACCGCGTTTTCGTTAACATCGGTTTTCCCAATAACCGATGTTAAGCTAGCGATGTAAAAACCTATTTTTTTAGTAGTGTATCCACCTTGTCTCTGGCCAAGACCCCAAGATATGTCCTCAATCTCTTTGCCTGAGGACCATCAGCCTTCCCTGTGCTAGGATCCACATGGACCATCGGTCTTTCAGCACCAGGAGCTCTAGTAGCCAGTGACCTCAGTCGTGTTGCTTTCCTCGTCTTCTTCGATGTAGGCGACCAAGGTGTTGGCTCAAGAAGAGGTGCTGACTCAGGAGGAGGAAGTGGTGACTCAGCACGAGGAGGGGAGCTGGGTGGTGTAGTCATGATCCTGTCAAAAACAAGAACACACATAGGTAAAGGTAAGTGAAAAGTTATGTTACATATGAAATAGTACGTACAAGTCAAAAGTAGTTAAAAAAAATTACATTAGCTGATGTTAATTAATTCTCCTTCATCATGATCATTACGATTTGCATGAACATCGTCAACCTCATCTTCTCTATTCACGTTAGGTATTTGTGTGGAGAAATGAGTCACACGTGTATCAGCGGCTAAGTCATCGTCATCAACATTAATGCCGATGGTTTTCCGTGTAGTACCACTGACCACCTTTCGTCACACGGATCTTGTACATAAAAGACTTGTTTAGCTTGTTCTGCCATGATGAAAGGTTCGTCTTGATAAGCTAGCTTGTTAAGATCTACCAAAGTAAATCCTAAATCCTCAGTTCGCACACCACTGTTGACATCAACCCACATGCATTTGAAAACACAGACCGAGAAACTAACATAATTAAGCTCCCATATGTCACTAATGACTACAAAGTAAGGCAAGCACGCCAAAAGTGGATTGTCATCATGGACAGTAGCAAAGTGTTGTGACTCAGCTCTTAGGCTAACCCCACTGTTCTGCATGGTGCTCTTGTCATCTTGTTGTTTGGTATAAAAGGAGTACTTGTTGATATCGTACCCTTGCCAACTTCTCACATTTCTTTTTGGGCCATCTGCTAACTTCCTCAGTGTTTTAGATGCAGATTCATCACCAAATATTGTATGTTTAAACCAATTCAAGAAAGTCTTGTTATGCTCTTTCAACAACCTATTCTTCGTCATTCTTGGATTACTTTCCTTAAGTAGTGCTTCATGACGAACAATATATGGCAGCACTTCATTACTGTTATTCAGGACATACAAATGAGCTTGATACAATTCTTGCAACGAAGGCGTTATAACATGTAGCCCCCGTGTACCCTTTCCTCCCACTCTGTCCTCATGTCGCAACTCAAGAAGACCAATAGGTTTTGCTTTCTGAAGGTACTCTGAAAAAAATTCAACCGCTTCTTCAGCAATGTACCTTTCAACTATGGATGCTTCAGGACGGTGTAGGTTTTTTGTATACCCTTTCAAGATCTTCATGTATCGCTCGATCGGGTACATCCACTGTAAATAAACTGGTCCACATATTTTAATTTCCCTCACCAAATGAACAAGTAAGTGAACCATTATGTCAAAAAATGTGGGAGGAAAGTACATCTCCAACTGACACAAGATAATTGCGGCCTCTTCTTCCAAGTCATCTAACTTTACAGGGTCCACGACTTTCGTACAAATGGCATTGAAGAAAAAGCACAGGCGACTTATAGCATGCCTGACTTTGTTAGGCAAAATGTCTCGAATCGCCACGGCTAACAATTGTTGGATCAACACGTGGCAATCGTGAAACTTTAATCCAACTAGTTTTAAATCCTTCATCTGTACAAGGCTCTTAATATTTGAAGAGTATCCTTGTGGCACTTTAACTAGGCGTAGACACTGACAGAAACTTATCTTCTCCTTTCTTGACAAAGTGTGGCATGCTGGAGGCAAGTAAATTTTTTTACCATCGGACCTAGGATGTAACTGCTCACGTATACCTATCTTAGCAAGATCTTGACGAGTGTTCAAACCATCCTTTGTCTTCCCTTGAATGTTAAGCAACATGCCGATAACACTGTCACACACATATTTCTCCACATGCATAACATCGAGATAATGTCTAACATCTAGATCAGACCAGTATGGAAGCTCAAACAATATGGACCTCTTCTTCCGTAAGCATGTATTACCTTTCTGCTTCTTTTGAGTCTTTCCAAATACAGTATGGATGCCCTCAACACGCTCAAGAACCTGCTCACCGGTTAGCGGATTCAGTGCAATATCATGCTCTTGACTTCCATTAAATGCTTTTTTCAATCGCCGATAAGGGTGATAAGGTCGCAAAAAATGTCGATGGCGAGTGTAAACTGTTTTTCTTCCATGTTTAAGTTGCAAGTAACTCGTGTCTAGCTCACAGATAGGGCATGCACGATGGCCCTTAACACTGTATCCACTCAAATTCCCGTACGCAGGAAAATCATTAATGGTACAAAAAAGCATTGCACGCAACTGGAATGTCTCCTTACGATACCCATCAAACACTGCAACCCCCTCATCCCACAAGTATGCCAAGTCTTCAATCAAGGGACTAAGATAAACATCAATGTCATTTCCTGGCTGTTTTGGGCCTGATATCATCATAGACAACATTATGTATTTTCGCTTCATGCATAACCAAGGAGGCAGGTTGTATATGACTAGCAAAACAGGCCACGAACTGTGATGAGTACTTAAACTGCCGTACGGATTTATTCCATCACTGGCAAGTGCAAGCCTTATATTTCTTGCCTCTTTGCTGAACTCCGGATACAAACGATCAATCTTTTTCTACTGAACTGAATCTGCCGGATGTCGGAGCATCCCATCAAAGTTTCTTCCCTCTGCATGCCATGTAAGGTCTTTTGCATCATCTTCATTAGCAAACAGACGCTTAAACCTTGGAATGATCGAAAGATACCACAAGACCTTTGCGGGAGGGCCTTTTGTTGAACTGTCATCACTGCCACATCCGTCATTGTCCTTCACTTTGTATCGTGATACCCCACATGTGGGGCATTTATGCATTTGTTCAAATTCATTTCGGTACAATATGCAGTCATTAGGACAGGCATGAATTTTCTTATACTCCATACCCATCGGAAAAAGTATCTTCTTTGCCTTATAGTAACTGCTTGGTAACGTGTTTTCCTCTGGAAGCATGTCCTTAAGTACCTCAAGCAGTGAACTGAAGCTTTTGTCACTCCACCCATATCTGGTCTTGACATTAACAAGATTTAACACCGTAGACAACAGTGTCAATGAGTCTTTGCACCCCGGATACAACAGTTTCTTCGAATCACTCTCCAACGTATCATACATAGGGGCATGTGCTTGCTGAAAAGACTCATGTCCCAGATCACGAATCATATCCTCAAGTCGATCTCTGATGTCAACATCAACCTGTTCAGTCTGCGAGTCTGTGAATTCACCATGCCATATCCATGTCGTATAAGTCTTCTTAATCCCATCGCATAGAAGATGGTCCCGTATGTCTTCTAGTGTTTGTCGTCTACCATTCAAACAATTGATACAGGGGCAGAAATATTTTCCATCCCTATCCAGTCGACTTCTTTCGGAGGCAAATTGCAATAAATTTTCAACGCCTTCTTCGTACTCAAACGTGATGCGACTTGCATTCATCCAACTTCGATCCATGTTCAACTCAATTCTGTGATACTGAAAAAGCTATTCCATGTATGAAAACCTCACTTTTTTCATTCAAGGTGTGGCCCTATCCCATTCAGGAAGACATATTTTTAAAGTATATTCATATCTATACGTTGAGTCTTTATCCTAAATATGACAAAATTTTGGCAGCATTTCGCTTTGGTCTCCAAGTACATGAAATGAAAGCGGTGACATGAGTTCCACCACAGTCAAGTGTGCACCCGGAGAACAAAGTGGAATGCATTGTACCAAAATGTTATCATATTTAAGACAAGAATGACAACGTATAAATATGAATATACTAAAAAAATATAAACCTTCCCAAACTGTCCAAACGGACAATTCAAGAATCAATACAATGATTAATCCAAACTATCCGAAAGAATCACTGTAATGAATCTCAAACAGAAAACTAAGGTTCATTCATAATGAACATTAATTGTATATACAAATACTCATTAATGGCATAAAACAGTTTACACAAGTACGCATTACATATAGAAGCTAAAAAAATTTGAAAGGCATTCATCAGTACCTGAGATGATGGTCAATGACAATCTCCGATCCAACAATGAATCTGGGGTTGCAGCCTCACTTGGTTGTTCTTCCTGCAAAGAATTAAAGGAACAAGTATGTAAGAAAAATGGTCTATATCAGAAAAGATATACGGAATAAATGATTCTTTTTCTCAAATAAGTTCTACCCCAAGACTATTTTTGCCTATACATGGAATGTGTGTGTGTGTGTGTGTGTGTGTGCATGTGTGAGTGCGCTATGTGGCTGCCTATATATCAAACAGGCCCTAAAATTGTAGCTGATGAGGAAATTTGAGAGTGAGCTTTGCATGATACCGAAGTTAGTAGTTGTTTTGTGTCTTAAAGGAAATGAGGATTCGATAATCTTTGTTCCACTGGTTGCGATTAGTAGTCGATTGGATGAGGGACAAAGACTTGATCTCAAATACTTAAAGAAAAGTAGTAATCACCATTTGGAGCTTGGCTACAAGGTACTGTTTTAAAACAATGGTAATATTTTTGGTTTTCTGTGAATGCCTTGTAATAGTTCTTTTTGTTGTGGTTTTGGGTTGCGTATCATTTGAATGATGGAGACTTTGTTCTCTTCAATCGCCAGCCTAGTCTTCATAAAATGTCTATCATGTAGCATAGAATCAAAGTGATGCCTTATTCTACTTTCCGGCTTAACTCTTCTGTAACTTCACCATGATAAGGCAGAAATCAGTACCTTGCTGATTTTGATAGGGACGATATGTTTCGGCTTATGTACAAGTTTCGTCGATCCCTGGGGTTCTTGGTTATCCTACACAATTAACAACCATAAGTGAACGATCGGGTTAACTTTATAAGAGACAAATCATTCATAAATAAGAATAAAGAAGGAAAAAATGAAATACCTTATGCAAAATAGGCTATACAAGATATGTTGGCCAATCTAGGAAAGTGTTAAGGGCCTACCCCACTAACTGAACCTCATCAGTGGGTACAGGGACGCGAGCATCAGCATCTTGAACTTCCTTAACACTCACCTTGACCTGATCAGTGGCAAGAAGGACGTTGTGCACGATCATCAACCCCTCACAAACTCTTCCAGAAGCAACCAGGCAGGGAGGATTGTCATCGACATACAACCTACACTTGTCAGATGCACCCGTGTCTGGGTCATTCCCCGAGGGATCCATACAACTTCCCTTGGTGTTGACACGGGCACTAAGAGGACATGACTGAACCTCTGAAGGTGGCATGGCACCCTGAGACTGCATCTGGGACTGCATTTGGCTGAACGACATCATTATTTATTGCGTAACTCTTTCAGTGATCGACTGCTCCAGCTCTACCTTAATGTTGTCTTTCAGGCGATCCAAGTCTTCAGGTGCCATTGACTTCGACTTGTGAGAGGTTGATTGAGCCGGTCCGAAGTAGTGTGTGATGGTCACACCGGCTCCAGTAGCATGGACGGGCTCGGGATGCTCTAGTCGTCCAATGGCAACAGTTAGGACATCCTAGCATCCACTGGGGACAAAGCTACCCTGTGTGGATTGCTCATACATGGAATCCTGCAATGACAATAAGTAGAACCTTAGTTTAGTCATTCGTTAGGAAAATTTAGTCATTAATGAAATATCCAGGAACCATCCTTTTAATTTGACTTATAATCCTTTCTGCAATCTCACTTGTCGCCTCATTAGTCATTTCTCCCATTTTTTTCTCATGCGAGCCAGCTTCCACTTGTCGTGTCGTCTCATAGGGGATGGTGGATGAACTATGGTTTCCATGCTATCATCACGGGCTGCTTTCTCCAATTGTTTCTTTTGTTTTTCTTCCATAATTTTCTTTTCTAACAATTTGTAACCCCCACGAGACAACACATGAGGGGCAATGTTCATCTTCTAGATGTCTTGAGCCTTCTTTCTAACACCCTGTCAGAATTACACAAATATATAGATGTCAAAACAAATGCGATTCAAAGACTCCATATCAATGGAATTGTAAAAAATTCAACTCAGCTAAACTCCCATGAAGCAGCTCTACGACTCTCACAGAATTTGTGCCATTGTTCCTTACTGATGTCATATTTGTCATAGACAGCGTCGACATCATCGTCCTTTCCTTGGGAAAGAACCCATTTGGGGGTCAGATCTGACTTAAAATGCCTCCATTGCTCTCCAACTATCTACAATATTTTCTTCTTGGTCCGTTGGTCGGATACTTCAGGTATATCAAATTCAGCCTGCGTTAAAATCATGTGGGTTTAACAATTTCAATCACATTTAAATTATATAACTACAAGCAATGACATCGAACATTTAATAGTAATACCTGAATGCCCTTCCAAATGAGCTCCTTTGCGCTGCAGGAACTTCCTTCCAGTTAGGAATGGTGACATCGACCTTATCTCTAGCCACGATCCCTAGATACGTCCTCAATTTCTTTGCCTGAGGACCATCTGCCTTCCCAGTGGCAAGATCGATATGAACCACTGGTCTTTGAGCACCAGCAGGCCTGGTAGACAATGACCTCAGACTGTTGCTTTCCTGGTCTTCTTCACTGTAGACGGCGAAGGTGCTGACTGATTGGGCATTTTTAGTTAAATATTTTCTATACTTCTTAGCTTATTTTGAATTCTCTTGGACTTCTATTTTGTCATTTTAATTTAGTTTTTGCCTTAGGCAAACAAGTGAGCTTAATTGCTAATTGTTGCTTATTATTGGATTTTATGCTCACTTTTCCTATCCTCCTTGTATAGGACCTACAGAGCTCTACAAAACTCTGAATGGAGCATATAAGTAATCCTTGGAAAGATAAAGAAAAGATCTACAAGTTTTCTAGAGATAAGCCGCAGCCAATTCTGTCATTTGGAGGGTCATCTTAGGCTTTGAAGTCAGAATTACTGCACTTGAATTTTGGGCTGTGAATTGGATTTTTATTGGTGTAAATAGCATAATTAATTAGAATAGATGAGCCTATTCATGGTCCATTCTTTCCTTCTGACTTAGTCACTATATGTGAGTGAAATGAGTGAGTGAACATTACACTACATTTTAGCAAAAACAAAATTTACATTTCCTTTTCATGTTTTCAGAATTAAAACCCTTTCTATTATTTTCTCTCAACTGTTCTTCATTGTTCTTCCCTGTTTTTCATTTTTGTTTTCTGTTCTTCCATTTTTGTGCACCAATTTCGTGGGGCTTTCATTGATGATGATCATGGGAGGCTAAACAATCAATCAATCCAAGGATCCAGTCCAAGCAAATGTGAATTTGAGTTCTGGTTTAATATTTCGAATTTTGTGTGAATCCTCACTTTCTTCTTCAATTTTCATGATTATGAATGTGTTTAGGATTGAAAATGGATTAGGTTATGGATTCATTTCCTAATTTTGAATTTTAATCACATATTAGTTGGATGATATTTCAATTAGGTTTGTGATTTCAATTAATTTAGGAGTTAATTCGATTGAACTGCTTCTAATGAAATTGAATGAACTTTCATAACATAATCACTATCTGAGAACTATGATAATTACCATTGCCTGGTTTGGTGAATTGGATTGATGCTCTTTAATCTATTTTACATTACCTCTTATCAATTCGTATTAGTTTATACATTTTCTACAATTTTTACTTATCGCATGCAAATTGTTTAACAAAAATCCCCTATTGTTTATTAGTGAATTGAAGTTGGAATCATATTGATAGTGTCTCTAAGTAGACCTAGGTTAATTCTGTGCTACATAATTAGCATAATTTAATTGTTTTGAAGCGATATGACATTGCTTATCACTGACTCAGTATGAGGATGTCCTGACTCAAGAAGAAGAGGCGCTGACTCAGGAAAAGGAGGTGCTGACTCAGGACGAGGAGGGGAGCTCAATGGTGTAGTCATGATCCTGTTAAAAACAAAAAGAAAGATAAATAAATTTAATTGAGAAGTTAAATTACTTATGAAATTGTAAAAATTGCAATGAAGTTAATAATAAAAAAAATTACATTAAGTGATGTTAATTAATTCTCCTTCATCATGATCATTACAATATTATGTTTCTGCTTACTCTTAATCCGTTGTGCATTTTTGCCTTTAAAAAGCCAAATAGGGGGAGAAAAAATTGAATTTAAGGATGCTCTGTAGTATACTCTGTTTGCCCCTGTTTTTTAAGCATTTTTTGAACTGAAAATTTAACTACATAATCTGGAAAAATTAGGGGGAGTTAAGGGCTTAAATTGGTTGCAATAAACAAATAAATGCTGAGAATGAATGCTAAGCTAAAAACAGATGTCTTTAACACTTGTTCTTGCAAAGGAAATTGAAATTTTCAGGTGTTAAGAAAGCTCAGAAAAATGGTACGAAGGTCCTTCAATTAATCACAAGATCCAATGCTGTTCAATTTCAAATTTGGCATGTTTAAAGCCAAAAAGGGGGAGATTGTTGATTTGAGGGGGAGTTACTTGAAGCATAAAGAGGATTGAAGACTTGGAAATGTTTTGGGCTTTCAACATGGTTTGAAGATTTGAAGAAAAACTTGTGATTAAATGTGAAAGGAAGGAAGTTTCTAATGATCCAAGTCATTGCATTCATACCATTCATAAGCATTTAGGTTTAAATAACAAAGGCATTAAGTAATTGTTTTGAATCATGAAATAAGCTAAGTGTTTTTGGAAAAATGGCATTGCACTGATTTAATCGATTAAAACAAGCAAAGAATCAATTATTTTGTTCTTGAAGCTTTCTGGAAAATTATCAAGAACAGTTTAATCGATTACACTATCGGATTAATCGACTATTTTAACTTAGAATGGAAATAATTTTCCTTTATGACCTTTTTAATCGATTACTACTAAGCCGTAATCGATTACATTACTCATGCAGAAAATAGCACCACACTGGTATAATCGATTACCATTTATTGTATCGATTAGTTACTTCATTACATGTTTTGCATGATGCCTGTCTTAATCGATTACCATTCATTGTAATTGATTACATAGTACAAACATGTTTTACAGAATGCCTGGTATAATCGATTACTTAATACAAACTACTTTTACATAGTGCCTGGAGTAATCGATTGCACGTCGGGATAATCGATTAAATTGCTCGTTAATGCTGCCCAGAAGTTTATGAATACTTTAATCGATTATAGGAGCGTGTGTAATCGATTACATATGCAAAATAATCGATTACAGGAGCGCATTTAATTGATTACAGGCGGTTACAAATCTTTTTATAAATTGAATTCTTGCTCAACTTATTTCATAACTTGAGTTTTTCGAATTCTGAGCATTCTAAAGACATTCTAAGCTTTCACAAAGTGATTTTTCTGGGTTCTTAAGTTCTTGCTTCCATCAACACCAATATGGGTCCTTATGATTAAGTGAAGCAAGATTTTCTTGTCAAAGTTTAAGGAAAGGCTTGTTCTGGATTTAGTGCTTGCATTCAACCTGGTATATTCATTCTTATGCATATTATCTTTTGGATCATCAGGTGATTTCTTTCCTTACTCTTTGTGTTTGTAATTCTCTGTTGAATCTTGTATTTGATTTTCTATTGTAAGTGGGGTTCTTGCTTGTATTTTTAGAGATAGTGTTTCTCTAAGTGTTGCTGGGTAGTGTTCTCAGCTGGGTTTGGTCTCTAAGGATCTAATAGGGTTTTAGATCTTTGAACTTTATCTAGGGTTGATAAAGAGAGACTTGTAATAATCTTGTAAGAACTAAAATTTACAATAGTGGAACTCTACTCTAGTGTTGAGTAGAAGAAAACTAGATGTAGCTTCATAGTGCTTGAAGTGCATTAGTATAATTGTTGTGTTTTCTTTATTTTTTCTGCATATTTGATTATGTTCTTTGTGAATTCTGATTTACATCTTGGTTCTTGAAGCTTTACATCTTTTGGGTTCATCTTTGAATAAAAGTTCTTGGTTTCTAATGTGATAAAGATCCACAAAAGGAAAAACTCTGATTTTGGTCAATAAATTTTCAAATTTACCAAGCCTAACCAATTCACCCCCCTCTTGGTTAAGTGTGAAGTGTTCCTATATTTTACAATTGGCATCAAGAGCTGGGTCTTGTAAGATATTCAAGATCATTTTTTTTTCAAAATTAATACTTCACAAATAACCTTCAAGGAAGGTGCATCTTTGAACAAACCTCTTTTGTTTGAGGGGGAGCATTTCGGTTTTTGGAAAAATAGAATGAAGATCTTTATTCAATCTAATGATCTAGGAGCATGGAATGCCATAGAAAAGGGTCCTAGGGTGCCCATCAAGGTAGTAGATAATAACATGATTCCTAAAGATTGGGATGAGATGAATGATGATGAAATGATAATTGTTCAATATGATTTTAAAGCTAAGAACATGATAATTTATGCTCTTTCCTCTGATGAATTTTTCAGAACCGTTAGATGTACAAGTGCCAAAGAGATGTGGGAGATGCTTGAGATCACCCATGAAGGAACTGAGGAAGTAAGGAGATCAAGGAAGCACTCTTTGATTCATGAATATGAAATGTTCAAGATGAATCAAAATGATAGCATTTCTCAGCTCCAAACAAGGTTCACACATATAGTGAATCATCTCTTGGGTCTTGGAAAAACATTTGATGCTGAAGAATTGGACATCAAAATTCTAAAATGCCTCACTAGAGCTTGGCAACCAAAAGTGACAGCCATCAAGGAATCCAAAGACCTTTTGAAAATGACCATGGCTACCCTCTTTGGTAAGTTACTTGAATATGAGTTTGAATTGTCTCAACTAACTTTTGGTGAAGATGCAGAAAGAAAAAGCAAGGGAATAGCACTAAAAACTGCAGCACCCAAAGTAGAGAAGGATGAAAACTCTAGTGATGAAGAAGAAGATGAAAGCATGAACTTGATTGTAAAGAAGTTCAACAAATTTCTAAAGAAGAACAAGGGCAAAATATTTACAAGAAATAACCAGAACAATTCCACCAACAATAGCTCTAGCAATAATAAAAAGAGTGACAATAATTTTACTTGCTTTGAGTGTGGCAAACCTGGCCACATAAAATCAGAATGCTCAATCTACTTGAAGAAACAACAAGACAGCAAAGGAAAGAAGGAAACAAAGCCAAGAAGAGCATACATTGCTTGGGAGGACAATGAATCCTCCACCTCTGAATCCGCTACTGAATTAGAAGAAGCCAACATATGCCTCACCTCAATTTTCAATGAAGAAAATGATGATCTTCTAGATGAAGATGAAGGGGTAACTTCTGAACTTGATCAAGCTATTTTTGCTTTTCAAGAGATGCAAAAAGAGGCAAAAAAGTTGGCTAGATCAAATAATAAGCTTAAAAAGAATATTGAGGATCATCTTGCTAAGATAATGGATTTGCAAACTGAAGTGTGTAACTTGAAGAAAGAAAATGAAAACCTTACTTCAAGCTACAAATCAAGTGGATGTGTTTGCACCTCTTCCTCCACATCTAGTGACAAGTATGAAATGCTTCAAAAAGTTTTTGATGAATATGGAATCAATCAAGAAGAAAAATATTTGAAGATTGTTTCAAAGAACCAAGAATTGATTGATATCCTGGAAAAACTCAACAAAGGAAAATGTGATTTAGATGAAATCTGGAGTGCCCAAAAACAGTTTAGAGATACTTCTGGTTTGGGGTACAAAAAGAGATTTAAAGGTGTTCAAAAAACAATATTTGTACCTTCGAAACAGAAGAAAAAGAAAGGGGGAAGATTCAATCAAAGAAGGTTCTAAAGAAAATCATATAGAGCTTTAAAATCATATAGAGCTTTAACTTGTCACTATTGTATGGAAAGAGGTCATACAGCTTACCATTGCTTTGCAAGAAGATTTTATGTCCCAAATGGTTAGTGCATTTGGGTAGAAAAGAAAAAGAAAACAGCCAACCCACTTGGACCCAAAAGCAAATGGGTACCTATTCCTTTGAAGTAATTTGTTTCTTTTGTAGGTATGTCTTAGAGCAAGCTCTTCTCTATGGGCTCTTGCTTGTCAGATTCTCCTTAATCTGAACTGTGTCGGGCTCTACCACGTGTGAGGGATCAGCCATATACTTCCTCAACTGGGATATGTGGAACACATCATCTAGCCCTGACAACTGGGGAGGCAAAGCTAGCCTACATGCCACTGGTCCTACCTTCTGAAGGATTTGATATGGAACAATGAACCTAGGATTAAGCTTTCTCACACCTAAGGCTCGTCCTACCCCCGTGACTGGAGATAGCCTTAGAAACACATGATCACCCTCCTCAAACTGCAAGGGTCTGTGTTTCTGATCATAATAACTCCTTTGTCGACTCTGAGCCTTCATCAACTTGTCTCTGATCATCTTGATCTGCTCAGAAGTCTCTTGAACCATTTCAGGTCCAAGGAGCTGTCTTTCTCCTACTTCTGTCCAAAACACAGGAGTTCTGCACCGCCGACCATACAAAGCCTCATAAGGTGCCATGCCCAAGCTGGCATTAAAACTGTTGTTGTAGGAAAACTCCACCAGAGGTAGATATCTGTCTCAGCTAGTACCTTGCTCCAAGGCACAAGCTCTCAACATGTCCTCTAGAGTCTGGATGGTCCTCTCTGTCTAACCATCTGTCTGAGGATGGTAGGCTGTACTCAGCCTCAGCTGGGTCCCAAAAGCATCTTGAAGAGCACCCCAAAACCTCGAGGTGAACTTCGGGTCTCTGTCACTGATGATGCTCTCAGGGACACCATGCAGCCTCACAATCTCTTTAACATACATCTGGGCCAACTTCTTTGTAGTGTCTGGATGGTCCTCTCTGTCTAACCATCTGTCTGAGGATGGTAGGCTGTACTCAGCCTCAGCTGGGTCCCAAAAGCATCTTGAAGAGCACCCCAAAACCTCGAGGTGAACTTCGGGTCTCTGTCACTGATGATGCTCTCAGGGACACCATGCAGCCTCACAATCTCTTTAACATACATCTGGGCCAACTTCTTTGTAGTGAAGTCAGATCTCACCAGTAAGAAATGAGCAGATTTTGTTAGCCTATCTACAATCACCCAGATGGAATCACACCCACTCTGAGTTCTTGGCAAACCCATCACGAAATCCATGGAAATGCTGTCCCATTTCCACTCAGGGATCTGTAAAGGCTGTAGCAGACCAGACGGTCTCTAATGCTCAATCTTTACCTTCTGACACACCAGACACTTGGTCACATGTTCAGCTATGTCTCTCTTCATCCCTGGCCACCAAAAATTCTTCTTCAGATCATGATACATCTTAGTGGCTCCTGGTTGAATACTGAATTGGCCCTTATGTGCCTCGGATAAGATGACATCTCTCAACTCGCCCTTAGGCACCACAATACGACCTTGGTACTTCACCAAATCGTGATCTTCCCAGGAAACATCCTGTTGGCCAATCATGGCCTTCACAGCCTCATCCTGCTGCTGGGCTTCCCGGATTCTCCTGATCAGCTCATTATCCACCTTGGTCCTGCTCAACTCAAGACCATGTGCACCTTTTGTCACCGTTAGGTGCATATCTCTGAATTGCTCTATAAACTTGCAATCAGAGATCATCATGCCAGCAGCAAACGCATGCTTCCTGCTTAAAGCATCAGCAACCACGTTAGCCTTGCCTGGATGGTATTTCAACTCAAAATCATAATCCTTGAGAAACTCCATCCATCGCCTCTGTCTCATATTCAACTCTTTCTGATCAAAGAGATATCTGAGGCTCTTGTGGTCACTGAACACCACCAACTTAGCACCATATAGATAGTGTCTCCAAATCTTTAGAGCAAACACCACAGCTGCCAGCTCCAAATCATGAGTAGGATACGACTCTTCATGAGGTTTCAATTGCCTGGAAGCATAGACAACAACCTTCTTATCCTGCATCAACATGCATCCAAGTCCCCGCTTGGAAGCGTCACAATACACCTCAAAGGTTCCTTCAGGGTCAGGAAGGGTCAACACTGGAGCTGTGGTCAACCGTTCCTTCAACTCCTGAAAACACTGCTCGCACTCATGGGTCCAGACAAACGGAACCCCCTTCCATGTGAGTCGAGTCAGAGGTACCACCAACTGGGAAAATCCCTGAATGAACCTCTGATAATAGTCGGCTAATCCCAGGAAACTCTGGATCTCAGATACGTCCTTGGGTCTCTCCCAGGACATCACTGCCTCTATCTTGCTGGGGTCCACTGATACACCAGCTGCTGAGATCACATGGCCAAGGAACTTCACCTCTGTCAACCAAAACTCATACTTGGCCAATTTAGCATACAACTGCTTGTCCCTTAAGATCTGAAGGACTGTCCTGAGATGATCGGCATGTTCTGTCTCCGTCTTGGAGTAGATCAGTATGTCATCAATAAACACCACCACAAACTGATCCAGAAAAGGTCTGAATACCCTGTTCATATAATCCATGAACACGGCTGGGGCATTCGTCAGACCAAAAGGAATGACCTGTACTAGAAGTGACCATACCTAGATCGGAAGGTTGTCTTTGGTATGTCAGCAGGCTTGATCCGAATCTGGTGATATCCGGATCTCAGGTCTATCTTGGAGAACACTCTGGCTCCCCTCAACTGATCCAACAGATCATCAATAGGAGGCAGAGGGTACTTGTTCTTAACAGTAACCTTGTTCAACTGCCTGTAATCCACACACAGTCTCATACTGTCGTCCTTCTTCTTTACAAAGATCACCGGTGCTCCCCAAGGCGAGACACTCGGTCTGATAAACTGCTTGGACAACAGGTCCTCCAACTGCATCTTCAGCTCCCTCAACTCCATAGGAGCCATACGATAAGGTGCCACGGATATCGGTCCCATGTCGGGAACCAAATCAATGGAGAACTCAATTTCTCTTTCTGGTAGTGGCTGAGTAATCTCCTCAGGAAACACATCCACAAACTCGTTCACCATCGGGATCTGTGACAGATCAACACTTAGCTTATCTTCTGTTACACCCAAGAAAATATAGCCCTGTGCTCCCTCCATAATTGGCTTGTGAGCTTGCAAGATTGATAGGAATGAGGCAGAACTCGAACTGGTCACATTAGAAGGTACAACCACCCTCTTCTGACAGCAGTCTAGCATCACACCATATTTGGTCATCCAGTCCATACCCAGAATCATCTCAAGGGTAGGCATAGCTAGACAATACAGATCGATCAAATACTCTCTGGCCTCACACTGAAACTGCACATCTTTGCAGCACGTGCTCACCTGACATCTCTCTCTAGATGCGGTAGTCACCTCCATCGGAGGGGCAAAACTGAGCTTAGGCAATTTGAGCCTATCAACAACCACATCCTGTATGAAGGAATGTGTAGCTCCAGAATCAAACAACACTCTAATATCACAGTCATCGATCAGAACTGTACCTCTGATCAGGTCTGGAGCTCTGGCTGCTTCCCTGGCGTCTACTGTATACACCCGTCCTGCTGTGGGTGCGGTCATCCCTACCACACGCTGGGCACTTCGGAGGTGATCTTCTCCGAGTTGAACTACTCTGCCCAGACCTCTTCTTGAATCTGTCTGACTGAGGAAGTAGGATGGTTGCCTCTGTGTCTCCGCAATATGTCCTCCACTTGGCGACACCGCCTCACCAAGGTATCCATATCTCTAGATCCGCTGCCGGCCACCAGCACCTCTATTTCCTCTCTAAGTCCCCTCTGAAACTTAGCTGCTAGGATCTCAGCTTCAGGCAGAGGTCTCCTGAAGTGTGCATACTTGGCCAATTCATTAAATCTGGCCAATACTCGTCCACTGTCATGCTCCCCTGGACGAGGCTATCAAACTCTACCTGCTTCTGCTCTCGGGCGTCTCTAGGAAAATACCGATCCAGGAAGCAGGCTTGGAATGTCTGCCAAGTAATCATCTCCCCCCAGCCTCTCAACAGTTGGGCTGTGGTTGTCCACCACTCATGGGCATCGCCCTGCAGCATATAGGTCACATACAGCAACCTCTGGTGGTCAGGACACTCCATCACCTCGAAGATCTTCTCTAAGGCTTGCAGCCACCTTGCTGCAACAACTGGATCATAGCCACCAGTGAACACTGGAGGGTCATGCTTACGAAAAGTAATAAGCATTTTCCCTCTGGCTGCTGTGTCACTCTCAGCCTCTACTTAGGACATCTGGTCCCCTCGCAGGTGGCTCCCACCAACCTACTGGTGGCTACCCTCGCCATCATGGGTAGGAGGCGTGGAGGATACTCTGTCATCCCTCCTGAGGATCTTCACCTCCTCTAGCAAATCATGGTTAGCCTTCATCAAGGCTTCATTCACCTCACAGATTGCAGCCATCTCCCGCTACATCTCCCCCTGAGTCTGTCTAGCTGCAGCTATCTCTTGCTGCATCATCTCCTGAGTTTGCCTATTCGCAGCCATCTCTTGCTGCATTGCTGCCAATGCAGCCGCAACTGGATCACGCTGGGCATTGGTAGCCCTACTGGTGCTTTTGGATCTCACCATGGCACTACACATGTACATCATACAGTGACTTGATCAGGCCCACAGTTAATGTACCCCCATGCAATGCTCATGTCAAACAACCATAGTCAAGCACCAAATCAAATTCCATACATAATGTTCTCATCAAGAAACCACTCTGATACCATTAAATGTAACACCCCGTAGGCCTCCGGTGCGTTATTATTAATAATATCAGATTAGCGCTTAAAACATTGTTTAAAAACTCAGCGGAAGCATAGAATCACTTTTCTTGATTTCATTATGTATGGAATAAAAGCACATAACAAACACACACGTATCATTACAGATATCATACCCCTGCTGATCTAGTTTAGTACACATAACCATAGGCAGATAATCAATCAATAATAATTATACTCAGGAGGAAAACTCATATCATATCATCAACAGTTTTATATATATATATACATCATTTTCTCACCACACCTGTGGTTATACAAAAGAATAACATCCTCACACGACGGTATACAAAACTGTACAAATCAGGTGTGAACACACAGCTTCCCCTACATCAGGGGTACAAAACAAAATCAAAATGAAATGAGCTCTTTGGCTCTCCCTTCCGCTACTCAGCCAAGCAGATGAAGTCTCTACTGGGGCCTCCTGCCCTGATACTGCTCTCCTCTGCTAGAAGAGTCACCTGAAATCATACAAACCCCACACAGGGTAAGATACAAATCTCAGTAAGCTTAGGGTCTCTGGAGGGACCTCCTCCACCCTGGCCTACTATCCACAGTACACATAATCAGGCAATCACAACAAATTGGCCCACTGGCTTGGCCTTTCGGCCGTCATAACAATATGAGCAATCATCTTGCTCTATGTACGGCGTATCATCATCAACGCCGAACCTCAGTGTGAGACCGAAAACTCACACCCGTGTCATCCCATCGGGAGCTACCCCTTACGCATGGATGCACGTATATGGTACCTCCGAGAATAGGCTCCAACCACGACGGGACACACCTATCTCTTGGTCTTAAGGGATCATCATCACCCATGAGCAAACCAAACTAGGAAGAAACCATCTCCTAGGGAGGTCCATATCTACCTACTGGCCAATAGATCTACTAACAGGCATCATACATTTTTCAAGCAAAGATGCAACACACATATCATTATGAGGATGCAACACCTAAATGCATGCACCATGAATGCAACCAACACTCCCTCGGAGTATGGTGGAGCTCAAACAAGCAAGAAATACTCCCAAGGACCAATAACTTACCTGGCAAAGCCTCGCTCTGCAATTCTGTCCCTGCTCTATGGCACCCGCCACTGACACCTTCGGTGTCAAGCCCTAAACAAGGCATAGGTACTCATATCAAAACCAATTCAGGCATACAATCATACATCTTCTAGCTTAGGGTTCAACATGACCTAGCACACACTAGGCCTTTCACAGACCTTTCTAGGTCCATCAGGGCCGAATTCAAGGCAATTGAGTCACCCCAGACTCAATACAACTCACATACATAAGCTCAACTCTAATAAGCCCATAACTCAAAATATCTCTGGAACGGTCTAACCCTCATCAAAAGCACCGTTCAACTAGCCTCACAGGCTCAACACAAACACAATCAAGGCTCTTGCATGTCCAGAAACCAACAAGTGACTTATCACATAAGCCACATATGCATAACACAGAGCCAAGATTCAAAGTTCACCAAATCAAAAACTGAAAGCTAATCCTTCATCACTACAGCGCCCTAAACAAGTTTCTCTACAGGACCCTGGGCTAATTCTAGCCCCAGCTCATATGGGTCACTATTCATGGAAAATCCCAAATCAGAAATTAACCGGAGAAACTCGAGTTTCTTACCTCAGAAATGGAGAGGAAAGTCTCTGGACCTCGTCCCATAGCCTAGGTGTCCTTAAAACGCCACTATTCCTCGCTTAACTCGAGTTCTAGAAATTCCCTTGAAAAGGGATTCTCACTCAAAGGGGTTTTTCAAGAAGAATGATGAAGGATTAGAGCTCACTAGGTGTTCTTCACAAGTTTGGTGGTTCAAGGAAGTGATTTGGTGAAGAAACAAAGCCACAAGAAGCTTGGGTCACTCATCAATGGAGTCCAGGTCGTGGAAGAAGAAGAAGAGAAAGAAATGACTGAGATTTTCGTATTTTGGCCCTTATATAGGCCTCTGACGTGCCTCCCACGCTACTAGTGTGGGATTCCAGAGAAAAAAACTTTTTGGAACACTTCCCATGCTACTGGCGTGGCTCTCCAGTGGGATTTAGCTTTTTGGAGCACTTCCCACACTACTGGCGTGGCTCCCACGCTACTGGCTTAGGATTTTTTTTTTTTTTTTTGAAATCAAGGTTATTATAGATTTGTCTTTCCAGCCTTATTAGAAACCCAAGGCCTTAGGAGATTCATGGAAATGAAGGGTACTTACTATGTAACACCCCGGACGTGCTAACATTAATGATACCAAACCACACTAACAGCGTTATACATGCGGTATGCGGAAGCGACAAGATCGTTTTTCTTGATTACATTATGTATGAAATTTAAAACACAACTAAAGCATAAAACAGACAGAACTGATCCAGATAAAACATACAAATAATAGGCAGATACATAACTTAACACAA